>JARHVA010002063.1:1462500-1927500 GCA_037957365.1 Torreya grandis | reverse complement strand
ATCATTTCCCATTTTCTAGTTGAATATAAAACTAGATAGTTCAACTCATGATAGATATAAGGTCCATTGGATTTTGGCTGGTCACAAAATAGGGTGTCAAAGGTATATTTGGATTTTATATGATACATTATTCTTGTACACTTGGTAAATATCACTCATGGCTCAACCCTTTATTTTTGGTCCTTCCCACTAATAAAAGGCTTATATTCACAATCTTACTATGCATAAATGCTTATCTTATAGTCCAACCCTAATATTATAATTACTTATATCACCTATAACCCATATTATTACTAAAATATTATATATATCTTTCATTTATAGTTACATATATTTAACATTTTCCTATTCTCTTGAACACTGCCATCTATATTTTGACACTAGAGTCAATGCTAGTGTCTTAGTTCTAATGTTAATGTATGTACCTCATAAAAAATAAATTTTGAAAATATTTTGAAATGTATGGTTATCCTAAAATGTTATTTTATACCTCTTTTGATATAATTTCAAAAAAAAATGTAAATACAAGCCAAATACCATTCATTATCATCGATCAATATCAAGTACTTTTCAAGCACACATCTATCCAAAAGCATCTCTCAATCTTAAAAAACTAATTTATTCTTCCATATTTCCATAAAAATTAAAGAATAAATTTTCTTAAAATTCTAAATCATCCAAATAATATCCCATTAATATTATTTATCAAGTTAAAAGATAGATCACTACATGCACTTGCATATATCATATTACACAATTATTCAAACAAAAGCCTACATAAGGGGTATAATGACATTGGTCTAAGTCCCTCTTTAGAGTATTATATATGTAGCTATCACTCATAATATAAGGTTTATTTACTAAAACCAAATTCACTTTATCCCACTAAACCCTATTTTGTAAGGTGGGATGCCATAATTGGAGGACCTAGGCTTTTGAGCTAATACTAATGTCAAGAACTTGTGTGCATGATTTGAATATACAACCTACAAGGAAATAAGGAAACCTAAAAGACGAAAGTTTAATTTACATAAAAGGAAATATAATTCACTATGGAAAATAATTTAGTTTTAGGTTATAAGTTTTAATGCTTGTGTCCCTATTTTGATGATAGTGTCTAAGATAACAAAGTTGATTCCCAAAATCTAATTAATCATAGTTCAGCATCATGTTGATTATTTTGCACCTAAATTTATAAAATATGGTTTTGAATCATTAAATAAGATAATTATTATTCATTTTTAATGTTTAAGAAATAATATTACTATTTAAGCAGTGTACTTTCTATGTTTAGCACATTTTTGTATTTCAACACTATATTAGAATATATTATGAATCTAAATTATTTATTTGCCTAAATTTTATAACATTCTAATCCTTAGTTGATAAGGTTATTATCTTTAAAATTTATTCCAAATGTTATTAAAATTTTGGTGAACCCAACCACTAAGTCTTCATATGTCAAGCCTATCTTCTCATAGGGTTTCCATCCTTCTATAGTTTGATATTGCATTACTTATTCAAAATTTGATTTTATTTAATTGTATGTAACCAAGGAATAATGTTAAAATAGGTGGTGTACCTATTAAACATATTAATATTAATCTATTGCCACCTAAAATGTCTCAAAAAAATACCCCTTCAAATTCTACTAATAATGAGAGTGCCAATAATGACAATGAGCAAAATACTAAAAAAGTCTCATATACCATGAATATGATCATGAGGAAAATGAAACACATGATAAAAATGAACATAAATAAGTAGATAAAGATAAAGTTAAATTTATTAAACTGTTTCAAGATCACATTCATGAAAATCCTAAAGATATCACAAAGATCCTCAATATTACACTTAAACCTAAAAAATCTATAGGTGTTGGTGAAAAATCATTTATTTTTATTAATATAAATATTGGGGATACTAGATATGCCTATCACACATCACTCTCAATATCCCTTCCCTTGATCACAACAATTATTTCTATATATAAAGGGGGCATGATATATGTCTTCAAGCTATTATACCCTAAATATCAAACAAATATTGCTACATCATCCATGAGAACAATCAATAATTTAGTTCAATTAGTGGATTCAATTCCTACATCAACACAATAAGTGTTTTCACCCCCTTTGGATGACCTCCCAAATATAATATATTAATACTAATTAATTTATCTTGTAAACCTTTCTCCAATGTATTCAAGATTTGGAAGATAAGGTTACAAATATTGATCAAGATGCTTCAAAGCCTACTCATGATATTTATTCACAAGTTGCATTTCATAAACCTATTTCACTTGAGATATCTTTAAACCCTTTTCATATTGAGTATTTAGCATGAAATTTCACACTTTATGATGTAAATGCTAATCTTGAACAACATATCTGATATTTCTATATAGTATGTCTTGATCACATTTCAAATGATAAAATTTTTACCAAATTATTCCCATTAACTCTAAAGCACTATGTTTTAATATGGTTCTATGATTTATCACTACAATCATTTAATGCATTCAAACCTATAGTAGATCAATTCTTAGCACATTTTTATATCAATATTACTTAAAATATGTCATATGTACAATTTTCATAGATAAAGCAAGGACCCAATGAGCCACTCAATGAATACATTTTTTTGTGTACAAAAAAATGTTTACCAAAATTAATAATCCAATGGAAGATAAATATCTTTAAAGTGTCTTCAAACAAATTTTTCTTGCCCCATTAAATGAGTCTGTTATATTTGAGAAGTTTAAATATTTTAATGACTTATTCCATATTATTTGAGATCAAGAAATTAAACTCATTACATTGAATAAGTTTAAGTATGTAGATAACATATCAACTATATTCAATAAAAATTTTCATATCAAACCAAGTTATAAGGTAAAATACTCATAGGATAAAAAGGAATTAAAAATAATGGTGAATATGGTGTCACAAAACCCTAATCAAATCATCTTATCTAATACACCTAAGAGATAATCTACATGATTACCTGAGTCTCCTAATTCATTCCTTAAGAATTTATTGGAATATCATCTCATATATCTCCTTCCTCCCTTTGATTTAGATATGAGTCTACCTCTGCCAAAAGGATATGGTGTAAATGTTTATTGTGAATATCACTAATGTATTTGTCATTTCAAAAGTGTACATTTCAAACTAAATTAAAATATATAAGATCTCATTGATAGTGAAAAACTTATATTTGATGATTCACCAAAGGGTTTAGGGTCACAACATGATGACCATCAAAACCATTTGATATTCAACAATCCATTATAGGATCATTATAAGGAAGCACCAAAATTAAAAATGGCATATGATAGAAATATTCTTCCACTACATTATGGTCACCAATTATATGGTAATTTATCACACTTACATGTAAAATACCATATATGGTTTAGAGGCCTTATATTACATTTGATGATAATGAAATTGTGGATGATGACTTAGGTTTTCACCCATTATTTATTAGATCATATATTGATCATCAACCTATACATAGTGTTATGGTTGATAATGGTTATAGTTAAAATGTATGTATCATGAAATTACTCACACATTTTGTATATACACATGATCATTTATACCTTTCGACTAAGATGGTCAAGGCATTCAATGTGAAAGCACAAGAGTTTTTTTGTGATTTTATTTACCTTTACAATTTTATATAACACATGTGACAACAATATTTTCATTTATACCACACACATGAGTATTTGATATGTTATTGGGATGACCTTGGATTCATAAGCTCTACGTAGTTCCATCCATAGTGCATAAATGCCTAAGGTATATTCATGCCAACATATTAATCATAGTTTCAAGGATTCATTATGAGCATTCATTTAAAAAAAAGACCTTTATTTCAATATATTTGATCATAAAACATATTAAATTTAATCATGAGCTAAAGGATAATCAAAAGGCAATACCATTTTGTAGTATACTAATACTTGATAGGTCATTTCATCATAGATACATAGTAGACTTCATGAATACCCCATCTATATTTCCATGCCCTAGTTATTTTGAGAATAGATCAATATGTTTTATATAGGGTACAAAGACCCAAAATTACACCAAATAAGTCATATATCACTAAAAAATGGTTTCCATGAACCACTTCAAATTATCCTATTGTTTCATGACCATATAGTCTTATGATTTATGCATAGAGCATCATAAATTCTACAACTCCATATATGGCACAAATATATGATCCTTGGTAGCATGACCAATTTATTGTACCATATTCTTAGTATAGATCACCTTATGGTCATCCCTTATAAGGTATTATTAGCTAGACCTTTTATTCCTAAAAAATAAATAAATTCAAAAAATTCATAAAATTAAGAAATTACAAATAAATCAAAAATACAAAAATATTTAGCATTCACATATTTACCAAATTTTACATATTTTTTTACTTTATGTCAGTAGATGGTATCATTTTGTTTCTTTAAACATGTATGTTTCATGGGTACTTGAGTGTGATATATAAATACATTAGATCCATGATATATGCATGTACATATGTTGGAACTTTCTTATACCCATGTGTGTTTCTCTTAATTTCTTCTTATTTCTTAATTTTGGAAGAAGATAAGAAACTAGTAATAAGGGTATTGTAGAAATATCTAGTTAGTGATGCATGCATAATCTAGATGAAGATGGAAAACTCTTCCTTAGCTTGGAAGGAATAACCTATAGATAAGAAAACACTAATAAAGGGGTTGTTAACTAGATAGTTGGGTGGACTACCTAGCATGAACTAAATCCAAGAAGCGTGAGCTTGCTAGGAGGCTGTTAATCCACTCTTAATAATAATTAAGTTGAAAAAGATAAAATTAAGGTACTTGCATAAAGTAAATGAAATGAAATACAATAAAAAGGTATAATTCTTGTTAAATAACATGATTAAATATAAAAAAAGTGAGTCAATACTCATGCTAAATTGGGTGAAGTTAGGTTCATAAAATAAAAAGGGTTTATGAATAAGTAAGAACACATAAAGTTAGGTTTGGTTGGGGATAAGGGGTAGAAAATAACTTGTTGATAGTTTTTACCATAGTGATCATGGTGATTGGGTGAACCATTGATGGTTAAGTTGACTGTCAATAGTTGGGTAACCATCGGCAGTTGTGTTAACTATTAGTGGTTGTCTATGGATTTTTGAAGATACTAAAAAAAGAGTTATAAAATAGGTGAGTGATTTGATAAATATTATATTAAGGATCTATAAGTTTGTAAATAAGGTGTAGATATGTTTTATCAAGTCAAGGGGGATTAAAAATATAATGAAATAAAGAACAAGTATAAAATACATGTATCTTACTAGATGGTTGATGGTTGAAGGATGGGGAAATTTTGATATAGTAATATTAATTTGGTCTCAAAATCAAATTTGGTATGACTTCAAGTCTCTTTTTTTGTTGTTGAGTTACTAAAGGAAGACTATATGCTATTAAACTTGTATACCTATATACAAGAATGATTATGATAACGGATCCCTTTCACCTCCTACTCCCCTCCTTTTATAGGCAAAGAGAGATGGAGGATAGAAGGTTCCTTAGAGGGTGAGGCTACTAATTTTGATGCTTGGGAGTTCAATACCACTACATAAGGTGAAGATATTTAATTATGCCTCATTAGCTTGCACATAATTGGTGATGTGTTAGAAGAGTGAGGACCTGATCATCAATGATCAGGCTAACCATTGATGGTTAAGCTAATTATCAATATTTGAGTGTCCAAAGGTAAAGGGGTTGAAAAGTTTCAATTAAAGGTTAAGTTAGTAGGTTAGTAAATTTATTATGATAGGGTTAAGAAGGGTCCCAAGGAATTTTTACATCTATCATGGTTTTCTAGTGTCTACATTTTCCCCCTTTTTATTATGTGGATTTGAATTAACAAGATTCAAAATAAATATTGATTGCTTGGTCGAAGGTCTATTTTCCCTGAGTATGGTAGGAGGTATTCCTCCTCAAACTAGGAATTGATGAGGTGAAAACAAAATCAAGTAAGGGTTTGAAAGTGATATATGGTGAGTCACGAGTTTAGTGACAAAAAAGTGCAATTAATAATTTGAAGCACAAACATCCACTTAAAATATGACTAAGTGCGATATCTAAGATAACACATAAACTAAGGTTGCCAGTGTTGGTAAAAATAAGGTTGGTTCTAGAAGTACAAGTGATAGGGTAACCAATCCACAACATTAGTCATAGATGATTGAGTTACTCTATAAGTCTCCTAAATAGGGTCAATATTTTTTTAAGTATTTAATGTAGAAAATTATCCTTTATAAAACACAAATTGTCTGTTCATGCATGATGTGGTGTAAGTTCAAATATTCAACATGGTAAGGTTGGTTGGTGTAGTAAAAAAGACTAGTGCAAGGTTCATCATAAAATATGTGATTATTCAAGTAAAAAATGGATAATCATCAAGGTGAACATGGTCTAATGGTTGGTTTAAGAAGGGTAATCTCCAAAAGTTCAATTTTTGGTTTGGAGGGTATTAGGTGATCTCCAAAAAATTATACATAGGTATAGGTGCTTAAAAAAAAATTAAAAGTGATACCCTAACCATTAATGGTTAGGGTTTTCAATGTCAACCATTGATGGTCACCTTAATCATTGATAATGAGGGTAAAACCCTGAAATCATAGATTATAAAAAGTGAAAATGAAATTTCATTTTCACTTTTGACATTTTGACCTCTATGCCACCTTGTATTTTCATGATTTTTTTTTTGGATTTTAGTTGTGAGATTTGATTGATCATTTGGGTGAGGTGTTTATTGTGTGTTGATTATTGATGGTTGAACATGTGTTTGAAGAGATCAATTGGGACCAAATATATAGGTTTAATGAGGATGTGGTTGAGTAGTAGGACATGGGCTCTAACCTTGACAATAATTGAATAATGAGATAGGTGATATTTTGAAATTGTTAGTTAGTTGATTTGGTCGATGTTGAAGTTAAATTTGGGTAATTTGTGATTATTTTGGGAGGGCTTTTGGAAGTTTAACCTAGGTTTAAGTTTTAGGTAGAATCAAGAAAATTAAAGGGTGAAATTAAAATTTGAATGAGGTTTTGGGTTGGGGATAGGTATAGGGTAGTTTGAGGCAATTTATTTGTTTAAATTAATTATTTTGTTGAGGTTTTGGGAAGACATGTTAGGTCTTTTACCATCATCTATCACACATAGTGACCATCAGTAGTTAGACCCAACTTTTGATGGTTAGGCATGATCATTGATGGTCGACCATTGATATGAAAAGCCTACTTAACCATCAATGGTTGTTAGGACCATTGAAAGTCAAATGATGAGGGAAGTTAGATTATAAAATGAAAACATATAGGAATTTGTGTTAAAATGTTTTAAAAAATGGTATGGGGTAGTTAAAATACTAAGTGTAGGTATATGATAGGGCATGTTAATATGATTAATGTTTTTAAATAGTTGTTGTGTATATTTAGGTGTTGGTTTTCATGGATTTAGGTAGGATGTAGGAAAATTTTCTAGGTTTATAGTTTGCTTGGTAAATTTTTTAATCATTTGATTTGATATGTTCAAGTAGGTTTTGAAATAAGTGGGTTTTGGTGGTTGTAGGTTTATAAAGAGGTTGGTGTATGTGGGTTTAGGTAGAATGATTAAAAACAAAGCATGTGAGGTAACTTGATTTATATTTGTAGGCATGAGACCAAATCTAGATGAGGGATCAGGTTCCTAGGATATTTAAGGAGATCTATGGGGGGATGATTAGTGATGATTAGACACACATAGAGGAGGTCAATCTCAATGCTATGAGACATTATCAGTGACTAATGTGAGATGTGGTGATGATCGTAGCCCTCATTAAGAGATGGGATATGGCCATAGACATCCTCCTACTATTGATAAGAGAGATTACCATCCTTTTAGAGGATGTACATAGGATTACATGGATACCTATTCAAGGGGAGCCTATTCATCTATGAAGAGTGTAGAGAGGGATGAGCAGATGGAGCTCCTATACGAAGAGGATTAGGTCTATGCTATGTGGCATTTAGGTGGTTTTAGTTGAGTCACTATACCAAAGGGCACCAAATGATAGGTATTTGATGACTATGATGATGATTTTAGTGTCCTATTTTACATTACCTAATTTGAGCAATGGATGATTTCCTTATCTAATTTTAGGAATGTTGGTAGAGATGTTACATAGGAGGATAGTGTTTGGATCAGAACTAGTATTACTAGTTCAGATATATAGGGAGCTATGGGCATTTTGAGGTCATAAATGATATGGGATTAGTATTGGGTTCATGTTCCATTATTGGGCATACAAACACATTCAAGTTCTAAGACCATTAGGGATACCATGGGATGACTATGCCTAGGTGGACTACAGAGTGGGATCCTTATGATGGAGGGGATATTATGCTTTGATAAGGGCTAGTAAAGGGATGAGGGATATTGATTGGTTTAGAGATGCATTTGAGGGTTTGGTTATGGGTGATGTCATCTAGAGACCATATGTGGGCTGGCATAGGTGGGCCTTCTATAGATATCATACTCTATCTTTAGATAGATAGAAGTGGATCTATAGGAGGAAAGAGGGTGAGACTGAACTCATCTTATTTGATAGATTTTGATAGAGTATTGATGTTGAGAGTTCTCCTCATATTTCTCCTCTTACCATGCATTGAATAGTTGTTGAGTGTGTAGGAGGTGCTTTGTATCCTTGTGGATTAGGATTACGGCTCTTTTTTTAAATTACATGAGGGAGGATTTAGAGTTTTTGTTACTAAAGCCACATCTAGTGGATGTAGTATTAGACCATGAGGAGATGCCTATGAGAGCAGGGATAAACAATGCTAGTTTTTTTTATGGCTATGCAACATGGTACCAAGCCATTTATGTTTTAACTAATTTTGGATGGGATGATGGGCATTGATAGGCCATGGATGTGGATATAATTGGAACACATGTATAGGGTGGTGATTAGGATAGACAAGGAGGGGCAGCACTAGTAGCTACATGATATTAGACTATAATTTTATAGGGATAGGTGGCCATATTTTCACTTTATAGGGTTAATTTGCCACTATTATGGTAGATAAAGTTTAGGCAAGGACCTCCCTTAGTTTGGTGACCCAAGAGAGGGATACACTGAGACAAAGGGCAGGGGTAGTGGTAGCACCAATAAGAGGGTCACCAGGTATGATTGCTATGACATGATAGTTAGCCATGGTAAAGTAGTTTAGTTACTATGAGGTTAGAGTTTTGGCACATTATCTATAATAGCTAATATGGGGAGAGTATAGGGCTAGATTAGCAGGTGGACCAGCTGTGGTGACTCTAGGATAGTGGGCCTCTATAGTGAGTGAACATACAGGCATCCTAGGAGGACTAACACTAGATGGTAGTGTAAGTGTAAGAGTAGGAGGGGCTAGTGGTAGTGGTGCCTCAGGGACATGATATATGATATGTTATGTAGGTGTAGATGTATATGATTTTGATATCAACCTACATGTTGATAATGTGAGATGTACATGAGAGAGATTTATACATTATTACATGTATTATTTATTTAATGGATAGATGATGTTTATGATGTATATTCATGATGATATATATCATGTATGTTCCTGGTTTACATGATTTGATGTTTGGGTGATTTATGCTTATGAGATGTGTATTCAATATCTTTAGGCATGTGATTACTTATGGATGATGTTTTGTTTTCTTCATGGATGTGATGATGAATGGTTGGATTATGGTTATTGATGTATTTTATGATATGATGTTTATATGATGTTTGAGTATTCAATATCTTTAGGCATGTGATTACTTATGGATGATGTTTTGTTTTCTTCATGGATGTGATGATGAATGGTTGGATTATGGTTATTGATGTAGTTTATGATATGATGTTTATATGATGTTTGATTTTTTGATCATAGATATATGATGTGGTTCATGGATATGGTTCATTATTAATGTTTTTTGTTCAGGATCATGGAGATGTAATGTGATTATGGTTAAGGATGCAATAAAAACACATAAAGTAAGTTAGGTAACAAACTAAATGTAGTAAAATGAAATGAGAATCATGAGACATATGTCTACATGAACCAATGATAGGAGGAAAAAGAATGATGCCTTTTCATTAGTAAGGACCTAATAAAACTAAAGTTAGATTGGCTTAAGGAATATAATCCTTTCAAATGCATCACATTAGCATGATTTGATTGATAAAAAAGGTATCTTGATCACATTTGTGTCAAGTAAGCTCAGAATCCCTTGATTTATAAATGGTATAAAGGGGAGACATGTGATGGGTGAATGGGTTGATAGGTAAGGTAAGCTTATGTGGGTTAGTTTTCCCCTTCTATAGGTGACCTAAGAACCAAATTATAAAATTCCATGTTGTAATGCTTAGTGTAGAATAATCGATGCAAGAAGTATACTAATGTTATGTATGAAAGATAATTGTATCTTTTTTGGGATAGTGTATTCTAATTTTGATTTAGGGTCTTTTATTTATTATGTTTTATTTTTGATAGGTTTTTGAAGTTGATCAATGTGGAAATCTTCAAATGATTACTTTTGACCCATTTGACTTAGCCATCCTTCAATGAAGTGGTTTAAGTTTGGGCTTGTATATTTGGTATATGTCTTTCTAGGGAGTAATCTATCTTTTAAGCAATTAATTTTTAGTGTATCCATCCCTCAAGTGATTAGTTTGATATGCTAGAGATATGTGACCTAAGTGATATTTGGTATCCCAATTGTTTTGATGCAAGGTTTTAGACATAGATGAGTTAAATTAGGCTTAGAGGTTTACCTTTATGAGGGAAAACTTTTAGCATAAGAAGATAATGATAGGTAAAAGGGTTGTTTTTGAGAGACAAATGACCGTGGCATTCTATCTAATTAGAGATGAAAAGTATCCATGAGAACCATGCCATGGGTAGAGCTATGGTACCCATATTTAGTATTAGGCTATAACTATTATGGTTAATCACATGATTATATGTTGTAATAGATTACCCTTAAATAGAGAGGGATAGGTAGGTATGAGGATGAAAATATTTCAAATCAAGGGAAAAGCTTAAGTTAAAAAAGAGGGTGAGTTTGATCCTTCTTTAAAAAAATAAAGGATGCAGATGTAAAGCACTAAGAGGCTCAAGTTCTATTTTACCTTTAAGAGAAGACAAAAAATAAGATATTGATCCATACGTATGGGTTATGATGTAGCATCCAAGCCAATTGAAAGAATTTTTTCCTCTTTTTATTCTCTCCATATTGGTTACATGTTGGTTTTGCTTTAGGATGAGGTCTATGGTATTAAATTCTTATTATTTTAGGTATTTGGTATAGGTGTGCTTGATTCATTCTTGGTAGCTACAAAGATGGTTAAGTGCTATGAGGCAATATTCATCAAGTAACTCAAGTTGTGCTAGACATTCTTGACAATAGTCACCCTCATAAATGATCACCTACAAAGATATGTGAAGAGACTGAATTTGGACTATGAGATAGCATGGGAAGCTTCATGACTATATAGACAATGAAGAAGGAGGTTGTTAAAGCCATGCTTGTAAAAATTTCCCCCTAGTATGGTGTAATGAGAGTTACCTTAAAAAAAGGCTCTTCAAGCATTCTTAGAGAGGTTGGGAGGAATGATGCTAAGGTTTAGGTAGTTGAAGGTTTGCTCGTATCATATGTCAGATGGAGATGCTTCCACACTACAAATAATAGGAAGGTAGGAATGAATATAAAATGGGGTGATAAAAATATGAAGGGTAATAAAGAGTTTAGAGTTGTAAGTGTGATATGGGATTTGGGAAGTAAGGGAAACCATTGTGTCCAAAAACTTGTTGGTAGATCACGGAATAGACTGGATGAGGTAATGACCTAATGATGCTAAGAGTACATTTATGAGTTCTTTGTACTTTTTGAAGACATAATTATTACATTGGTATGATACATTGACTTGGTTGACCACAAATTAGGAATCACCAAAGACACTAATAGTTGTAATCCCCAAGGCTAGAGTGGTTTGGATACCCATTATGAGGGCTTCATATTCAGCCACATTATTGGTGCATTCAAAGTCAAGTTTAAAGGAAAGAGGGAGAGGTTAACCATCAAGGGGAATGAGAATAACTCTAACACCCCCACCACACTAACATTTGGAGCCATCAAATAACATGGTCATTTGGTAGGTAGGGTCCTCTTGAAAAAGATTCATGGACTTATCAAGAAATACAAGAGGAATCAATTAGTTGTCTAGTAGAGGATATTTAACCAATTTGTCAATAATGACTTTCCCTTTAATTTAATTATACTAAAGGAACTTAAGGTCAAACTTAGCTAAAAGCATGAGCCACTTAGCCATACATTGGTTTTGGTATGGTTTAGAGTGCATATACTTGAGTGGGTCAGTGTTGGTGATGATGTAGGTTTTTTGATTGAGAAGGTAATGAAAAATTTTGTAATCCAAAAAGACTAAAGTGAGGAAAAGTTTCTAAGGATGGGTGTATCAAGTCTCATAATCACTCTATAAGCATTCAACTTATGTAGTAGACAACTTGATCTTTGTTTTGTTCATCATGGTGAGTGAGCATGGCCCTTAAGGAATCATTAGTGGTGGAGATGTAAAGGTAGAAGGGTTGGTCCTCTTTAGGTGGGGTAAGAATAGGTAGAGAAATAAGGTATTCTTTGAGTAAATCAAAGGCTTGTTGGTAGTCCTTGGTCCACTTAAAATATGCATCTTTCTCAAGGAGATGGTGAAAATATTGACATCTATTAGATAACTGAGAGATGACGTGATAGATAGATTGGAGCTTCCTTTTTAGGCTATGGATTTGTGAGGAGGCATCTCAAAAATTTCTCTAACTCTGGTAGGGTCAACATTGATTCCTTGAAGAGAGACAATCAATCTAAGAAGCTTTCCAAAAAGGACCCCAAAAATACATTTCTTAGGGTTGAGTCTGACGTGGAAATGGATTAAGCATTTAAATATGATGGTGAGAATGGTTAGGCGGTCCTTGTGATGTTTATATTTTCCAAGGAGATCATCCACATAGTCTTCTACAGTTTTATGGATTAGATCATTTAATATGTAGGTCATGACATGTTGGTAAGTTACTCCAGCATTCTTCAGACTACATGATATGACCTTGTAGTAAAAATTTCCCCATGGGTGATGAAAGAGGTTGTATGTTGATATTTAGGGCTAATAAATATTTTATAACATCCTCAAAAACTATCTATGTGATATAACATCTTGTGGCTAGTTGTAAGATCAACAAGTTGGTCAATACTAGGCAAAAGAAAGCCATCTTTTGGGAAAGTAAGGCTGAGGTCATAAAATTTGATACAGAGGTGAAGTCCCCATATGGTTTTGGTATTAGAAATGATATTATAAACCCATTGAGGATAGTAAATGGGTTGAATTAAGTAAAAAAACAAGAGGTGTTGAATCTCCTCTTTGACTAGAAAGGTCATGTGAGGATGCATCTTCTAAAGCTTTCATTAAATAGGCTTAGCATCAAGATGAGTGACAATATTATGGAGGGATATAGAAGGGTTAATTCTATGAATATCTTGATAGGATCAAGAAAATGCTATGTTATGGTCATGAAGGAAAGAAGGGTAATCTTGTTGCTCTGTAGAATCTAAGGATTGTCCAATCTTAACAATGCAATGGTTATCTTGAGTACCCAAGTTGACATTGATGGTTGATTCATTCAACATGGTTTGGTTCTTATAAGGAAGGGATTTGTGGAAATAATAATCCCAAACACCAAGGTAGGTAAGAATGGAATCATCATCTTGATGTTGGATGGTGTTGATCATAAGAGAATCATTTTCTACCATTTTAGGATGGATGAGAGGAAGGGTTTTAGTTTGGTAATCCTTTTGATAAGTTATGGGGCCCAAAATAATAGTATTTATAAAAAATGTTAGATGTAATGTTATCAAAATCCTCTAACTTTAAAGAATATGGGGTTGGTGAGTATGGCATATTCTCATCGATGGTGGTGATGGGTATAGGTGAGGTGGGTTCTTTTGGTGGTATGAACCCAAGGCCAAATAATTCATGAGGTTTTTAGGTTTTGATTATAGGTAACTCATGATGTCCATGATCATAATGACCTAGGCCAAATCCCTTCTAGGCATACTTGTGAAGGTATATCTTGGCTAATGTTGGTATGCTAAGATAAAAATAGTTAGATGTGAATGATGGGGTGGTAGAGGTATCGATGGAAGTAAGAAGTTGATGATCAATTCCCCCATAGATTAAGTTGGTTTGATGATTAGGAGGCCAAAAGGGATGATGTTTCTAATGTTTGGGTCATAACTAGGATCATGGGTGATGTTCCCATACTCTTGAGAAGTATGGAAAAAAACCAAGGCTAGAAGATGATACTCCCACAATAAGAGACAATAGAATGTGGGTTCTAACGGTTCCTCTATGGGGATTTGGGAAGAAGGGATAGATGAGCTAGTTGAAGCTTCATTGATGGTAGGGGTGGAGGTGTTATTGGTTTTGGTTGATGAGGTGGTGTAATTTTTGGTTGGTGGTGAGGTAGATGAAAGAGGAAGAAGAATGTTTTTGGGTTGATATTTCATGTTGCATGAGGTAAAAGGACTAGGGTAAGCTGTTATGGTAATAGCTTGACCTTCATGTTTAAATTTGACACATTAGTGTAAGGTATAAGGGACAAAACTCATAACACAAATCTAAGGGAATAAAAGTAAGACATTTTATTAGAACTCACCATCTACAATGTAAAAGAGCTATAAAATTGTGTAAGGTCCCAAGCAGATGTGGAGGATGACTATCCCCAAGGTAGTGTCCATAGTGTTATTAAAAGAGAGAAGTATCACTAAAATTTTTGACATGATATTCTTAGTCAATTGAAGTTGGTCATAATCATGAGAGGAGATAATGTTGATGTTATCTCCTCCATCAATCATTACCCTTTTGATGTGGGTTTAATTGATGTATGTAGGAATGAAAAGGGAAGGATTGAGATCTTTAGAGTGGATAAAATGTATTTCCAAATCATGGAAGGTGACAAAGGTAGAAAGTTGAAGGTACTTGACAAAGGATGCAAGAGGTTGAGGATCTTATAGTTGAATCTCTATATATTTCAAGGAATCTATACATGTTTAGTGGTGATGGGGTGAGGTATTGATTAGTTCATAAAGGCTCATCTTCACTGGTGTTTGGTGAAGTTGTTTTAACACTACTCATTGGATGGATTTAGAAGGGTTGGAAGGAGAGGCACCCAAAATGGATATTTTGGGTTTTGGAGAAGGTGAAGGTAAAGGTGAGGGTGCTTGGTTTCAATTAGAAGATTGATGGATATAAGGGTAGGTCCATGGTATGGGCACTTTTGGTTTTTCTTTATCCTTTTGTTGGGCCCTAGATCAGGTAACCATATGGATAGTATGGATTAAGGGAGGCATTGGGCTATATGGTTTCCTAAGTTCCTCCTCACTTTCAACTAAGAGTGGAGGAGTAGGTAAATGTTGGATGGGTTAAGTTGGTGGTAGGGTTGATAATAGTCTCAAGGTAGGTTCATCTGATAATATATCATCCTCATCTCATAAGTTATGAACAAGTGTTTGGAGAGATTTACAATTCTCTATATCATGTCCAAGAGTCCTATGGTATGATCACATCAAATTATCATTAAACCATGATGGTTTAATATGTAAAAGTTTGAAATTTTTGATGGGTGGTAGGGTTAAGAAAGAGGTTTTCAACAAACTTTGTGGAATGGTTAAATAAGATTTGATCAAAGGCATTAAAGGTATTGGGTTATTGGTTGTAGGAGTGAGATCCTTCTTAAGAGTAGGCTTCAACACAAAAATTGTAGGTGGTGGAAGGGTTTTGGTGGGTGGTTTTGGTTGAGATTTTTTTGTCATAGTTGATTTGGGGGTTATAAATTTAGAGGTAGAGAGTGAAGGTTTGGTGATAGGTGGGAAGGTATTTGTGGATAGGTTAGTTAATAATGATGGAGATTTTGATGATTTGGTAGTAAGTTTAGGTAGAGTAAAAGTAAAAGGTTTAGTAGATGAGGAATATTTAATTATGAGAGGGTTCACCTTCTTGGTAAAAGGATGAGCTCATGGAATGGTAGAAGGATGGGGTCTTAAGATATAAGGTAAGTGTGAAGGAGGTGGTATACGTCTAGTTTTAGGTGTTAGTTTAGTTGATTCCACCTTCCTAATTAGTTTGTTTGGGATTTTATTTGGTGGACTAGAAGGGGTTAAGTCCAAATTCAAAGATAGGTGAGCAAGGATAGGTGTAGGAAGTATTCCTAAGTTTTTTATTTGCTTGGTTAGAGAGGCATAAGGTGATTTGAAAATTTTAGATAGAGGTGGGTTGGATGGTTCTCATATGGTTTTGGAGGAAGACGTATTTAAGGATGGGGTTGAGGTAATGATAGGTTTGATGGTGGATGAAAGTGAGGTTGAAGGTTTAGGTTTGTTTTGGTAAGGGAGCCCAAGATGATACCAAAAAGATTATTTATCTAGGTGGGGTTGAGAAGTAAACTCTCAAATTCAGACCAATATATAAAAGGGCTTGTAAATGGGTTTGATTCCTTGCTCATTGATTTCAAAAGTTAAGCCCATGGGTAGAGGTGAGGTGATAGTTTCTTCATCTATGTTCTTGATGGGTGGTGTCAAGGTTTGGGAGGATGCTTCATCCATAGATGTTGTAGGTAATATTATATCTTCTTTTAGAGTGGTTTCCAAGGAGGGAGTGAATGGTTTCAAAATAGGTGAGGAAGGTTTGATGACCTCAAATGAAGGGATGAAGATGATAGTTTCCTTTGGTTGGGTGTTAAAAGTAATGGAGAGGTGGAATGGGTGAAGAGGTGGTTGAAGTAATGGTTGCCTCATTTAGTATTTCTATCAAAGGAGATGTGGATAGGTCCATGATATCAACAAGTAAATAAAGAGGGGTGGTTTTTTCCTCTATTTGGGTATCCCAAGGAATAAAGGGTGAATCCACCACTTCAATGAGTGTAATGGAGGAAGAGGTAGTTGAGGTAATGGTCTCCTCAATGATATATTCACTAATAATGACATTAATTCTATGGACCTTATGAGTGTGAGATGATTCTATTTTATTATCATCATACTTGGTGGAAGGGACATGGTTAGGAAAAGGTTTACAAAAGATGTCAATGATATAATTTAGCGGTTCATTGGGATTTTCAAATACAAGTTCTCCCTTATCAATCATATTTTGGACAATAGTTTTAAAGGTATTGCACCTACTAACATCATTTGTAATGATGTGGTGGAAAGCACAAAGATCATTCTCATTGTACCAGCCAGGTGTAGGGGAGAGGCATCAAATGTTAAGGGAATTTTTACTGGAGAAAGTTGTGTCATGTTTTATTTGATTAGTTTATCCAAAATTGAAGCATAAGACTCCCCTATCAGAGTATATTATTTTGGGGAAAGTTAGTTTTGGTTTTGGTTTGGTTGGTTGGAATAGTTAAGAGAATTAGTTGGGTTCAGTTGGTTGACAATTGGTGATGGAGTGATTTTAAGGACAACCAAGTTAGTGGATGCATTTTTTTTGGTATTTTTATCATTATATTTATTGGTGGTTTTTGTGTAAAAATGGTCATTATATTTAAAGATAGAATTTTTATTTTGCAGTTTCAATTTTCCCTCATCAATGACTCAAATTTCTAATTGTTATGCCATGGTGAAAGCTTCATCAAAAGTTCACAAAGTTTGAACATTAAGATTAGGGGAAATATTTTTGGCACAACCCTAAGAAAAGAGTTCAATAAATTCAAGTTGGGGCAAGGAAAAATAAAGTTGGTTGATGAGACCTATCCATCTAGCTACAAAATTGGTAATTGATTCATCATCAAATTGCCTAATGGAGTAGAGGTCAGTAATAAAGACCCTTTTAGATATATTGATTGAAAAGTGATCTAAAAGGACTTGGTCAAGTTTATAAAATGAAAATATGGATTTCTTGGTGAGACCACTATACCAATCTAGGGCTAGTCTAGATAAAGACATGGGGAAGGTAAAAAGGAGAAGAGCATCATCATATGCAATCAAATAGCAAGAATGGTGAAATGCTCTCAAGTTTTGTTGGGGGTCATCCTTGATTTACAAATTGGAAAAACTTGGTAGTTCCAACTGAGAAGGATAGGATCAGATAGGAATGGATGGATGGATAGGTTCATTTTAGATTTGATTGTAAGATAAAAGGTTAAGAACCTCAGAAATAAATGATTCAATATTGGACATTTTATCCATCAACAACTTAACCAAATCTATTTGAGGTTGGGGAGGTCCATAATTGGATAGTAAGTTTGGTTGAGGTTGGGTGGTATCAATGTATGGGTGAGAGGTAGAGGGTTGAGAAGATACCACATTTTAGTATGTGGTCAATGTAGGTTGGGATAGTGCCATATAAGGGTCGATGGGCACAAAAGGTTAGGTAGAAGGTGCTATTTATCCTTGTGGATTAGGAACACATTGGTAATATGTCATGGGTATTTGTTGTGGGATGGAAGTGGGTTGATTTTGAGGTATGGATGGGTTGGTAGATGGTTGGGGTTGAGCAATAACTCTTATGCTAATGGGTGGAAAGGTAGGAGGTATAGAAAGTACCAAATTTTGGAGAGGGGTATAAATTGGTTGGGTTGGTGGTGATAAGAGGAATGGTATAAATAAGGTTAGAATATAACCCCATAGTGGATGAGGTATGGGTAATAAGAGGTGATTTTTCCCCTATGTTGGAGTTTTTGTTTGGTGTATAGTGTGTTTGGTTATTGGTTGGAATGTTGGATTGGGTTTCAATGGTGGTAGTGGATGGGATACTGGTAGAAAAAGATGCTTGGGTGATCAAAGGTTGGGTGGAGGTAACACCAACCATAAGAGGAGGAGGAATACCATAAGGTGGATCCATAGGAGAAACCAAATTAATATGGGTGTGGTGAGCTAAGGTGTTGAGATAACATTGGAGGGCCATGAGGTTGTCATCAAGGAAGGTAGAAAAATATACATCACCCTAAAAAACTATTTGAGGCATGATAGGAGGAGGAGAAAGATGAGAACTCTCAACATTAGAATTATTCTCCATGGAATAAGAAGAAGAGGAAGATTGTGGTTATTGGTTGGTTTGATCCCTCAATTGTTGTCTAGTAAAGACCATGCGAGGAATATTAAAAAAGTGATGAAAACTCACACCTTAAATAAAAATCATGCAAAAGGAAAAGAATCTTAAGACAATCCAAACATATATTAAAAGTGCATTTAAAACATAGGATTATTTTTATATCACTTTTGGCTTATGCCTTAGAAAGTGTGATGAAGAAATTTGGCTTGTAGATTAGGTACTAAAGAGGAAATCTAAGGTTAGTTTTAGGTTGTGTTTAGGTACTCAAAAAGAAAATTTTGTATTGAATGTTAATATATGGCTTGATATCAGGGCCTACACCCTCGCTTCACATACTACAATGATAAGTGTGTTGGATACTTATCCAAGATATATCAAATTGTAGAGTTTATACTCAACTAGAAAGTTGAGTTGGTTCTCCCCTTGGTAATGACCTCTAAGTGGGATTTTTGGGAAAGGTTAAGGTTTACCACTAAGTGAAAAAAACCTAGTCAGGCCTTGTCTCAAGTTTATTTTGATGTGTTGATTAATTATGTGGTTTGGTAAAAGTGTGTGATAAAAAGAGTGAAACACTACGATTGATTAGTTTTTCCTTTAAGTTAACTAGATGAACTAAAATCAAGCAAGAAAATAATGCATACAAGGTATTTATTTTAAGCCCAAAAGAAATTTTAGATTTCATTGGATGAATAAAGAATAAAGGAATAAAGAAGGGGTACCTAGATGATGTTGGGGTCCCATTAGGCATGCCAAAATGTTTCTCTTAATTTCTACTCATTTCTTAATTTTGGAAGAAGATAAGAAACTAGTATAAGGATGTGGTATAAATACCTAGTTAGTGATGTGCACGCAATTTAGAAGAAGGAAAACTCCTCTTTGGCTTGGAAGGAATAACCTGTAGATAAGAAAGCACTAATAAAGGGGTTGTTATCCAAATAGTTGGGTGGGCTACCTAGCATGAGCTAGATCTAAGAAGTGTGATTTTACTAAGAGGCTATCAATACACTTTTAATAATAATTAAGTTGAAAGAGATAAAAGTAAGGTACTTGCATAAATAAAATGAAATGCAATATAGGAATAAATTATAATGTTTTTTAAATAAAATGATTAAATATAGCAAAAATGGATCAATAGTTATGCTAAAGTGGGTTAAGTCATTTCAAAAAAATAAAAAAGGGTTTATGAATAGGTAGGAACACAGAAACATAGGTTTGGTTAGGGTTAAGGGGCTGAAAATAACTTGTTATTTTATACCATAGTGACCATTAGCAATTGGGTGAGCCTTCAACGGTTTAGCTGAATGTTAATAGTTGGGTAACCGTTGATGGCTGGTGTGACCATCAGCAATTTTATGAACCATCAAAGCTTGCCTATGGGTTTTCAAAGGTACTAAAAAAAGAGTTAAAAAATGCATGAATTGTTTGATAATGGTTTTATTAAGGATCTAGAATTTGAGAAATAAGGTACAAACAAGTCTTATCAGGTCAAGGGGGACTAGAAATCTAATGAAACAAAGAATAAGTACAATATACATGTAGCTTTCTAGATGGCTGATGGTTGAATGCTGGGGCAATTTCACCAAAGTAATAGTACTTTGGCCTCAAAAGCAAATTTGGTAGAGGTTTAGGTCTCTTTTATTATTGTTGAGTTGTTGAAGGAAGACTAGATGCTAGAAAGCTTGGATACTTTTATGCAAGAATGCTTGTGATAATGGATCCATTTCACCTCCTACTCACCTTTTTTATAAGCAAAGAGAGATGGAGGATAGAAAGTTCCCTAAAGGGTGAGGCTACTAATTTATATGCTTGGGATTCCATTATCACCATATAAGGTAAACATATTTAATTATTCCTCATTAGCTCACACACAACTAGTGATGTGTTAGAAGAGTGAGGACCTAACCATCGATGGTCAGGCTAACCATTGATGGTTAAGCTAACCATTGACAATCGAGTATCTAAAGGTAAAGGGGTAAAAAAAGGGTTTAAAATGTTTGGTTAAATATTAAGTTATTAGGTTGGTGAATTTAGTTAACTAGGTGGTCAATTATAATTAGGGTCTGATAGGGTTAAGAAGCATCCTAAGGCATTTCAACATATATGTATTCTAGTGTCTACAATGTGACACATTATTTGGGGATATTTACTTCTATTGATCATGATTGATATAGGTTCTATTGTTTTATGATCACCTTCTATTATTATGTTGATCTCAAATACTAATGCTTACACATGTATATACTCATGCTTATTTATTATACAATGTATTTGATATGTTATGCTATAGGACATTTTAATACAATATGTATGCAAGGAATAGTATGATATCCTTATGATAGTTTCTTATATTTCCATTATTCATATTTTTACATGGCTTATTACAGCATACTTCTTACTTTTTACCTTATGTTAATTATGAAACATTTGAACATGTTACTTTTTTATTGGCACATGTTCCCTGAGTGTTTATTTTGTGTATGGACATTTGAACATGTCCTCTCCTTTGAGTGTACAACATTTGAATATGTCCCTTGTTTATAATATACTTAGACCCCTTTTGCATGAAATCAAGTGTTCTTGAGTGTGTGATTGATTTTTTGTTGAATTTATCCTTGTTACTTATAGACATTGCCATGATTAATATCATGCATCTTAGGAATTGTTATGTTTGGATATTGTGAGCTTAATTGATACATATACTTAGACATGATACCAATATATGTTATTTTACTACATGATATATATATATATATATATATATATATATATATATATATATATATATATATCATGTAGTAAAATAACATATATTGGTATCATGTCTAAGTATATGTATCAATTAAGCTCACAATATCCAAACATAATATATATATATATATATATATATATATATATATATATATATATATATATATATATATATATAACATGGTTATCTTATCCTATTGAGATAAGCAACTATCATGTTGCATTCCCCTTACCTCAAAATGGGGGAATGCCATAGATACATAAGTCCACATTCACATAGTTGATAGAATTGGAAAAAATTGATACAATTTACATGATTCAAATGTAAACTTAGGTGAAAATATTATTCATTTGGAATTGATTTTCATAGATTTTGGACATAGATTTTCATATTTGTGATACATACTATACATAATTTAGAGATAATAAGTTACATTTTGATATATACTTTATCTTGAGGAACATTATAAGTGCATATTCCATGTAAATTCATCAAATGAATTATATATTTAGATTATATACACATTTATGCACTAACCTTACTAAGACATAATGATTAAACTTTTATCTACTATAATAGTTTTGTCTCCCTTGAGTAGCATGATTGATATTCAATACACTCGTTGGATTTGGAAATACTTCCTTTATTTAGGTTGATATGATTACACCATTTAACCTAGGTGATATTGGTTAGATTATGTATACACTTGAGTTAAGTGATTTATATTCATCATATTTGATGGCCTTGGCATAACTCACCTTTTCATCAAAGTGGGGCCATGATCACCCTCCACTCTCCTCTCAAAACTCCAAGGATCATTTTTTAACCTTTTTCTCTCTCTAATGCTTCATATAGCAATTATCACTACTAAATTGAACTACTAAGGGAAATATGGTTTCATTTACATACAAGTGTGCTCCTTCCTTATTCTCTATTATTTCAATCATTTAAATTATTTAAAATATTAGAGTATATGCACTAGTTACATTGTAACATGATCTTGGTTGCAAGTAATAATAGACAATAAATTAAAATAGATTTCAAGTCAAATCAAGTTGTGTTCTACACACCAAGGTACACCTTTTTTCCTTTAACCTAGTAATTTCATTCTTATGCATTATTAGATTATGGGGTGGTGGAGAATGTAGATTCTAAGTCTAGATTTTATATTAAAAACAGGGTCTTGTACACTTGGAAATTATCACTAATGGACTAGCCCTTTAATTTAGGATTTTTCCACTATTGAAATTATTACATTCACCATATCACTATACCTAAATACTTATATTATAATTTGAACTTGATATTCTAATTAAATAGATCACCTAGATCACATAGTATGCTTAAAATATGATATATATCCTTCACTATAAGTTATATATCTTCAACTTATTATTATTTGAGACACTACCATCTAGATTTAGACATTAGTGTCCTAGTTCTAATGCTATTGTATGTACCTCAAAGCCACTAAAATTTTCAAATATTTTGGCATTAATGGGTTAGCCTATAGTGTTATTTTAACCCTCCCATGAGATAATATCAAAAGGTGTTGTATAAATATAATCTGAAGATCATTCATTGTCATTGATCAACATCAAGTACTTTTTAGGTACACATCTATCTAAAATCACCTCTCAAGCTTAAAAAAATACCCTATTATTCTCTATTTACATATCATTCATAGGATCAATATTATTATAGGTATAAAACACCCAAAGTGTAGCCCATGAGTAGGATTTTTGAATTTAAAATATAGATCACTACATGTACTCACATATATAATATTACATAATTTTTCACACACAAACCCACATAAGGGGGATAAATACATTGGTATAATCCCCTTTTAAGATTATTATCTATGTAGGCATCACTTAGTGACACATGGGTATTTAAGGTCAATTTAAATTTACTTGAGCCCATTAATCCTTGTTTTTCAAGGTGGATTTCCCTAATTGGAGTACATTTGGTTTTGAGTTACATATTGATATCTCAAACCTATGTGCATGATCCAAATAGATAATCTTCAAGGCAAATTGGAATCTTAAAAATTGTATTTAAAATTCATATAAAGGGACATGTACTTAACTATGGATATAAGTGTTGGTTTTAGGATAAAATCATTAAAATTAGTGTCCTTATTTTGATGGTAGTGTCTAGGTTGATACAGAATTGATTTCTAGAATCTAATGAATCATAGTTAAGTCTCATCTTGATTATTTGTGAACCTAAATTTATCATATCTACCTATGCATAATATAATATCTAAGTATTATTAATTATTTATGTATAATAAATCAAATTAATATTTTGTCATTTTAATTTATATATTTAGCACATTTTTATATCTCAACACTGTATCAAAATATATTATGAAAAAAAAATTAATTGGCCTAATTTGTCTTCTCATTAGTTGATTAGATGTAGTCATATAAAATTTCACTTAAGTTTAATGTGTGTCACTTGAGACAACCCATCCCTAGGTTAGCCTTAGACCTATATTAGGGCTTCTTTATACTCTTTTATAGATTTTGTATAGGTCTTAAAACATCCCTAGAAATTTAAAAATTAGTACTAAACCCTCCTTTAGGGATCCATGCCCCTAGTGCCTTAGGTTTTTCCACTTGGACACTAGAATTGTACTTTAGAAACTAGTGCCTTAGGTTTTTCCACTTTTAACACCATTGTCCCTTGCCTAATTTCAACCCCAACGAGTATATTTTCAATTCCTATGACACCTAAGGTCAATCTAGACCTATTTTAAACCCTACACAGACACCAAATTGGTATAAGTAAATGACTTTGATCCATTTATTCACCAGATGCAAATTAGATAAAAAAATACATAAAAAATCTTAGAATAAGTTGTGCATAATCAAGGTTATTAATTTGTATTCTTCCCTAATTCTATGTACAGTCATCTACAACCATTCCAAGCCTTGAATACCTAGATTTCTAGTCTTAATACTCATTTCAAGAACTCAAGTTAACACTCATAATATCATTCACTTGTACTTGCATCAAGGACTTATACATGAGAACTACATAGGGCTTGATCCCTCCTTGGAGTGTTGGTATGTAAGAAACTCTCAACATAAAAGGGTGTTAAAGATGTCCAACCTACCCAGCTAACAACACACTTTTTCTACTTGTGCCACTCAAATAACCTAAAAATAGGGAGGTCTAAGGTTTACTCATAAATAAGCTAAAAATAGTACATAGATAGTGAATCAAATCTCATCCACATAAGTATAGGAAAATTAAACCTAACTAGATGTACACCAAGATCAGATAGTTCCTAGACAATGATAAAAGTAGGATACTAGTGTCCCAGTGTAACTATCCAAGGTGTAATGATATTGTCTACGAGGGTTTTGAACACCTAAACCCTATACATGACACTCAGATCTACTTTCACAATAGGTTTTATCTTCTAGATCCTTTATCTCAACCATTTTGTAGCTAAGTACTTATTTGTGTCATTCATTATTATTTTTATAAATATTAGATTAGGTAAATTCTTACACAAATTAGTGGTTTTATTTATTGCATATTTATACCCTGATTTATTGTACCTAAACCCTTTAACAAACTAGGGCTTACATTCTAAAACATTAAAAAGTTAAATCATTTGGTGAACTTGACTTAATTCGAATACTACCCAAACCCTATTTCTATATGCTATTAGGATTTATATCCTTCTATTTTATATTTTCAAAAATTAATTCGAAAATCTCAGATCTGATTTATTATTTTATTTTGGCAATCTTTAATAGATTAAATTTATTAAACGGTTCAAAATACACAACATTTTATTTTCCTATTTTCAAACCTACAATGGTAGAATTCATTAACTCATTTGATTAAACCAATAAGAGACAATTACGATATTTCATTTCCAAACATTCAAATATGTAAGATGACTTTATTAGTATTGTCTATGAAGAGATTTATAAATCCAATAATGTTCAAAATTCTAACCTACCAGATGATAATATTGTTACACCTATGGGGAAACTCAACTTGTACACAACCTATTTTAACTTGATAACATTCAACAATGGAAACACCTCCTATGGATAATTCCTCCTATCTAGATGTAAGATCCATTATGCATGAGATCCATGATCTACAAGCCAAGATGTTACATCTTCATTAGTGTGCTACTAGGCCATCTCATGCTTTGGATTCTCATGTTATTTTATACACACATTTGGCACAACACATAGTGACAACTCCTTTACCATCCATATTTTTGGCACCTAAGCTTACTTTTTATGATGGTAAGGTTGACCTAGAGCACCATATATGAGCTTTCCATATAATATGTTTGTACTATGTGTCTAATGATTGGCTCCTTACTAAGTTGTTCCCTCATAATGTAAAGGATTATGCACTATAATGGTTTTATGATCTTCCTAATAAGTCTATCACAACATTCAATTCATTGTTAGATATGTTTTTAGCACATTTTTTAATTAACATTAGTGATAAGTTTTCCTATGCTCAAGTGGCAGAACTCAAAAAAAATTCCAATGCACCAATAGCTAAATATGCCTTGTGATATAAAACTATATTAACAAAGATGACTAGCCCCATGGTAGATATATA
This sequence comes from Torreya grandis, assembly GCA_037957365.1. Classification (NCBI taxonomy): domain Eukaryota; kingdom Viridiplantae; phylum Streptophyta; class Pinopsida; order Cupressales; family Taxaceae; genus Torreya; species Torreya grandis. The sequence continues at coordinate 1,900,944 of JARHVA010002063.1, read as the reverse complement.
ACTCTAAGACATATTCAACTAAAGTTTGTTATCGGCATTTCATGAGGCTATCATATTCAATAAGTTTCCATTATTCATAGATCTTTGTCATATATTTAAGGAATGTGAAGTCAATATTATCTCCATGGGCACACTAAAGTACATAATTGGATCAAATTAAACTACTAAGAGTTTTAATAAGCCCCCATATAAGGTATATCCTAATCAAAAAAATAATTATTAAAAAATTATAGTTAACAGAACTTTAGAGCCATCTCCTCATTTGGTCTTATCAGCTCTTCCAAGGAGAGACTTCAAAACTCTTCCTTAGTATCCATCATGGGTTATACAACAACTCTTGGAATGTAATGTCATCTCTCTCTCTCTCTCTCTCTCTCTCTCTCTCTCTCTCTCTCTCTCTCTCTCTCTCTCTCTCTCTCTCTCTCTCTCTCTCTCTCTCTCTCTCTCTCTCTCTCTCTCCCATCAAATAGGTTGATATGACTTGGCCTCTTCCAAATAACTATGATTCTAATTCATTATGTGACTATCACAAAGTACTAGGCCATACTAAATATAGATGCATTCATTGTGACATAATATACAATATTTAATAAAAGCTAATATCATTGATCTTGACACTCCTATAGAGGTACTCAGACCACAACAAATAGAGGCAAAAACATTGAAAATATTTTCAAATTCATTTCCAAATCATAAATCTAATGAGATAGTAAGCACTTTAGGTGTTCATTATACTCATCAAGCACAACCACCACCAACATCCTATCATACTCAAATGATGGACATGCACCCTTTAAATAATATCATTGGGGTGTATCATACTACAATGTCAATTAGACCTCCTATCACTTTGTTAGAATAGGAGATAGTTGACGATGACATATATTTATACACACTCTTTATACAAGCCTACATTGATCATCATCCTATTCAGAGTGTCATGGTTGACAATTGGTCAATTGTCAACATGTGTACTATCACACTTATACACCACTTTAGATATTCAAAATAAGGTATTTATTAGATAGATATTATTATTCATAAATTTAGTGGCCATGTTTAGAGGTCCATCAAAGAGATAGTGCTATAATTATAGGTTGGGCCCACACATATGGCCACTAGATTCATAATAGTACCTAGTGTAGGCACATTTAACATGTTATTAGGTAGGCCTTAGATATAGTAGCTTCAAGATATCCAAACCATTGTACACATATGTCTAAAATATATACATGAGAATTAGTTGGTTATAGTTTAGGGCCTTCCATATGAGTATCTTTTACCTATTCCACAACCATTCATAAAGCAGACACTAGTTTATGATTATCACATAGAGTATATTAGCACACATCCAATATTAGTTAAACCACTAGTTCAAGTGAGGTGTACTCCTATATAATTACCATGTATACATACTTTCCCATGGAGACCTTTATTAGAGAGATCTTAGTTTTAGAGACATGTTGTGGATTCTAGAGGGCCTCTCTCCCCACCACCATATAAATCAATATTACAACATAAAGATCCACTCAGTTATAAATTCTACCAAATGGGTCCTTAAGAAACTTATAGTTCATAGGCCAGTTCATCTAGCATCATAGATTTAGAGCCCTACATTTCAAAGGCTAGTTCAGTCAACTTCACATATTTAGAACCCTATAGTTAATAGGCTAGTTTAGTCAGCTTCATACATTTAAAGCACCATAGTTTATAGTCTAGCTCAATTAGATTTTCAAATTCATAACCCTAATTCATAGGTATTTTTATCTAAAAATCACTAAGTGCATCTGATTATTACATCCAAAATACCTCATCACATAGAACACATGATCACTATCCCTCTATTTAATACAAGACACATTGATTTTGAGTCTCTTATGATACTCATTAGTTACAAGTATCTCTCCTTTTACCTTACTCCTTGTATATAGTTTCATTTTCATGATTAATTATAAATAACTTATACACTATAAAAATACAAAAATATTCACATATTTCTCAAATCATAAGAAAAATAGATTGTTTGCATATCCATGTTTACATTATTTATACTTTCCAGATACTACATATGATATCTATTTTAGTATAGTCTATTTTTATCATACATACATGCTTTACTTATTCTTATCGAGTATTCAAAAATTATTAGAAGACTCAAATCTATCACACATATCCAAATTTACTACTATACACCTAGTAGGGGCACATATATAGACTCATCATTGATAAAATTATCCATTGGGGACATCATACTACACAGATTCTAGTTTACTAGGTTACATCTTTCTATACTCTATATCATAGATTTATCATTATTTATTCCTTTATATATATATATATATATATATATATATATATATATATATATATATATATATCATCACATAGTACTCTTTTTTTTTGAATACTAATATTAATTTAGACTCAATTATGTATATATTTTATCTTATAAAATATTTATACCACATGTTCATGCATGCTTTCATTTCTAGCTTTCTTAGTTTAGACTTGATTATCTCTCTTTGCTTATACATTTATTTGAGGGAATTTGAATATGCCATTTTAATGTGGTGTTATTCCAATTACTTTCATTGTGTGTATACTTTGGACATGTGCCCATGTCCTTATGTGTGATTTATTGATTATGTATGTAGATATTTTAACATGTCCTTCCATGTGGGTCTAAGCCAAGTTGTTTGTTGTTTACATATGTGGACATTTGAACATGTCCTTATATATATATATATATATATATATATATATATATATATATATATATATATATATATATATATATATAGAGAGAGAGAGAGAGAGAGAGAGAGAGAGAGAGAGAGATTTCTCATATTTAGTGACATGTGCCCATGTCCCTTGTATTATGTCCCCTTATCTTACTTTGTGTGCCTCATGTGTGTTGTATGTATGATTTCATGTATGTGTCATGGTAATGACACTTTTTTCTTACATGTTACATGTATACCCAATTTTATGTGCCATGAGTGCCCTCACGCATCTCTCCTTCCTCCTTGGTTACCTTGATGAACATCATGTCCCATCCCCCTAGGTAGTTTACTCAGATTATGTAGTCCATATACATGATTACATTATTATATGTATCTTTAGAAACTTTTTGAATGCTTTATATAGCATACATTGTACATTACCAAATTATGCTCAATTTATTTTACATTTTTATGTCATATATATATATATATATATATATATATATATATATACACACATTATATTAGTTTACTACGTACATATAATATATTTTCATTCTAACATACATTATGTGTCTTTTTCTTTTGAGGATAATTATTTCATAGGTAAAATAAATCCCCACAAAATGGGGCATTCATAGTGGTTTTTAATAGAGATAAGGCCACCCATGTGTACTTAGAGTATAGTTTTTAGCACAAAGACAGAATACAAAGCATAGAATCAAGAAAACACATAGAAAAATAGTTAAACATAAATCAATTCTAGTTGACATGAAAAACATAGGACATTAGCACTAAAAGTAGGACACTAGCACCCCATTTATACTATCTAAGGTACATCACTGTTTTCCAATAGGCTAAAAATAGGTAAATCCAAATTTGATAGAATGACATAGTAGATATAGCCTAGATTTACATAGTTTCAGTCACAAGTTATCAAATTTGATTAGTTTATGTTAAATTTTGCATAGAATCATACCAAGTTTAATTAGATCGGGGGCATCATGTATGGCATGATCACTCCCATTTTATTTTTATATACATGGACACAAATTATTATAACTCAATCTAAAATCCATATACATAGATATTAGAATTGGGGGCATATGTGTGGAATATTATTTCCACATGATCAATTTTGCACTAGATTATCTCAAATGGAATGACAAAATCCATGTCATTATCTACATTATATACTCAAAACATAATTTTCACTAGGTTCCACACCAAATTGATGCCTTATTCCATCTGTAGTGGTTAGCATTTTCATGTAGTACCTAAGCTACATTCCTAAGTATTTGAGTGACCCTTTGGCCATTTTTCTTTTTAGAGTTTCAAAATGGCCCCAAGGTCATCCTACATAGTTATAATTACATTGAATATTTTCAATTACAAATTCATAGTGTATGATGCATCAAGTATGGGTTTGAAATGATGGATTCAAAAATGGATTGAGTTCTTAAACCACCCACACATGGGGATTGATCATGCCATCAACTCAGTCCAAGATATTTACCATTTGATCACTATTTACATGCACACACATAAGATGCCACCATGTTTTTACATTAGTTCACATACCTAACAAGGAGTATTCATTAATTACCTCTCCCTTATCTATTTAATTAGTTTTATATTTTCTTTTGATTTATATTAAGGATGGATTCATCCATGTTTCATTTTCAAGATACACAATGGATCATGCTTCAAACACTCAGACCCAGATTCATAGGCTTCACCTTATAGGTAAGTCAGTACATTTTTTTCTTTCATGGATTTATAAAATAAATGGGGTGGGTGTAATTTAATCATAAAAAATGTCACTTGAGTGAAATGAGTGTCACTTGAGATAACCCATCCCTATCTTAGTCTTATATCTTATTAGGGCCTCTTTAGGCACTCATCCAACTTTTGTGCAAGATTTTACACATCCCTAGACATCTCAAAACTAGTCCCAAACCTTCCCCTAGGGATTTAATCTACTAGTGGATCAAATTTTTCTATATAGACACTAGCATTATACTTTCGACACTAGCACCTTACACTAGTATCCAAATTTCAACATTATTTTCCCTTCCCTAATTTCAACCCCAATGGATAGATTTTGAATTCCTAAGACACTTAGGTTGGATTATACATATTTCAAACACTGCAAAAGCACTAGATTAGTGTAAATACATAAATTTTATCCCTTTATCCACTATATGGAAATTAGATCTAAAATACACAAATAAGTTTATAAAAAATTATACATAATCAAGGTTATTAATCCCTTTTCTACCCTACTTATACATATAGTCATCTACATCCATAATTTTCCCAAAACACCCATATTTCTAGTCTTAAACATAATTAAAATTACTCAAGTTAGCACTCATACTATCATTCACTTGCACTTGCACCAAACACTTAGGCATGAGAACTACATCAAGCTTGATCCCTCCTTAGATTATTGGTATGTAGAAAACTCTTAACATAATGGGGTTTTGATGATGTCAGTCCTACTCAAATAACAATGCATATTTTCTACTTGTTTCACTTAGAAACCCTAACAAGAGGGAGCTCTAGAGTTTATTCAAAAATCACCTCAAAATAGTGTACAAGTAGTGACTCAGAGATCATCCACATAGGTATAGGTAGATTAGACCTAGCTAGAGCTGCATCCATAAGATCAAATAGTTCCTGAATGAAAAACATTAACACTAAAAGTAAGACACTAACATCCCAATGTTAATGTCTAAGGTACATCGATATTGTCTAGGAGTGTTTCTAACACTTGGACCCTATTTATGACACTGGTGTCTACTTCCACACTAGTTTTTAGCTTCTAAATCATCTATTTTAGTTGGTTTCAAGATAATTACTTATTTTTATCATTCATTACTATTTTTATAAATATCAAATTAGTTCAATTATTTTACAAATTAATGGCTATATTTATTGCATATTTGTACCTTGACTTATTATACTTAGACCCTTTAGAAACCTAGGGTTACACTCTAAAAACCTTAAAAATTTAAACCATTAGGCTATTTTCCTTACCCTTAATTCCAAAAAGGGTAAAAAAAAGTGTAGGAGACATTACATCTATATCATTAGTGCCACTTACTTTCTCACATAATCACCCAATCCTTGTAGTTGATTTATGAATCCATCAAGGTCCTATGGAGTAGGGAACACATCATTAAAAAATAATATCATTTCATATTTTCATGCATATATCCTTCATGGAATGCTATTTAAAATTATCTAGTTATGTGAAGCTCATGCTTAATAATTAGTTTCCCTAGGGTCATTAATGTCAAGAAATATTAGTCTTACCAAAATGAGTAGAGTTTCTTATTTCTAGTAAAAAAATATGTTTTCTCCTTTGTGGTTCCCTATTTTTCCCTCCATTATTTTCCTTTGATATATATATTTGTTTCTAAATATTTTCTATATTGTGTTTTCCTTTTCTTCATCTATTTCATACATGTTATTATTGTGATAGATGTTAGTCTTAAGAGGTTCCCATTTTACCTTGGCATATTTGAATATAATTTGCATCTTTGAGTTATTACAAGATAATCTCTTGGTCATCATTGTATTGTAATAACATTTCTTTTAGTTATGTTTGGGACCTTGATATTTAATTTTCCTTTTTCCTAATCATCTAGGCCTAACTTATCCTTCACTATAGAAATAAACATTCCCATTTCTACATTTTATGCTTTATTTTATTTAGTATCATCATTTTATTTGGGTTAGCTAGACATAATATATCATTTAACTCTTAGCTACACAACCCATTTTATTTACTTTATCTTGAGTCTTTATTTGGGGTTTGTGGACCAAATCTATCTTTTACCTCATGGTTATTTGGATTTCCATCCTTTAACTATATATATTTAGTTTTATATATACTTACATTTTTATACTTGTGTGTTTATGAGAATTTTTATTTTGTCCATTTTTAGCCTTATATGATTGGGTTACTATATATAGTTTATGTTCCCACCATAATCAATACAAAGGTATTTCCATGAATATTTTTAGTATAAATGTTATTTGAGATATGTATATTAATGTTAATTATTTCATTTGTCAAAATTTTTTTATAAAACTTTATGTCATCATTTTTGTTATTATGTTATTTTTAAAATCACCATCCTATGTTACACTATTGTTACACAAGATGATATTTGGGTGGATCATAGGCATGCATCTATATTTTTTAGTTATTTATGATTTAGTTTATAGTATGCAACACACTATTCACCTTTAGTGTACATCCTATGGAATTATTAGGATAAGGGTGGGCCAAATCATGGTAATTTTAAAGATATTCATATACAATCAATTATTATACCTACTTATTCCCATTATCATTGTTTTTTATCAGCCTAGATTCCTTAGATACTATTTCTCCATTACACATATAATATTAATTTTAGTGCATGTATCATACTTAATCTACTATATAATATGTAACACATTATTCACCTTTATTGTACATCCTATGGAATTATTAGGATAAGGGTGGGCCAAATCATGGTAATTTTTAAGATATTCATATACAATCAATTATTATACGTACTTATACTCATTATCATTGTTTTGTATTAGCCTAGATTCCTTAGATACTATTTCTCATCCATTACACATCTAATATTAATTTTAGTGGCTGTATCATACTTAAACTACTATATCAGCCATGAATTATTATTTTATTTTTTATATGGTCCTTTTTTTTACTATATCATCCCAATTATATATTTACTTCTCCCACTACCTTTTTATTATATTGGCCATGGTTGATGCAATATTTTTTTCAATATTTTTATCATACAATATATATTAGATTTGAGTCCATCAACTTGATTGATGGGTTACTTTTAGGAATTTTTATATTATATATAAGGTTTTAGATTGTCATTTTATAACAATTACACCATCATTCCACTCTACTTATATATAGAGAATTGTAATCACCTAAAAGTGGTATTTGAGTGCTAAGAGTACTACTTGAGACTACCTATTCCTAGCTTAGCCCTAGACTGATCCTAGAGCCTATTATCACACTTTTATATCCTTTGTATGGGATAAATGTGTCCCTAATTCACTTAAATTTAGTCTTAGATCCTCATTTCCTGATCCTGGCCCTTTGTGCCTAGCATTCTACTAGCAGGACATTAACACCACATTAAGGACACTAGAGCCATGTGGCACTAGTTTCCCCAAAATGGTGTATATGTCCTTTACCCTATATTACTTGAAAAAATATATTTTCAAAGGTAAAAACCTCATAATATTAGCCTAAGAATCTTTTATTATTTGCACAAGAAATAAAACACTATAAATACATGACTTTTATCCTTTTATCTAATAGATGGAAATTAGATGCAAAATAACTATTCAAAGATGAAACAAGTTGAGAAAAATCAAGGTTATTAATCCCTATTATGCCCTAATTTTGCATAATATCATCTATAGGATCCCTAAACTTAGATTTTATAGATTTCCAATCTCAAGCACACTCAAAGCACTCAAGGCCACTATCATTCTAACATCACTTACACTTGCACCAACACTTAGGTGGGGAGAAATACATTAGTCTTGACCCCTCCTTGGAGTATTGGTATGTAGGCAACTCTCTTCACATTAGGTTGTTGATGATGTCCAACCTATCCAACTAATGAACAAACTTTTTATCTTATGCCTTAATTGTAAGGAGGATTAGGGTTTATATTATAAATCACCTATCTCAGGCACAATATAGAGTTATAGACTTCATGAATGCAAGAACAAAACCCGAGAAAAGATTAAGGTACAACAAATGTTTGGGATAGTCCTACACATAAGACATTACTACCATCATTAATACACAAGATCCACATGGTACCCTTATCCAAATGTGGCACTTCTATCTAGGAGGGGTTCTGGTATATGGATCTAGTTGATGACACTCAGACATATTCATATCTCAATTTATAGGACTCAAATCATTTGTAACAGGTGTTTTCTAAATAAGTTTATATTTGAACATATTTATTACTATTTTTAAAAAGTGAAAGACATTTAAAATCTATAAAAAATTAATGGTTATTTTATGCGTATTATTTCACTAATTTATACTACTCATCCCTTTAATCAAATATAGGATTTACGTTAGTAAAATTCTAAAAGGCTAAAACATTTGGTGAATTAGACTTGCTTCAAACATTGTGCAACCCCTAACCTTAGATAACCTTAGGGCTCACATTTTGAGTATTAATATTTTAGATCCATATAATTTATGATTTTCTTTTACCTAATCATGATAATAATGATTGAATAGTTGTATCACTTTATATTGAAATGTTTAATACTTTCATTTTCATGCTTGTTCCCTTTAATTTGGAATGAACTTAGAAAAGATAGAGATACATGTATACATGGTGCTTAATATCAATTAAAATGTTTTTCATGTTCCATTATTTATTTAGTATGAGATCATTTTCTTATGTGAAATGTATTTAATATGTTGATATTTAATCACATAGAGAACATGTTACATTAGATAATAGTTATACTACTTAAAATCAACAAGTCTCCCTTAAATGCATTTTTCTCTTTAGTTCATTTTAATTCCTTTCCTATCAATCCTAGACATAAATAACCATCAATGGTATTTATTATACCTCCTCCTCTATCACACACATCTAGCCACCATCTCACCTCTACTATTAGCTCTATGTTCTTAGTAGATCCTATGGTTCAAGTTATGATGTCTTCATGTGGTCATAAAGCTTGGTAGGCTTGCAACACCCATGGCTATAACTTTGTTGATTAGATTAGTGATTCTTTATATATAGTTTCCATTTTATATCTCTTATATATTTATAACACATAAAAATACATTTTTTATGTTTCACTTCATGACACTCAAGTACATCCAACATCTGAACTTGCTTATGTTTCTTCCATAATTAATACTATGAAATGGATAGAAGAGTATATTTATTTCAAGAGGTAAGATCTCCCACCTCATCACATAATATATTTACACCTACCTCTCTACATTACCTTAAAAATTAATGAGGTAGGTTTCAAATGGGTTTTAGTTAATAATAGACCAGGATTGAACATTTGTAATATCTCTTTTCTATGACTTCTTAACATACATGCTAAGGATTTGGATCATTTTGATATGAAAACTTAAGGGTTTGATAATATTCCACATAAATTTTTGTGCCAAATTACATTAAACCTTACAATAGGGCCTATAACACTACCTACCACATGCCAAGTTATGCCTATTTATCTTAATTATAATATCTTGCTTGGAAGACCATGGATTCATGTTATGCACATAGTTTTATCCACTTTACATGCATGTTTAAAATTTAGCTACAAAAGTCCTATATATACATGTCTTGTGGATAATTAGCCATTAAATTATCATTAATATATAATTCATTCACATAATTATATCCCTCACATGGATTTTACTACAACACCACTATTTTATACAATTCAAATCATGAATACAACTCCCCCAGTTACTTCTAGCACACAGGATAATAAGTTCACTTAATATTTTGCATTAAGATATTTCTATAAGATGGGTTACATAGGATAAGGCCTTGGTAAACATGATCATGGAATCCTTAATCCCATTGAGGAATATGATCAACATGGTAGACAAGGACTTGGATATAGAGATAACACATCTAATGCCAAGTCCTCTCATCATGATTCTCAACATATCATGTTTTGTCCACTTGTTTCATGGGTAGACAATATGAACAACCATGTTTTTACACCATTAGTTGTTTTTCCTCATCTTATTGATGATATAATTTCTCCAGATCTACCTATTTTTATGATTTCACTAATGATAAGGCCTTATTCCAATTCCTAAATGCATATAAGGATCTCCATTACTTTTACCATAAGAATAGGTTTCCTCATTTTGTAAGTACCTAGGCATAATTTGGTAAGCATTAAAATGATTTATATGATATGTTACTTGATACAAATGATATTATCCCTACAACACCATACACTATGGATAGATCTACATTACTTAATGTAAAAATAATAAAATTCAATTTTGGCATAAAAATTGATCCTTGTATTATATTATTGTCTATTACCTTTCATAAATTAGAAGATACTTATATTTGTTAAATTTTAAAATATTTTCCTGAAGTATTTACATAGGCTTATTTTAATATGTCTAGCATTGATCCCTAAATCATAGTACATATAATTACATTATATCCTAATGCCAAGACAACTAAACAAAAGATTAAAAAAATGCATCCCAAAGTTTATTTTTTATTTAAATATGAGATCTAATAGTTATTAGATGCTTGATTCATTAGACTATTTGCTAATCTAAAATGGGTTGATAATATGTTCCTTTTATAAATCCTAATGGCCAAATATTATGTTGTGATTCTAAAGACCTCAACAAAGCATGTCCTAAGGATAGTTTCCTTTACCCAATATTGATATGATAGTTGACTCCACATCATGCCACAAAATTCTCTCCTTTATAAATGGTTTCATTGGATACAATCAAATTAAGATCATTGAATAATAACAAGAAATGACTTCTTTTCTCATAATATAGGGAAATTTATACTATATTATCTTGGAATTCAGATTAAAAATTGTAGGTGCAACATACCAATAGACAGTGACACATATCTTTCATTATCTCATTCAAAAGATAGTCAAATATTATGTCGATGATTTTCCTAAAAAATCCAAAGAGTGACAACATCATGTAATACATTTGTGATAAATTTTCAAGAGACTTAGAAAATACAATGTGTGACTCAATCCCAAGAAATGTGTCTTTGGGGTTTCAACATGAAAACTTTTGGGATTCATAATATCCCAATGTAACATCAAAATTAACCCTAAGAAAGTCAAATCAATCATGTATAATCCTCATCCTACCAACATAAATCAACATCACTCCCTCTAAGGAAAAAATTAGGAAATTCACTGCTTCATAACACAACTCATATATAAGACCCAATCATTCACCATATTACATAAAAAGGATGTGAAATTTGTGTGGGATATCGAATGTCTAGAAGCTTTGATACACTTAAATAATACTTAATGAACCCACCTATCTTGGTCCTACCAGTACTTGGCAAGCCACTTATAATTTACCTCTCAATGATATATCTATACTTGGTGCACTCCTAACATAACATTATGATGAACATTAAGAAAGGACCATTTACTACATCAATCATACACTAGTTGAATATGAAATAAATTATCTAGTAATCAAAAAATGTTTTTTACCACTTATATTTTCTACTTAAAAGCTCTGACACTATATGATTAACAATAAGATATAGATCAGTACAAAATTTGATCCTTTAAAATTCCTTATGTCAAAACCCCATATCTCATACCATATTGCATAATGGGTTATGTTACTCATAGAACCTGACCTCAAGATTATTTTACAAAAATCAAGAAAGGGCCAAATAATTGTAGATCAATTGGCAACATCCCATTACTAGATACAAATCCTATCAACGATGATTTTATAGATGACTTCATATAATATAATACCATTTTAGATATAAGGATAATGTTTTTTGATAGTTTTAGATGTGCATCTAGTTCTAGATTCATAATTATTTCCATCGATCCACTTGGACACATAGTACTTCTCACGTACTAACTCAATTTTTCATGTACCAGTAATATCAAAGAATAGAAAGCTTTTATCTTAAGCCTTCAATTATATTAATCTCTCAAGATTAAATCAATAAAATTTTATGAGGAATCCTAATTAGTTTTCAATCAAGTTACAAATATATACCAAATAAAAAAATTCCTAATTCATTATAAGAACATGGTTCAATGTCTATAAGTTTAGTTTGATCATTTCTCTATCAAGAACATCCCATGAAAAGATAACCTTCATGTTGATGCAATGTCCAGTGTCACATAATTGATTCAAATTGACATAGATGTAGCCCAGGTTATTTTCACTATCAAATGATTATAATCTCTGTCAATGTCCCATGTAGACCCTATCTCTCTAACAATTCTAGTTACCACTTGTAATTTAACACCATCTAAATGGTTCTCTAAAATACATAATTTTTTGAATAAATCTATTACACTTGATACTTTCACAAAAAATGAAAAGATTAAACTACAGTGGAACTTCCTTTGATATGTCATCATTGGTGGCAAATTATTTAAGAGATATTTTGAGGGACACTTAATCTGATGTTTGACAACTATTGTCATAGTTTTCAAAAAAAATCAAAATTTGTGAAAGATGTATTTTAAGTTACTAATTTTGAAGTTCAAGGTCAAAAAAATTTGAATGTTGAAAACTTTGAAAATTAATAAATTATTAATATGAATTGATTAATTAACTAAAAAATTAATTGTGGACCATAGTATAATTTTTCTTGAACTATGTGAAATCATTTTCAAATTCCCTTGTAAAGAGCCATTGGATTTTCTCATAAATTATAAAAACTAATCCTTATTTTATAATCCATGAAAACACTTTTTTATTTTTCTTAGATTATGCAAAATTCTCTAAATTTTTTTCAAACAATTTTCATTTTTAATTTTGCAATTCGTGCAAATTATAAATTATTTTTCCACTTGGTATAATTTACAAATTAAAATTTCCACTCGGTGAGATTTTCAAATTAATTTTGCATTTTATCTTCTTGTGCAATTTAAATTTTTCTCTACATGGTTATGCAATTTCAAATTTCATTTTCCCTAGCCATGTAAATTGAAATTACATTTTCCCATGTCATACAATCTTGTTTTACGCTTTCCCAAGTCATGTAAATGCAAACCTCCACATTACAATTTCTCTTACCACTCTATGTAAATTGTCATTACAAATTTAGGACTCCTTTTTTCAAATTTTATGTAATTACCTTTATTTCTTCCTCAGATCATGCAAGTTTTGTTATTTTCTTAGGTTGTGTCGAATTAAAAACTTCTTCCTTTTCCCAAAGTTTCTTTAACTTGAATGACAAAGCCTATAAAAAATTTAGTGAAGTGGAGTTACAAATAAAATAAAATCAAATTTTTATTTATGTTTTTATCTACTCAAAACAAGAGCCATACAACCCCTCCTAGGAGAGATATTTTTTTTTGCATTGTGAACATAAACAAAAAGATCATTTTTTTATTTTTATTCACCCAAACTCAATCATACAACTAGCTGTATGACTCCAATGGGAGGATTAAAAAAGAAAATTATGATGAATATTTATATTTTATATTTCATTTTTCTAAATGGTGAACCTTATGACCATGTGGAAGAGAAAAAGGTGAAATAAATAATTTTTTTATTGTTTTGGGATGATAGTTTACATCATATGTCATCATACTTTGCAAAGAATGTGTGTAGATTTTAAAAAGATTAGTTTTTGGTGAATATCACTTTCTTCGACTACATAAGAGACCATACAACTACATTAGATCATAAAAATGAGAGAATAATTTATAAAAGGTAATTTTTTATCATTTCTGATATATGAGGACAAATTATATGGTGTCCAAGTGCAACAGAAGAGTTTTCAGAGAAAATTTTAAGTTTTTATAGTTTTTGGTTGTTGTAATCACCCTAATTTAGCCAAGAAACTACAAATATTATGTCTTTTGATGTTATTTCACACAAAGGGTCTTAGTGATGCTTATGGTCCTTGTTTTCATGGTTAACTTGAGTCTTTTGATCTTTAATGTGCCTTTTTCTCATAGTTTTGACACTTCTAAGAGTTGTGGGTCATATTTTACCATTCATAGGGGCCCTTAGCCTATATCTTTGATTTTTGATCTAATTAGAGCCTTTGTAAATTAGTACCATTTTGAGGATAGTAATACCTCATGACACTACTTTCCACTTTTTCCTTTAGTGTCTAATAGGCCCTTTCACCATTGTTTGAGTCTTGATCACTCTGATACCCTTATTCTATGTTTTTACATCTTTTTCATGATTTTTTGGCTAGTAAACAAGATATTATATTCCAAATAAATATCTTCCCATATAAATACCCTCACAAGGAATTTTACATGGGGACTTACTATTTTGGTGCTTATTACATAAAAATCAATCAATAGTACAACTCAAATAATCTACATACTACTCAACATTCACACCTAGACATTTGTATGCTTGATCAAATAAGGGCCTAGGTAAAATTCATCCTAAGCATATCATGAAATTTTATGGTGCACATTACCTAAGGGATAACTACATATGATATAAGACCTTATCATTGGAGTTAATGTAGGTAGTAGTTAGGATAACAAGGGTTATATTCCATGTGATTATAACTTCCCATAGCCTAGTTTTTTCCTTTACTTTTACATTTGATTGTTTCATTTTTTCATGTGTGTAGGTATTGATTAGGGTTTTTGAGAAAAATCTTCAAAAATAGTGGAATCAACAAGCCCCTACATGATAGTAAATCACCTACATGATCCTTAATAACTCTTGTAACTTCTCTAAAAGTTGTAGACAATCACCAAAGGAGGGAAACTAGTGCTAGGTTTGGATATTAGTGCCACATGGCACTACTATCTTAAGGGGGTGCTACTATCCAGAGCTAGATCTCAAAAATAGTCAATAGATGAAAGATTAATCTCTGTCTACTTATTCATCTCTCTAGTGTTCAAAGTTGTGATAAACTCTATGTATATCTAGATAAGTCCACCTTCTCCTTATATTTACTATTTTTGGAAAGTTATATATAATCAATAAATCCTAATTTTATTCTAGATTTTTAATAAACCCAATACCTTAACCAAACATAAGATTTTCATTTTAAAAAACTAAAAGTTTAAAATATTTGGTGAACCCATATTACCTTGAATTTAGCTTCAAAACCCCTAATTTTTCATTAAGTTTTACCCTCTAAATTCTACACATTAAATTAGGGTTATAAAAATATGATTTTCTCATTTTTTTGAATCAACCTATCTAATTTAATTAATTAAATCTTAGGGTTTTATTTATTTAATTACATTTAAATATTTACAACATAACCCTAACTTCAAACCCTAGATCTACATACTAGGTCCCTATACACACAAACATTAGTAACTAGGGTTCCAAAAAAAAACCTTATTTTCTATTACAATATTTGTTAAACAAATTCACACATTGCGCACATACTTATCTTGGATTATATTATACCTTTTGTGTGTTTATTAGTCATTATTTATATTATTTTCTTTGGTAATTTAAAAATGTAATCTACAGAGTCTTCTACCCCTCATCCACTTGATGAAATATTTAATTTTTCTCATGATTATAACAATTAATGGACTAATTTTTAATATTGTACATTAGAGAATGATAATGATTTTATTTATAATGATGATTATGATGAATATTTTTAAAATGATGGATATGAGGATTATTATGCACATGATAATACAAATGAACATGAAGATATATTAGATAAATAATCTTCTCTTTCATCTTACTCTTCTCTTATTCCTAGAACTCAAAGTAACATCATAATGCCAAAAAAAACTCTTATTGGTAGTGTTTTATAATAATTTGATCCTAGTTTTCAACTACTTTTGCTACTTCATTTTTCAAAATAAATCAATATAAGTACACTACACAAAAATAAATTTTACATACTTAAAATAAATTAGATCAAAATAATGCATCTTCTTTACCCTTCTCAATTACATTTCAAAATGAAAATACAAATAATGTTACACCTTTTATCAATGCACAAACTAAGGTAGATGAAATTACTTTATCACCTTCATTCACATTTCAAACTCAATGCAATTATTCTTTTCCATAAATAGATAACACACATGTTTCTAACTCTCCTCCTTTATTTCATAATGTGCAAATTGAAAACATGGTTGTTACTCCTTTCCTTGATCCTCAAATATAAAATGACATTCATTCTTGAATTTAAAAAATGGTTAATGAATAAATACCTTCCATTACACTTACACTAGATGATATAGTACATAGTAGTGAGAAGTTAATATCTTATCCTTCTTCTATTAATGATCATGTGAATGATACTTCTTCTACTCTTACCTCTTCAAATGAATTAAATTCTAATTTTGAGGAACAATGGGATAATGATGATTATTGTGATTATGATTAAGATGAAATAGAATTCATAACTTCTACTTATCTTAATTTTCATAATTCTCTTTTTCAACTAAAAATTAGATCTCATGTTAAAACACACACACACACACACACACACACACACACACACACACACACACACACACACACACACACACACACACACACACACACACACACACACAGACACACCTATTCTTATGTGTATAGATTTAATTCACTAGAAAATAAAGTACCTTCTATTCAAACTAAAAATAAAAAAGATACAAATGAATCCCCCTCAACCCCCCTTACTATAGTAGAACCTAGTTCCCAAAAAATCCCAAACCGGGGTGATAAATTATTTCCCTCTAACTAGGTCCAAGATATCACACCTCCAAAGGTTATTTAGAGCATGCTGACCCTTCTTAAATAATACTTCCAATATAATATACCAATGGCTAAAATAAACAATTAAAGTCAAGCATTAAATAAACCCCTTGATAATGATAATATACCTTCATGAGTGTTAATTTATTTATTGCATTCTATGGATACTTTGCAAAACCAAATCCATTAGCTCACTTTGGATAATGAGGAATACAAATATCAGGTTGATGTCATTGCTATACATAATAATCTTATTTCATGTAGAATTATAACTATGAGGTTGTCACATAACATTCAGATATTAGTGTTACCTATCTTTGATGGACAAGGAGATCTATATTTACATCTTCATGATTATGAGAAATCTATGACTTATGTTACAAATAAGTTAATTCTACCACAAGTGTTTCTAGAATCACTAAATGACAAAGCACTGTATTAGTTCCACCATACACTCCCTAGTGCATCTTTACATATAGATGAGGACCTATAGGTAGTCTTCCTTATGAATTATATATACAATAAGTGACCTTTAGTCACACATGAAAGGCTACCTCCACTACACCAATGAAAAAGACAAAACCTACCTCAAAGTACATTCTATGGTTTAAATCTTGTTTGCATCAGTTAATTTATCAACCAACAGATTTAGAAGTGAAATACATATTTTCTAGAGGTTTAATCTCCCCTCTCAAGGACAAATTTATTTATCAAGAATTTAAATCATTAAAACATCTTACAACATAGCTATATCATTAGAAGGACAGTTGGGATTAGATATTACATAATTATATCCAAATTTGAGTATATATCCTTCAAAGCCTCAATCATCAAATTTGGTACAAGTTCCTACTCTACTTCTATTTTAAAAAGTAGTATAACACAAACAACCAATCAAAATACTCAATAAGGGTAAAGAGGCATTCTATAAAACATAACCTATAGTAAGTAACACATGGGATATACATAAAGGGGTTATATATTATTTAGATAAGGTTGGGACTCATGACATTTTTTTTACACTATTAGATAAGTGGATGATCACACTTCATTCAACTACACATCCTCTACCTCATTGTTTACACCAAGTACCACATAATAATAATTGTTATTTCCACAAAATTAATGGACATTAATATGATAATTGTTATTCACTCAAATTTGGTATTGATCAGTATGTTAACAGAGGCATCATAGAGTTCACACAAGGGGCATTAGGCCCTCATTTGTCACATTCTACTATATCACACTCCTCTATGATAGAGTTATCACAAGGTGTTCCTTTTAAGGAACCATTGATTATTCATCATATGAGCCCTATGAATTTTAGGATAAATATTAATTAGTAGTATCCTACATCATATTGTTAGCAATGATGAAAGCCAGTTCATAGAGTTTAGAGTACACTTCTAGTGCATACACCAATTAAGACATTTGGGAATAATTACATAACCAAAGGCACAATTTTGGTATAGACACCAATCAAAATATTTGAAAACAATTACAAAGCTCAAAATTCAGATCTTGTACATACATAGATTAATATATTTGAGAATAATTATCAACCCAAGGCTAAAGTTTTAGCTCAACATATGATAAATATTTGTGGCAATCAGTATGCAAATCAGAATCTAACTTTATTTCAAACATAAATTAAAATATTTACAAGAAATCAGGTAACTTAGAGTGTAGTTTTATAGTGATGACCAATAAATATTTTTCAATCAAAGTCTACAAAATTGTCTACTATTAGTGCATCATAGGCAGATCCACTTTCATAGTCCATATCTACACCAACACAACATGAGTAATATATTTTTTGTTTCTCCATGCATTCAAGGTTCAAATAGGGCATTTCACCATCATAAGGTATACATATATACATATTATGTGATATAAACAATTAATAAATAAACACTATACTCATAACACACATCTAAATCAATTAACATTACTCTAACCAAAACAAAATTGTAAATATCAAACATTTCAAATAATTAACCAAATTTAAACACAACAAATTACATAAAAACCATATATATATATATATATATATATATATATATATATAACTCATAACATAATTTCAATATAAATGTAATGCATCACTCAATGATGAAAAAATGACTACTGGGACCTTCTCCCTCACTCTCATCTAAGACACATCAACACTAGAAATAGAAGCCCCACTATCTCCATGATACATTGATCTATAGATACACCTACTCTATCTCACTATCTCTCAATACAGTGCTAAATGAGCCCTACACTCTGCATATTCACACCAAAATTATATGTAGTTGTCTATTATATGAATACCCACCCCACCTAGAGCATCAAGAGAGGGCATGGTCTACCTCTATAGCTCTACACGTAGCTCATCTCTATCTATTTTTTCTCACTTATATGTCATATTCACTATCACCACATGATCAAATAAATGAAAATGTACTCCATCTACATTGGTAGCTTGTTCCACTAATCAATCATCCATGACATTGTCTGGAGTATTTTATGTTAACTCATGAAGCACTGAATCAATAATAACCTCCCAATACTCATCCTTTCCTACACCTATAGGTTTTCATACAATTAATAAGAATCCTATTATATCAAAATAAATGATCCATAGTATACATAACATACAAATAAACTATCTAACTTACCATACATGACCCTCAAGGTCTCTACATCCAATATCTCCTCTATAATCAACCCATCTCTTAGGAATAGAGGTGACCAATTGTGCTCACTCCATCAGGTTGACTAGGCCTCAATCACTCTATAATCATCCACATTTGGTGCCTCAATCTTTGGATCCTACTCTATCACTAACATAAAAGCTAATTACACAATTGATGGCCTAGGTTTATTCCCTTGTCCTGTAGGAGCTTGAGAACTCCTCAACCACACTACCAGTATTGGGGGAATATCTTGTATGACATAAAACTATCAAGTAACCATTTCATACTAGAACCACTCATATACATTATCCCATTGATAATGTATCCAATATCTCAATTGAATTTTCCTTAACTATGGGCTATCCTTAATCAATCCCTAATACCCCCTGTAAAGTCTCCAAACAATATCCTCTACCCTCAAGTTATCTAGTAACAACCAATAGTAGGTATTAATCCTCATCAAAGCATGCTCGATCCTAGTCCATCTAGATACAAATACCTATGAGTGGTATCATATATCCCATGGTTGTGCCATTAGCTAGTTCATAGTTATGTGTTTATATTCCCAAAAATGCAATAGTGTCAATATATTGATGCCTCCACCACTCATCTCCTATGTAAATTAGTACATATCCTTGTATAAATGAGCCATCATAGTCTAACCCAAGAATATTCTATGTCATGATGCTCAATGTCATATACTATCATGTGCATCTTTTATGAAATAAAGACACCACTACCATCCAAAATAATAAATGATAACAATAGCACCATTAAAAACTTTTGCATCCACAAAACATCATCCATAACAATCAAGGTCAAAAGTATGTCACTTTGACTACCTATGTGGTGAGTGCCCACATCCATAGAAAATAAGTACCTAGATATTTTTTGTATATCCCATATACTAGTGGCCTTATATAATACCACCCACTACTAAAAAATTAGCAACCATAAGATATGATAGACATCCTTTAATTTCATGTATTTCTTACCTATGGGAAACTAGAATGCATATGTATCTGCATATTACCTCTTGCATAATATAGTGATCATATGCTTATCCTATAACATAGGCTCCAAGAAAGACACATGTCATAACCATGATCTATCAATCACATATATCTCTCCCTAAAATAGTGGAAAACCCTAAATAATCTCCATAATCTAGCCATTGTGGAACTCTCTCATATGGGAATCAACTTGAAAAAAAATTCAAACCAAATCTGACTTTAATTAAATCAAAACAAATACTAGGAAAAATTATTAGAATTTAAAAACTAATCAACAATGCTAAGTACCATATATGGGGCCTATTATACACTAGCATTTATCATAGGAAAATGACACTAGATAGTAGGTTCACACTCTCGACATTAGTGCCAAAAAAGACACTAGCACCTAGAGTGGGATAGTAGTGCCACCTTTTGCAAAATTGGCCAAAAATAGACTTTCTCCAAAAAAATCAATAATAAAAATAATAAAAATGATAAAAATAGAAATAATTAAGGTCCCTTACCAAGTGTACCTCCTCCCTATCTTCAATAAGTGCCTTGACCTCCTCATAGTGTGAGAACCTAGCATCACATCTCCTTGGCAGTTACTCTCTCTCAAACTCAAACTTATTCCCACTCAAAGGATGAAAATGAATTGATAATGATTCATAATGACCTATTAAATTCATGGCTTAACTTATTCCACCCTATTAAGGTTACCCCTACATGCTAAGTTTTCTAATTAATGCAACTATCTTGTTATTTCCATATCTTGAGAATCATAATTCTGATTCACAAACTATTTCTTGTGCATGGGACTTGATACTGATATACTTTGTCCCATATTGGTAAAACCAATCTTCTTATCATTTTTAATAATAAAAAATTAAAACAAAAAAATAAATTCTATTACCTATATAATATACCAACTACCTATATGATTGCACACTAAATTATCAAACTCCAACATAATCAATACATTATTCAAACCTAATACAACATCAAAATTACCAAGTAAACTCTAGCATAATTGATCTTTACCTCTTTTTGTCACATATATTCCTCACAGTCTTGGATGTGTTACCAAAATGGGGTGTGTAAATTGCATATATTGTTTCAGACACATAGAGTTACACTTGGATTTTCAAACACATGGATATCCAAAGTCAATATTTATTCAGATTATACAAACATACAGGTCTACATAGGCATTTAGTTGCATAACTCATTTAGAGAACAAACATAAAGGTCTACATAAGAATTCAATTACATAACTTATTAAGACATATATACATATAGGTCTACATAGGTTTATACATGTATTTAGTTACATAACTTATTTAGAGATACAGACATACATGTTTACATAGGTTTATATAGGCATCTAGAGTTAATTTTTTTATATATAAACATAAAGGTATACACATGTTTACATAGGCATTAAATTTCATAACTTATTCATAGATACAAACATATAGGTCCACACAGGTTTACACAGGAATCTAGATTTATAGATTTTAAGGGATACAAACATATAGGTATACACAAATATCTAGAGTTATAGATTTCTAAATTTATAGATACATATGTCTATGTAGGTATTTAGATATACACTCCACATAGATACACATAATTAACATAAGTATACCAATTCATTTAAATATTTAGATACACAACTACATCACTAAGATATAAATATTAAGGGGCATGATTCATAGTGCATGTTATTGGTTCATTTTTTTTTTAGATTTATGAGATTACACTAGTATCATCACCAAATTTTCACTAGTTGGGATCATAGTTCCATCTACAGTGGTTAATCCATAAAATCACACTAGACTCAATTTATATGACTCGGGTTTAAATTAGGGGCAAGTGAGCCTTTTTTATCCACACCTTTAGTTTACATTAATCAAATTCAAAGTGGGGGAGAGCAAGACTTGTTTCTCCATGCATTTAGCTTACATTACTCAGATTTAGAGTGGGTAAAAGTGCCTTGTTTCTCCATGCCTTTAATTTACATTACTCATATTTAGAGTGAGGTAAATCAATCCTTATTTCTACATGCATTCATCTTATATTACTTAGATTTAGAGTGGGGTAAAGCAAGCCCTATTTCTCCATGTATTTAGCATGCACACTCAATTTCAATACAAGGGCATTTATATCATATGCTTCTAGTCATATATTTCACTCCTATTCTCATCCACTTCCATGGCCTATAATTGGGCCAAATATAGATTAAATTCACATAGGTAAGTATAGGTATGCATTTCTATTTTCTTTTACTCTTGTACTTCCATTTCATTGCATTACTAGAATAAAAGGGGGGCAAATATAAACACCCTAATTTGGTCAAGAAACCATAAGTACTATGTCTTATAATGTTCATTTACATAAAGGATCTTAGTGATGGTTATATTCCTTATTTTCATTGTCAACTTAATTATTTTTATCTTTCTTATGCCATTTTCTCACTATTTTCACACTTTTAGCAATCTTTTTTTCCAACTTTTCCCAGTCATAAGGACCCCTAGCCTGTCATCCTTAATTTTTGCTCTATTAAGAGCCTTTGGAAATTAGTGCCATTTTTAGTATAATAGTACCATATGGCTCTACTATCCACTTTTACCTTCATTTTTCTATGGGTCCTTCTACTCGTGTTTGAGTCTCAACCCCTTTATAACCCTTATTTTATATTTTTTATATCTTTTTCACAACATGTCGACCAATGAACTAGGTATTATATTAAAAATAAATATAATTATATATAAAGAGCCTCACAAGGATTTTACAAGGGAAAAATACTATTTTAGAACTTATTACATAAAAAAAATCTATAGTACAACTCAAATACTTTGTATACTACTTAGCATTCACACCTAGACATTTTCATGCTTGATCAAAGAAGGGCCTAGGTGAAATTCATCTTAAGCATATCATGTAAGTTGATGTTGCACATTCCCTAAGGGATAAATACATGTGATCTAAGGCCCCTATCATTGGGGTTAATGTAAGTAGAGGTTAGTAAAATAGGGATTATATTATTTGTGATTGTAACATCCCACAACCTAGTTTTTTTTCTTTCCTTTTACATTTGATTATTTCATTGTTTCATGTGTGCAAGTATTCATTAGAGTTTTTTAGAAGATTCAAGTAAAATAGTGACAAATATGAGCCCTTGCACGATAGTAAATATCCTAAAAGGCCCTCAATAACTCTTGTAGCTTATTTGAAAGTTACATTCAGTTACTATAGGAGGGACACTAGTGCTAGGTTTAGACATTAGTGTCACTTGGTGATACTATACTAAGGGGGCACTACTGTCTAGAGCTAAATCTAAAAATTAGTCAATGGATGAAATATTCCTCTCTATCTACTCAGTCATATCCAATTTTGAGATCCACAAGAAACTCTGTGCATATCTAGATAAGTCCACCTTCTCCTTATATTTATTATTTTTGTAAAGTTATATAGAATCAATAAATCCCAATTGTATTTCATATTTACAATAGACCCAACCCCTTAACCAAACATAAATTTTTTATTGTAAAACACTAAAATGTTAAATCAGTTGTATTAAAGAGTCATACGACCTACATAAAGAAGAATAAAGTGAAATTTGAAATTTGAAAATTGAAAATGAAATTTGAAAAAAAAATTGGTTCATTTTCATTTATCTAGAAAGTTTCTTTAGATAATAATATAAGGTGATTAAATAATAAAAATTACAATTGGGAATGGTGGTTGAGCAAAAAGTTGAAATTCATATGGATGGCATTGAAAAACATTGGAGCAATTTACATAGGCTAACCTGTGAGTACAACCCTCTGGTGCATTTTAAATTACTTGTTCTAGAATTTAAGTTATTTAATTTGATAAATTTTTCAAATAAAGAGTTATTATGAAAATATCCCCAACTATCAGTTTCCCTTAAAAGTTAATGTCTTCATCCTTTACTCCAAAAAATTTAATTTTGAGCAAAGACAAAGGAATCATGAAATATCGATTTTAGGGAGTAACACCTCTCTCAACATTTGAATATAGTGTAAAAATTATCAAATACACTAATCTAGGTCACATCAACTTAGATGAATTTTGAGAGAGGATGAATACAGTGTATAAAACTAACTTTGGTCAAAGAATTTTTTATAGTGGATTAACACAAGTAACAAAATTCCTAATTTTAGTGTAGTCTATTCAATTAGTATTTTGGTCATGGAAAACCATTAGAATTTAAAGATGAGGGAAGTGAGAGATTCAGAGGGGGAGTTGGTGTTAAGTTGCATTCTAGAACATATATAATATTTTTCACCTTTTGGATTGGGAATTATTTGTACATTTGACTCCTGAGTCCTCTCAAAGCTTTTGGGATGATAATAGTATTCCTTGTGCTCATCAAGTCAACAATGGATGGTTAACCAAAAAAAAACATTCTTCCATGTGAATTACAAAGAATCTCATGAGGTTTAATTTCAATAATTAAATAAATGGCATAATAACACTATTACATAGACTAGTGGGAAGCCAAATGATTAATAATTTTTAGACATGGTTATACAAATTAATTTTGATCGTAATATCTCAATTGGGGATGGTTGATCAGTGATGAAATTCATAAATATATAATGGAAGTGAATGTCACATCAAGGTTTTATATGATTTCATATCTCATTTATGTTTTGTAAAGATGAATATATTTTGATGAATTGCATATAGTAGGTGATTTTGGGAAGAATATGGTATATGACAACTACCCCCAATTAACATTGAAATAAAATACCTATCATTTAAAAAGGGTAAATGATTATTTCATTCATTTTTTCATTAAATTATTTTAAAAGTAACTTTTCAACATGAGAATATCAATAATGGCCACCATAGAAATAGCTATATGGGGAACTCGGTTTAGATAGTTCTTAACTTTTAGTTATTTAAGAATTAGTGGTTGTGATATTTATAATTATATTTTTTCATGATATGTCATTGATAAGTGGGTATTGATAGAAATGGTGAGATAACTATTAAAACACACAAGTTTCTAATAGGTCGACATAAGACAGGAGTCAATTTTTTTGTTTTAATTGGCAGGTATACTTATCCATCACTAATAAAAGCTAAGTTAGTTGAATAATATATGTCTCATAACAATATTAGGACTTTTTAAAGTAGGTTTGAATTTGAAACTAGGGGATTGATTTAACATAACCTTTAAACTTCATTATAGCATCTCTCACATTTTGAGGATTATTAGATATATTATGATGATAAGAAAATGGTAAGGATCAGAGGCTATTCATGGTTTACTATGAAGCAAATAATCAAAATTGGTATAATGGAAATGCCAAAGTATATTGCAAATGATGAGGTCATATTATATCCTATCTTTGAAAAATAAAACTTTACAACAAAGCCAATACCTATAGGCTGTTAGGATAAGATGGGTTATACTTCTCTCCAAAGTAGAGTAGGAGTACTACTCAAAATAACTCTCAAGTGGTTGAGAAGCAAAAGAGTAGATATTGGAAATGTTGATTTCCATATACCCCCATAAGAGGATGAATTTGTTAGTTTATATAAACAATATGATGAATAAGATATTTTAGATGAAGTATGTCTAAGTGAAGAACTCCTAGTGATAGAAGAAGTGCAAGAACCAGAATCTATTCAATAAAAAAATTCCCCCAAGTAAGGTTCTAAAGATCAAAATAAAGAGGTTAGGTGAAAATATCTCCTCTTTTCTTAGTATTTAAATTACTCAAGAGATTCATATTGATAGTTTCATTCATTCTCAAGAACTTATATAGAATATAACCCTTCAATTTCTTACTTAAAATGACATGTTATTCCCTATGTCATCTACTTTCCCACTATAAGACACCACTCTTGTTTCTTCATCTTCTCCTTCAAATCCTAAATTTCCTATTGTCTCCTCTTTGAGAACTCTAATTGAAATAATTGGAAAATAAAAACAAGTAGAAACATCTTTTTGAGGTGTCACAACTAAGAAGACACCTTATTCCACTCTAAATATACTAGTCCCACAAGTCTCAACTTCTATCCCACCACCTTCTTTGAGAAAAAAAACATCATATTACTTGTCTATGGTGGTAAACAAAACAAGAAAAGATTTTGAACTTTAATATATTGAATTTTTGACTTTACAGTGCGTTTTTAGAAAATATTAAAAAAATCAAGAACAATCTCATGGATGGTAAAAGATGAAAAAGGAGAGAAATATGTAGAAGTGGCAATTCATATAGTCAGGATAAATCAAAAATTAGAATTTAAGACTATTAGGTATCCATGATTATTTTGGGAAAGTATACAAGAGAAGGAATGAAGGGAGATGAATAGTTGGCAATTGGCACCATTTTTGAGAAAATGGATAAGGATAAAGCAATGAAATATAAGTTAAAGTAGAAAGTAGAACAATAAAATTTAGTGATATAAAGATTAATTAGACCAATTCAACTATAAATTCTTCATCGAGTATTCATGATAAGACATTAAAAAAAGTGAAAGAGGTAGGCCAAATGGGAAAAGTAGTGAAAGATTATATTGAAAGGATTACTGATCAAGGAACCTCAACAATTTTTTTTGTAGAAATAGTGCTCTTTGAAGATCAGTCATAATGTGAATATATAAATATAAAATAAAATGGGTATGTAGAAAAAAATATAACTAGGAATATTTCATTCCCAAGTTGATTTAATTCTCAAAGTTTACCTCTATTGACCTTATCTAAAAAGGAGTCATCAAAAAGGAAGATCCAATCACTTTAATAATTCCTTCAAAAATTAAACTATTAAAATTCAATTGGAAGTGACATGATGATGGAGATTGGTACTGAGGTTAAAAGGTTAAAATGTCATTTTATCAATGATAAATATTAGGATGGAAATTTGGTTTAGTTGAAATTGTAATTGAATAATTTAGAAAGCAAATTCAATAAATTATCAATCCCATATCTACATTTTATCATGATAAACTTCACATATTATTCAAATACCAAGTAGATTATAAAAATATTATTTAAATATAAACAATATCCAAAGAAAGTTTTGGGAAATGAAAGAATTAGACTATTTCATGGATATTGTTTATATGTATACAGATGGACTAGATGAAATTTTGATAAGGTTGTTTCTCTAAAGAATTAATGAATTTTTGAAAGATAAAAATTTGTCAATGAAATAACAAAAAGATTGAAATTTATTCTCAGTGTTCCAGTGTTTTCTTCTCATATTTCTTTTGCACCTAACTTGTATTGTCACACTATTTTTCCCCTTGTGAATGTATGTTGTCACTTTTACAAATTGTCTTTTGTAATTTTTCCAACTTGCATTTTCAAGTTGTGAAAATCATTAATGTACTTTTTCAAGTAATGTAGAAACACCAAATGTTTTTATCAAGTGTTTATAAATGCTCAAAACATTTTTTCACTATTTCAAGTTGTAATTTCTCATTGGTGTTTTTTTAACTCTCTAAAAAGGCAAAATAAATGGTTTTTCACCATAATCACCAATTTTAGCCTATAAATACAAGTTAGTATCTCATATTATGGGTTTGAAATAGAAAGATTTTGTAAAAATATTTTTAAAGGGAGATTGAATACTATACTTTGAAAATATCAATACAATGAGGTGTTTCTAAACTTTGTTTTAGCAACTCCTTTGAATTATGTCTTTTTTTCTTAATTCAACATATTTAATATTTATTTATATTGCTATCATTTATAAACTATTAATACCAAGAAATTTGTTTGAAATTTATGTTTAGAATTTTTATTTTTATTTATAATATATATAATAAATCTTATTGGGGATAGGAATGATATCTTTATTATTTTTATTAGAAAATACAAATGGTTTCTCGTGTTTGTTATTAGGGTCAAGTAGTTTTTTAGGTGTATGTTTTGTGTTATTAAGAATACGATTATGTATTTTCAACCCATTAAATAATATATATTTCCTCTTAAATTTTAATTTCCCCTCTAATGTGTTCATCAAGCCTTAATGTTTAACTCAATAAATCTATCATCTAAAAATATTCCTTTCTTTTCCTTCCCTCTCTATACATTTCTATCTAAAAAGTCCTCATACTTTCAAGTTAAAAGTACTACCCCCATGATTTACAAATTTTTCTTGTAAATATTTCCTTTTTATTAAGTTTTGGGTTTTAAATAAAGGCATATCTACCTTATAATATGAGTGTGACTTTTTTCCCTACTATTTTGATGTGAATACAATGATTTATCCCCCTAACAAATTTTCACACCAATAGTTTTTGTTGCCCATAATGGGGCACATATTTAGAACTTATTTCTACCCAAATTATCATTTTGGTCCACATAACTCTTCCATCATCTCAAGGACCACTTCAAAATCATTACCTAGACTAGTAAAAATCAACCCAAAGTGATATTGTGTCAAATATCAAACAAATTTTCTAGGATTCTGATAGTGTTTCTATGTTCCAATTCTAAATTGTGATAAATTTTTTAAATCAATAAATTTATAATACATAAATAATAAAAATGATTAAATAACATAGGATTTTCCATAGAAACCATAAAAGTATTAATAACCAACTAATTATCACATGACCATCTTAAAATCTTATAATCCTGATCATCAACCTGGTCTGAATTAGGATGAAGCCTTGGAAGAAGATCTAGTTTCAAGTCTTTGATCATTTGATTTTGATAGTATAATGAGTAAAAATTGGTTTTATATCATTATATTAGCACTATATATATAATAAGAATGTGCTACCATTATTTTAAGGAATTTTTGGCAACCCAAGTTGCACCTTTTGATGCAGATTGTTCAATTCTGCTTCAAACTTAGACTAACATCAGATTAGAATAAAGGCTATGGATAACATATAGTCTAGAAAAAAACTATATATTATGGGGTTATATCCCCTGAAATATCAACTTAAACTCTTATTTTAAGACCTATTTATGCTGGGATGAAAAGGGTTAAGATGAAAACTTGAAAGGATAACCTATACTAGGGGTGGTGATGCACCAATGTTTATTTCTCCTCTCTTGACTAATATTTAAACACACTTATGATTCCAATTGGAGATAAGTAATTAAATAATATTACTGATATATTATTAAACATTAATATTTCATATGGAGGTTAGGTAGAAAGTTTGTAACTTAAAGGCAAATAATATAGGTCTGCATGAAACACTGCTAATCAACTCACTCTTCAACACCACTAATACCTATCAACACTTCATATGGCATGATTATGATGACAATATGTCATTATCTAAAAGAGAGGACATAAAAAATAAGATAAAACTCATACTTTATACAAATAAACAATCATAACACATACTAATAACCATATAGAAGTTTGTAATTGTTTATTCTCTAGTTATTTAAGGTGCAAGATATAATTTTAGAAAAGCTTTACTACACCCAACTGAGGGATGAGAAAAAAGAGATAAATTCATAAATATATAAAATTTTACATGAGATAGAGGGGAATATAGGTTTAAAAGTGTCCATGAAGAGGCCCTAATGGACATGTATTAGTCATAACAATCTCCTTTACTCTATTATACATTGCTTGAGTGGATTGGTGCTTTGAATGAGATATTTGGAACATTTATATCTAATTTTAGTAAGGTTTTACCCTTAAATATTCAATAAACTCCCAATTTATCTATCTCTCTCTCTCTTACCATTAGTTACCAACATTGAAAGAGGCTTAATTGGACCCTTTTTCATGAGGTATTAAGTAGTTGCCCACACCTACATATTAACATTGATGAAGAAACCACCAAAACTATTTGATGCTCATCACTATGGGGTATATTTACCTCAAGGGGTAGTTACCAATGTCCTAATTTGTCTCATTAACTCCATGATGCCTTTTCATTCCCACTATAACTTCCCTCCTTTTGGTTAAGTAGGCTTCATCACCCAGTAACCCAGTCTTCTATCCATCCACCATTTAGATGATTGACATAGTTGAATTAGACCTTTAATATATATAAGTAGGCTTTAATTAATACTAAAATAATCCTATACATTAGTATATATACCCTTCAAACATTTCTCACTTACAAACTCACCTTTATTTCGTGATTAGACCATTTGGACTAGTCTTATAGACTAGCTGATTGGTGAAGGTTATTAGAGGAAATTATAGGTAGATAAGTGAAAATTTATAATTTTGAGTAGGTGAAACAAGTCCTAAACCAATTATCCTAATGAATGGGAACTTGTAACCAAGTTCTTCACCTCACTTCTTGCTTGAAACCCTGAGAACATATAGTTTCTATAGATGTCCATATAGTATCCATATAACTAAGTACCATGAACATGGCCTCTTCTAAGTGGAAAGCATTATATAGGTATTTTTTAAGTGCTTCCCATATGTAATGATGCAAATTTTATTAAATATCTCTAGTTAGGTCCTTATTATGGTTTTAAGGGGGTTTGAGAGTGTTTAAGACTCATAATGATGGTTCATAGAAGTTAAGGCCTAAACCTCCAAACCAATTTGATTAAATTCATGTTTAAAAATCCCTTCTCCTCTCCTAAAGTGATAGACCTCCCATGTATAGGTTTTGTATAGTTAAGATCATGTGAAAATGTCTCTTGGGTGAGAATCATGCTTCCTAGATAGTCTCTAGGCATCTATAGGATAGAATGGCCAATTGTAGAAACTCTCCTACAATTTAAAGTGATTCATACTT
This sequence comes from Torreya grandis, assembly GCA_037957365.1. Taxonomy (NCBI): domain Eukaryota; kingdom Viridiplantae; phylum Streptophyta; class Pinopsida; order Cupressales; family Taxaceae; genus Torreya; species Torreya grandis. The sequence continues at coordinate 1,869,335 of JARHVA010002063.1, read as the reverse complement.
ACAAAACAACATGAATATCTCCCCCATGATGGTTTAGAGTGACCTTAAATCTCATGAATATCTTCCCCATGATGGTTTAGAATGATGGTTTAGAGTGACCTTAAATCTAACTCTAAGTGACATTATCTCAATGGAGGTTTTAAACCAGCATGTCTAATCATAGGTTCTCTTTGTTTTGGACTTAACCTAGGGTTATGAGTCACCTTTCCACTATTCTCATTATGAAAACCATCTTTGAGAGTCCTTAGAGTACTAGTGTTGGTATCATCAATCCATTTTACTTTTGTGGTATGTAATAGTGTCTCTCACATAGACACCCAAGTTTATTTTCATGGTTAACCAATTTTAGAGGTTATTTTAGGTGACTATTATAATGTTATTTGGGGACTTTAGGACCCTTTATCACCTCAAAAACTAATAGTTCATAGAAACCCTCCTTAATTCCTTGCTTATAGGCTTAAACTAGCTCTTTCATACCTAATCCATATAATATGTGTCTTGTACATGCCAATCAACAGGTCTTCTAAGTGGTCATAAAACTTGAGGATACATTTAATACCATTTAAAATCCAAAAAAATCCATCTAGATGCATTTTAGGGTAAAAATCTATCATTGGGTACCATCTAGGTTTAAGGAAGAGTTTTGAAGTTCTACCATCTTAATGATGTTTCATATAGTATGGACCTTAAAACCAAAAATTATTTTCATGAACCTTTAGCCCATTGACACCTCCATATCCCCTAAATATCTTGGGATTCCATTTATAATGTGTGTAGATATAAGAGTGTTGGAAGGTGTATCTTAGGCTTTCTATTGAGCAATTCAAGTAGGTTAACTTCTTAGGGATTATTCATAAAAATTTTCACCTAAATGTCCTTCATTATTTTATGTATTTTGATTCCATAGGGTTATTTAAATTTCCCCAATATCCTTGATCCTGGGTCTTTCTATGGTGAAGGGTGTGAGTGTTTGAAGGTGCATCTTGGCAAGCCTGCTCAGGTAAGGGATAAAGCCCAAAAAAGACTTATTCATGATATTAAAATAATATAAATAAATTATTAAATTAATAAAACATCATTATACACATATAAAATTATAATGAGCTTATATGTAGGTCTATAGTTATCATGAGAGAGGTATGGTCTCAAGACCTAGATGAGAAGGACTAAGGCCTTATAGACCCAGACTAGTTTTTGGGGTTTTGATTTTACTATAGGTGAATTTTTGGATCCCATCCTACCATGAAAAATTATATAGCCTTTCTTATACTTTTTATATATGTTTCCATGAGCTCATTCCTCTTACCAACCTATATTCTCTTCCATGGTATGTCTGATCAACACTGCCTAATGCATGCGACTATAATAGTTGATGTTTGTAATAAAAACAACTTAATTTAGATATTATAAGTGTATAATTATGGTAAAAACATAATTTTTAAATTTTTTAACATATATCTAAGGCTCATTATTTCAATCTTGCTAATATATCTGCATATGCAGTCATATACAAGCCTATGTGTGCTTAATCTGCAATCTTGACCAAAAAATTCCCTTATTCAAGAGCCTTATAAATCAAGGTATTATATAATTTTATGTTTATTTAACCCAAATATACTCTCCCTTCATGTATAAAAAGCCTTGTGACCTTTATTAGTTTGTCACCTCCCTACTCTTGACAACTCTAATTGATTGTGTGAGCCTCATACAGTCCAAATTCACTCATACAAGTTACTATACCTTTGGTGACATAAAAAACATTATTTTACCCTTCATATTAGTTAAAACTTCTCAATTTAGATGTATATTTAACCTTAAATTTATGGTAGGACATAGATCATCAGGATTGGTCAACAACATTATAGTCATTGGTTCACATATGTTGACTTTCTACAGGGGTCTGTGTATCATGGTTCTATAAGTATAAGAGAGTGGCTTGTTAGTTTCATTTTAGGTTTCAATAACTTTCTCATTCCAACCCATCCATATAATATGTAAATATTTCTCAGTCATACCCTTCTCTTATTACTTAGGACTGATCTTTACATAATGACTTGAAGGACTTCTACTAAGGCAGATTTAGGTCCTTTCTTATAGGTGTCATTACTCTCTAAATAGGGTATATGTCCATATAGGCCCATATATATGTCTAAATAGGGTATATGTCCATATATGTCCATATAGGCAAATTAGTGGTGATTTCTTTGGTTGTGGGGCTATAGTGAAGCTTATGAAATTATACAAAATGATACATTAGTATGGTTACCACATTTCATTATATGTTTACACTATGTTTTGAGATCCCTTAGGTCACCATCAGACAACACACTGCATTCTATGCAATGGAAACCACATCTACAGGTTACATCACTTGGAAACATTACTTTATAATATTAAAAACCATTTAAACATTCAAATTGGAGTAAAGAGATAAGAACATCCTCAAAACACCGTGATTAGACATTTAAATACCATTCACTTTTAGATACATACACTATATGGTTCTCTTCACTAATGAAACTTGTTGTAGTCTATAAACACTAGTATTTTGGACATTTCCCACATCCATATACCCACATGTGTGAACCAAATTTTAGGGAGACCATGAAAAGTCTCTTCAAAACTTGAAGAACCAAGAACAATAGTTATTTTGATCAAATAGACTATGCATAAAATAAAATTATCCTCCTCATTTTACCCTATATGGATGAAGATGATGAACAAATCACTTACCTTCTTGGTGAATGTTCATAGAACTCAGGGGATCAATCCTGCAAACAATGCCCATAATTTTAAGGTGATCAGGTTTAATTTTTCTATATAAGATCTTAGAGCCTCTTTCTCTCTCTTTTGTATAGGTTGAGCATAAACCTAAAGGGATCTCAAGGCCTAATAATGAGCTTAATGGTGAAGATGAATTAGTTTTGGGTTCCTCAAGCATTGAAATGTTTGATTTTTTTCACACATGTTAGTAGTGAACTCCTCTTCTTATACCCTTAGCTCCACCTAAGTCAATCTATATTGTATGGATCTATACCACTTACAAAAATCCTAAAACCTAAAAATTCCTTATATTTTATCTTATTTCAAACCATAATCCATTATTATCAAGAAGGAGAACATAAAATATGAGTTAGGTGATGCATTAAATCTCATGGTATGAATTAGAGAAGTTGAAAGGGCATATTTTGGCATATATGGGGCCCATTACTGGTAATTAAGTGTTTAATTTTATGGAAAGGGTCTCAATAGTGCATGAAACACCTTGGGTATGGCCTAATGGAATTAATGAAGGCTCTTGAAGTTGTGGATGGTAGTTTAGTGGCCCATTAGGGTCAAATGGAATCATATTAAGGTCAAATATCTTACTTTTAGATAATATAAATGACATTAAGGAGGGATATCAAATGAATACCATTTCAACACATATGAAAAGACATTAAGACCTATGAAGGACTTCAGATAGGGCTTCACACATCTTTAAAATATTCTCAAACATTTGGAAATGAACCATACCTTACATCATCTAAGTACACTAGAGGGGTTCATGATGACTCATCAACTACATTATCAACTCACCTCCACTATGACACTTTTAGATTATTAGTGCCAATTCAAAACCTATCTAGGACCTTCATACATTTTCAAAAAATCTAATGATACTTAACACAAACTGAGACATGAGGTAGGGGTGACCACTATGTGTTTGATAACATGAATAGGTAGTGAACTTGCTACATCATAAATGAAAACTAATGACCTATTTTGAATTGCATTAATTTAACATGATATGTGACAACCATGAGGCCTAATGGTGGACAAGGGTTCATAGGGATTAGGTTGACCTCTTTCAAGTCATGAGGGTAAAAAGTGGTCAATAGTAATTTTGAAATAAACTCAAGAATTCAAGCTAGAAGATAAGCCAAGGAAATTGCCTATATAATTTTGATAAATAAACACTCAAGAGAATATTTATCTCATGATATTTTAGGTAGTATAGGACCCAATTTTTTGAACCTATTATCGACTAGATAACTTATAATCAGGAAGATATTTCATCATGTTTGAGAACATTTTCTTGGGATAATAGGACTAGTTTATCACATTTTCATAGAGCTATCAAAATTATAAAATAAGAATATCAAGTTGTTTTATCATGGAGTATAATCAATATTTACATGAAGAGTAAATTAAATAAGGATAGCTTAGAGATCTGTTCATATTCAACCTACACCTTAACATGATTAACTTTCTTCCAAACTGGTAGAAAAGAGATTTATTAGAGCTAGTAAGTCAAAAGGTTAAGTTGACACTTTTAAGGTTAAATTAAGACTTTAACATCATAAAAAATTTAAAATAACAACTATCCTTCCCTTGAACCCTAATAAACACAAATAACTTGAAAGACGGACTCTAACAAGTCAAGATTTTATCCTATCAATAATTGTTTTTCCATTACAAGCAGTCTTTCAAACTATAGAATTACCATGGGAAATATGATTGGTCCATTAAATCTACAATAATTACACAATATTCTAAAAGGGTCAATAAAAAACTTTCCAAATCTATATGGAGATGGAAAACAACATCTAGATGAACACATTTTAGCCTTCAATATTACATGTGGCATTTTGGGCATTGAGTATGAATATGTTGTCATCAGGATGTTAGTTGAAACACTTCATGATGGGGTTGTAGATTAGTTTTACCACCTCAATCTAGGATCTATTACTAATTGGAATAATATGAATACTAAAATTGAAAATATATTTAAACTAGCCAAAGATGCCCATGAATTGGTTGCTCAGTTCACACAAATGAAAAAGGAGGTTTATGAGCCTATGATATATTTTATTTCCAAATTCAATAAGTTGCTAAATAAAATACTAGCTACCACTTGACCAAAAAATGAAGATAATAAATTCTTTTTATAAACTCTCTATTGGTTGAAGTAAGTTATCAATTGAGGAGAGCTAGAGTATAAAATTTATAAGTAGATCAAAAATTGGCTATTGATGTCAAGGATGACATGATAATGTTTATAAAACTAAAATATGAACCTTCAAAGATTAAAGCTTAGAGTTTAGGATAGTCTTCGATAAAATAAATTTTACAAAAGATTTCTAATGATATAACAACTCTAAAAAATAAAATACCTTAGAAGACCATTATCACTCCTTATCAAGACATTCCAAGGAGGAAATACATTCCCTTTTAAATAGATCACCCTAGATTGCAATCTCCTTAACCAAAACTTACACTTCAATCCCCTCCTCAAAAAAACACTTATGCATCTGTGATTGTAGTCCTATAAATTGAAGATATATTTGGATATGAAGTTGAAGAAGAAAATGAATCCCCAAACCTTCAAGAATGTGAATTTGAAGAACCTGGTGGTGACTCCATAAACATGTTTGTATAATACAATTTAGATGAATATGAATATGAATAAAGTGTTGGGGGGTATGAACAATCAATCCTTTGTATTTTTCACTAGAGATTAGAATTGGAAAAGTGAGTCTAGTGAATGAATAAACTCTAAAGGTTATCTTCCCATGAGGAACTACCCCACTAGTTATAAATAAAAAGAAAGTAACCAATAATATTTAGTTTATCTAATGTCAATGTTTCCCAACCTATTGATAGTCCTTTGAGATATTTGCATTATTTTGACATAATTGACCATGTTAACAAAACCAAAATCTATAATTCATAAGTTGAGTACTTAAGAGCATACTTAGAGTAGTTGGATATGTTAGTTAATTTCATTAAAGACAAAAATTCCAATGCTAAAAAAGCCAATTTCAAAGTAATCCTAACTAACCCTATTACTTCTAATCAAGTCAACTCAATGGCCATAGCCACTTCCAAATCAAATAAAGTTGACCCATTCTATATTTCCCTATTCGTCAATGGATGTAAAGTAAGAAATTGTATCATTGACATGAGAACTTCAGACAATGTCATGTCTACCAAAGTTGCTCATGCTCATGGCCTAACCTTTACTAAAACCTTTGGGCATTGTTATTCCATGGAGGCAATACAAGTTTTACTTATTAGATAGATAAAAGATGCACAAGTGGCTTTGGAATCCTTTCCCTAAAAATGGATTAAAATCAATATTTTGGCTACAAATATTCTAAGATCTTATGGCATTCTTTTAGGTAGATATTTTTACAAAGAATTGGGAGTAAAAATCTAATTATATTTATCACATGCTATGATTCCAGTCAAAAGAGTCAAATAATGTGTATAACCAAAATTGAAAATAAAGTATATAGTGAAAAAATTAATAATCTCAGGGTAGATATTTTGTATGAAGATGCAATAATTGGTAATTATCTTTTGATGATATAAAAGATATAGAATTACCAGAGTCATGAAATCCAAATTGAATGATGTTTGGATGATGGTGTTTGATGGTAGTTATTCATAAATAGGTTCAAGTGTAGGACTGATCTTGATATTTCTATCTAAGAAAATTTTACCTTTTTTTATTAAAAATTATAGTTTGAGTATATCAATAAGATAGTTTAATATGAAACACTTTTACAAGGACTATAGGTGGCATAAGAGATGGGAATAATGAATTTTAAAGTCTTGGGTGATGTTGAGATCATTTTAAAATAGGTTAAAGGTTAGTATGAAGTAAATAATGATCATCTAAGACATTATAGGAATAGATTTTGGGATAGTATAGAAAACTTTGATGCTTTCACTATCAATATGATTCCTTGTGAACATAACTCTAAAAATGATACTTTGGTAGTATCATCTTCTTTGATGATTTATCATATAAATATTGGTACAAAACATATAGGATTGAGATAGTATATATTCTAAGTTTCCTAGATAATATAGATAATTGACAAGTTTTCAATGATGATCAAAAAGTTATTTCATTCCTTGAGAAAGTAGTTATCTTCAAAAAAATTATTTTGAGGGTAGTGATTCTTCATATAGGGAATCTTTAGTTCATATGTCGAAAGAGGGAATCAAAGAAAAATAGGATGAGGAAGGCATTATCAATTTGAATGGAAATAAAATTTCTAAAGGCTTGGTCTCCTTATAATAATTATTTGATAAACATGATAAAGTTGTAAAGAGTAAAATGCAAAAAGGAAGTCTTGATTTTTCTCACTACAAAAAAATAAACATTGGCTCAGAGGAACATCCTAGGTTCATCAATATTGGGAAATGTTTCTCACATAAATAAAAAGGGAGGTTTATTAGCCTTCTTAATAATTATATTGATATACTCATGTATTCATGTATGAAATTTAAGTTTTTTTGTCCCATAGAAATGTAACATATGGTTCCTCTAAAGCTTAAGGCAAAGCCTTTTAGACAAAAATTGAGGAAATACAACCCTAAAATTATAAGAATGATCTACACTAAATCTAGAAATATGTTTATGCTTGAATTATATTTCCTATCCACCATTCAACTTGGGTAGCTAACATAGTACTAGTTTGTAATAAAAATGGTGATATTAAGATCTGTGTCAATTTTAGAAACCTCAATCAAACATTCCTCAAATATAGTTACCCATTGCTAGTCATGGATTAGGTTCTCCAAGTAGTAGTAGTAGGTGTTGAGATGATTTCAATGCTTAATGATTTTTTAGAGTGAAACAAAATCAAGGTTAATAGGGAATAATAATACAAAACAACTTTAACAATACCTTGGGGCACTTTTGCATATAGGAAGATGCCATATAGATTAATCAATGTAAGGGAAACTTTGTAGATGATAATGGATTTGTAATTCAAATAATTAAAGAATTAAATTGTTGTGGTGTACCTTGATGACCTAATATTATTTTTAAAAACGTTATAAGACCATTATGTGCACTTGTAGAGAGTTTTTGAGAAAAGTGTCATTTACAAGGAATTTCTTTTAACCCTAATAAATATGTCTTTAGAGTGACTAAAGGTAATATCCTAAGCCATATCATTTCAAAATAAGGAATAAATATTGATCCAAAAATGGTTGAGGTGATCCATAAACTTTCCCTAACTATAAGTAAACCAGAAGTAAATTGCTTCTCATGGAAAGTGAACTTTTTAAGGAGATTAATCCCTAATTTTGTTGAATTCACTAGACATATTATATACATGATGAGAAGAAAACATTATTTCAAGTGAAGAAATGAGTTCAAAGAGGAATTTAAAATGATAAAGGTTATTATTACTCATCTACTAACATTAGTTTGTCATGATTTTAAGAAATAATTCATTATTTATTGTTAAGCTTCAAATCATACATTCTGAGCAATATTGATTCATAAAAATAATGAATGTATTGAGTCTCTAATTTCCTTTCTAAGTTGTAATCTCAAATATTTTGAGTTGAAATATTCTCAAAAATAAAATCATGCTTATACTATTTTGCTAAATTTTGTCTATTTCAAGTCCAAAGGAAAACAAAAAAGAATGATAGTGATAAATGATTAGAATGAACCCAGATTGGTTTGAACATCATATCCAGATATTATGAGCACTCCTCTTTGGCTGGGAAGGACTACCTACAAGTAAGAAAACACTACCACAAGATGTTTGTTAGTAGATAAATGAGTGGGATACCAAGGTACGTGCTTCTTCTAGGAAGTGTGAAACTTCCTTAGAGATGACAGTCCATTTTTAAGAGGTAAAAGAGTAATAAATGACTAAAAGAGAGAGTGAAAGAGAGATAATACCACTGTTATTCACAACTTGAGTGCAGTAGAAAGTGACATGGTGTAGGTGGTATATTCTATTTATGTTTTGGAAGTTGTTTAGGTAAATTTTGAAGAATTTAGGGAATCTAAAGTCATTGACATCAGTAGGGGAGTGACTGATAGCAGTTATACTACCAAGGTTGGTAGTGAAGGTGATCAATGTTAGTTAGGATATCAAGGTTGGTAGGGGCAATAATTGCCTAGGAGATTGCAAAAGGCTCTTTTGGGTTTGGGAAATGGTTTTGATTAGGTCTAGGAGTATGGGTAGAGTTATGACAAAGAGAGTATGGTTTGGGTAGATTTGGTCAGAGGTTTGGTGTGTCAGGTCAAGGCAAAATAAGAAAGGAATATTTGTAACTCCCTCATGGGGATTTGGTTAGGAGTGCATAAAGAAATGAGTAGTAGATATGAAATGATAGAAATGTAAATACTTAAATGACCTACAAAATAAGTGATATACTTAGCTATAGGGGTCATTGAATGATAAGTGCCAAATTGATGGTCCCTATCAAGTAGTCTAAACCTAAATGCTTGAAATGAGAGAATAGGTAGGTGTTATTAGTTCTCAAGATCTATATTCTTGATCATGATTGACTTATGCAAGATGATAGTAAGCTAAGATGTTGAAAATTGAATGGTGAGGGCTTGAATGAAAGTAATAATGAATTTTCTTGATTTTTACTAACCTAAACTTTAGGTTAGAGTTTGGCTTATATTGTCAATGTCGATGATCCCATTGATGTAAGTCATGGGTTAGCTAACATCGATGGCCTTAGAATAGGTAAAACTTACTATTTTTGGCCTATTTTCTATTGCTCTTTATTCCAAGTGTGGCACCCATTATGAAATGGTAAAAATAAGAGGTTAAGAAGGAGGTAGTTGATTATTAATTTAGTTTGGAAGTAAGAATAAGTCCCAGCTAGTTAGGATGAGGGGACCAGATCTTGAGGTGACTCATCAGGTGAGAATTAGTCATAGGGTGAGGTGGATAGATAATTTGGCAAAAGAGGTTTTTAATTATCTTAATTAAGTATTTTAAATTAATTAAATGTGTGAGGGGTAAAAGCATGGGTTAAGGAGGTTAATTGTTATTATTATAAAATGGGCTAAAAGGAGTTTTGACACAGGGAGTTACACATGTGTGTGTGACATAATTTTGGTGTCTATATATTCCTCTTTTTGTCTTGTAATTTTCATTGACAAGTTTTCAAGACAAAAACAAGAGTTAGATGCTCCAATTATTGGATGAGGTATCCTCCCTCAAAATGGGAATCAATGGAGGAGAAACCAAAATTGAGTACCAATTTGATAAAAAGGTAATTAGATGAGTGGTGGAGAATTGAGTATCACTTCATATGTATATATTAATACAATCTATAGTTTAAAAAGTCAATAATAGGTAAGGTTGAGGAGGACTCGAATAGAAATAACCAAAGAATAGCTTGTAAGTGATAGCTACGAGGTCAAAACAATCAAAGTTGTAGCTCCAACGGTTGATGTGTCTAAGATATCTGAGGTAAGAAGTGCCACTGGGAAACATAAAAGGGTTTAAGGTGACAAGATGAGCTTGGTTGCCATCTAAAACACCTAAAATACATGTATGTGTATAATAGCCAACTATAATGAAATAACATAAGTGGTCAAAACAAGCAATGCAAGGTTACTATAAAAGAGTCAATGAGTGAGGAGATATTCATGATCTCCAAGAAAATTCATTGTTGGTGAAGATTTAAGTTATTTCCAATTGTTTTTGTCATGGTTAGGGAGATATATGTGATCTTCAGTTGCCCCAATGTATGGGTAAAGTCTAAAAAGTTGGGGTTGCCTTTTTTAGGGAAAACATGATTGTAATGGTGTTGATGTTGATCATATTACAAATATTGGTAATAAATAGTGCCAATGTTAGCACATTAGGGAAATGTTGCCAATGTTGGTAGGCATAAGTATTGATGTCAATGGATTAGGTCAAGAATCTCAACATCGGTGACCAACCAAACTCGATAAAAGGAGGTTTGGTGGCTAACCAAACTCATTTGTAACTTTATGATTGGAGAGAAAAAATAGAGTTAGGAGAGTGACTGAGATGGTAGATCAAGGAGGTGACCTAGTAAGAGGCATACCACCATAAGAGCTAATTGTGCTAACTAGGAGGAGATGAAGAGATGAGGTAAGAGTCCTTTCTATTTTTTTGAAATTTGATTTGGGTATTCATAGTTTTTAGGCTAATTTAGAGGTTAGGGTATAGAAAATTTTAGTAGAGGGGTAGAAAATAAGGTAGGGTGGTTTTAGGATAGGTTGGGGGGAATTTAGGGTAGGTTTTTAGGTGAAATTTATAGTTTTGGGTTGGGGTCATTTAACCCTAGAGCCAAACCAATCATCGATGTCAATGAGTCCATTGACATCAACCAACATGACATTAAGGTCGATAAGTTACTACTAAGGTTGAGTGACACTTAGGCCTATAAAGCATTGACATTAGCATTAATGCCAATGACGGTGATCATGAATAACTAGAAAAATATGAGAAAGGCCTAGTTTAGATCCCTAGTGGAAGTAGAAGTCTAGCCTAATGGCTGAGCTAGCCTCAAAAGACCTCATATCAATTGATTGATACCTACATAGGATAGTTTAGGGCCTTAGTCTAATGTAGTTCTTCTAGAGCCTAGGAAAAATATCTAAGGTATGGTGGAAAGGTGTGTTAGGGGAAATGGGTAAAAAGGTAGGCTGAGATAGGTCAAGAGGTATAGGGCTTAAAAGATAGGGCATATTTTCAAGATTCAAGGATATAGGCCATGAGGCCTAGAGTCATGATAGGTAGGTAGGCTTAGGGTGGAGAGAGAGAAGAGGTAGGAAAACCTAAGGTAGTGAAAAAGAGGTAATGAATCCTAGGGTAGAGAGTAAAGATTAGTGTAGTTAGTTAGGTGGGTATATGGCTGAGCTAACCTTAGAAGATCTCATGTTGACTAAGTGATACCTATATTTCTTAGTTTAGGTCCTCAGACCAATGTAGTTCTCTTAGAGAGAAGGGAAAAAATATGGTGATAGAGTATATTAAAAGGTATGTGACTTGAGTTGTGTGTTGTATGGATGTAGGTGAGGATGGAGTTGACATTATAGGATCATATACCAAGGCTTTGACATGTATGAGGAGGGATGTCACTCTAGATGAGTGGGAGCATATGATGGTGGTGGGGTTAAGAGGAGTATGACATTATTTTCAAGTTGCCTAAGATGTGAGCCTTATTATAGCATTAATTAAGAGGTGGGATCACACCATCAACACCTTCCATCTACCAATCAGAGAGTTGATAGTTACTCAGGAGAATGTCTATAAGATTTTATGGCTATCAATTTAGGGTGAGGAGATCTTCACATAATCAAGAGAGAAGCATGATATTGACATGGTAACATTGTATGGAAATCATATGAGTGAGGTGACTTATCATTCTATGAGTTTTGTTTATGAACCACTGTATATGGTTGATGAGGAGCAACATTGACTAAGCATCCTGATGATGATCAAGATCAATGTGTATACATTACCAAATGTAGATGGTGGTAGATTTTTTATTGCATTGATAGATGTGCTTACATAGATGATTAAGAAGTAGAATATTTTTGCATGGGGTTCAATATTTTAATTTTGGTTATATAAAAAGCTATGGGTTTTGAGACTATGATGGTGATATAGTTTATGTGTCAACCATCTACTACACTGATGGTATTATGAGTACATCATGGTGACATGACCATTAGGGTTACCTACCATGATCCTAGTTAGATTTAGGGTTGGTTTTAGATGTTGGAGAGAGGGCACGACACAGACCTAAGTGGATGGTGTAGTGCATGATATTTCCTATTATAGGCACATGATTGAGGGTTTTATCCCTATAGATATATTGTGGAGACCCTACTTGACATACCTAATTTTTAGAGGATAAGCACATCAACTTGTTAGTTTATAGAGCTTACTATGGGTTAGAAGGAGATGAGTTGGTGAGTTAGAGATGGTTCTTATGACATGAGTTAGGAGGTAGTTAGGTCTTCTATAAGATATTCCACCTACCTTCCCTTGATATAGGATGGATGACATAGAGGCACCCCTACCATTGCCCCAGGAGATAGATGGGACAAATTTTAAGGAGCTACTAGTAGTGCTAGGTGTTAGAGATCTAGGATGCATAGTGGAATATACAACTTGGTGGGTAGGTTTACATCCTATAGTGGAGATCAAGAGGCCACCACTATATTTATAGGGGTTGGTGAGAGAGAGAAGGATGTAGTGGTATAGGCCCAAGATGTAGTAGTGTAGGCTAGAGATATAGCATAGTCATAGATATTATCCTTACAAGGGTAGGTTGTGACATTTTAAGGCTAGGTTGGGGCACTATAGAGATAGGTTGTATAATTATAGGGATAGGTTAGAGTCTTATAGGGTTAGGTTACTATAGTGATAGTAGAGAGATATAGTCTGAGAATAGCAAGTCATGTTGCTCCTCCTCCACCACCATAAGGACTAATACAAGATGGGCCATTAGTAGGTGCTATGGGACCACCATAGACCATGTCTCTGGTGAGGTATATGACTACCCTAGATGAGATTCCATATTATGAGAAGGCCATCAAGGATTTTCTATAGATTCAGAGATATTTAGATTTTAGAGAGTAGGAGAGGTATATGTCACGTGCCATGGCTTCTAACTCACGTAGACATAGATGGACAGAGAGTGGTGATGACACTACTTCCTCATGACCATGAGAAGAGCCTCAAGGAACCTAAGTGTCAGAGTTTACCTTTTTAGTTATATATGTTATATGTATACTGACCTACAAGCTGAAGATGCAAGATGTATATTTTGAGAGACAAATGATATTATGATGATGTAGTTATGGACATGTATTCATCCTATATATATGAGATGTTTATTTATTTATTATTTTGATGAGTATATTAACATAGATGATGATGATATAGATGATTATTTTATGCTATGTTAATTTGATGTTAATGTTGATCATGTTAGTTGAGTTCAACTAGCCTTCCCCATATATATGATGGTATATGCATAGTTGGTTTGTTAGTTTCATCTTAGAATTTTTCCATATTTTGTGATGGTGTATGCTTAAAATGAATAAATTGGCTATGTTAGTTTATTTCAGCATTTTCCATATTTATGATGTTGTATGCATAAAATAAATTGAGTAGGAATTGATAGTGTTGGTATGACATTATTTTTCATCTCAATAGAGAGATCGACATGTGATGTGAATGGGAAAAAAAAGAGGTAGAATGCTCGCACTAGAAAAGACGATAATTAGAACATAAATAGGCTTAGTAAAATGAGCTTCTTCATGCCTTATATCATTTAACCATTATGTTTGTTAGAGAAGCATTGTGTTTACCTTATGTTAAGTGAGCTTCACATTCCCTTGGAAGAGTATAAGGGGGAAAAGGGTAAAATAAGGGAAAACATTTGGGTAGTATAACCTAAAAAGTGGGGATGATATGCCCTTTTTTTGGGTGACCCAAGAGCTAATATAGGCAAGTCCATGACTTAAATATTTTTTTATGTAAATTGATCAATGTAGGAAGCCTACAATGGGATTTTGTATAGGTTAAGGTCATATAAAGTTGATCAATGAGAGAAGCATTTTTATTTGTATTTCTCATTGAGAACAAATATTGGCTTAGCCATCCTTCAAGGAAGTGGTCTAAGTGTTTGTTTTTAAGTTTAAATAGTTGTCCTTCAAGGGAGTAGTCTATTGATAGTAGTAAAGGGAAGTTGCATAACCATCCTTGAAGGGAACAATCTATATTGAGAAGCATGACCTTAGAGTTTATAACATATCACATATCCCATTTGTTTATTTTTTTTCTTTTTTTCTTTTAGTCATGGATAAGACTATAGAGGCTTAGGAGTTTTCCACTTTGAGGGAAAAACCATACCACTACGTAAGTTAACTAAGTGTATAGGATTAAGGGTGAAGAGGAATGGAAATGACTGTAATAGGGATGCTCAAGGGATGAGTTCAAGTTAAACATATGATAAAGTGACACTTATTTAACAAAATAATGGTCATAGGTGTAAGGCATTTAAAGGCTTGGGTTTTGGCCTTCCTTCAAGAGAAGACAAGAAATAAGTTCCTAAGCCATACTTATGAGTTATGATATAAATTCCAAGCCAATTAGGAGAAAACTTACCTTGTTTGCTTTTCTCCATGTTCATCACATGTTGATTTTCTTTGAAGACAAGATCTCCTATATTAAAATCTCACTCTTTGAGGTTTTTTTTATAAGCATGTTTGATATGTTCTTGATAGATTTGGAGGTGATTGAGGGCTATGAGACAGTGCTCATCAAGCAATTCAAGTTGAGCCAAACATTCTTAGTAAAATTCATCATTAGAGAGTATGTCTTGTAGATAAATGCAAAGAGAATTAATCTATACTTCAAGAGGAAAAATAGCCTCCATCCCATATGTCAAGAAAAAATGTGTAGCACCCATAAGGGTTATAATGCTAGCGTGGTAAGTCCATAAAGTAAAATGAATGTGTGTGTGCCAATCCTTGCCCATATAATTGAATAATTTCAAGAGAATTTTGGTCAATGTTTTGTTAGAAGCTTCTACCTATCCATTTACTTATGGATAGTATAGTGATGAAAAGCTTAATTTGATTCCAAATGTATCACAAAGACTTTGAACAATCTTATTTTTGAAAGATTTACCATTATCTGTTATAATTTTATGAGGGACACCAAAATGATAAATGATGTGATGGTTGATGAATGTCAACAATTTTGTCCACTTTAGTGGAGATGAGAGGGATGGCCTTGACCCACTTGGTGAAGTATTCAATGGCATTAATGATAGAATAATGGTGGAGGGATGAATGAGGGTTAATCTCCCCAATTATATCTAAGCCCCATTAGGAGAAGGGCCAAAAGTCTTTGGCAACTTATAATGCATGACTTGGAACATGAAGGAAGTTAGCATGTTATTGACACTTGACATAATGTTGAATGTAATCGGCATAGTCTTGATGAAGTGTGGGCCAATAATAGCCAAGTTGAAGGATACACTTGGTAACTATATGACCATTGAAATCCCACCAAAAATCCCATCATGGACTTCTTTAATGGTGAAGGAATTCTTAATGCTAGTGAGTCATTGAAGAAGAAGACCATCAAAACCTCACTTGTAGAAAAGTCGCTCTAGAATAGTGTAAAAATCAACATGTTTTATGAAGGCACATTTCCCATTATTGGAGAGATCAAAAGGGGTAATTGAGAAAGAAAGATAATCTATGAATTACTTGTACCATAAGTCATCTGGGTTGGAGGCTACATTTTTGACAAAGAGGATGTTAGCTGATACATGTGAGGGTAATTTTAAGTGGTGCAAAGTGACATAGATTCTTGAGGAAGAGGATGAAGAGGGTATGTGTGAAGTACGTAAAGCTATCATGTCATCAAACTTGTTTGTCAATTGAGTAATAGTTTTTAAGAGATAAGAGTGAAATGATCTTAATAACGTATCTACATGATGTTTATACCACTATAGAATTATGTTTTTGCATAGGTAGGAACCATTAATCTTGTTAACCACTAGCTAAGAATCACTAAAACTGGTTATGGATTTGATACCAAAGAAGAGAGTTGTTTGAAGTCCTAAAATCAAAGCCTCATATTCATCCATATTGTTAGTGCATTCAAAATCTAGTTTAAATGACAAAGGCATACGTTCACCATCTAGAGGAATACAAATGACCCCCACACCCCTACTATATTGACATTTAGATCTATCTAAGAACATCATCATTTGATAAGAGATGTCATTAATGAAAAGTGTTGCGATGGATTCATCAGGGAATTCAAGGTTTGAAGGT
This sequence comes from Torreya grandis, assembly GCA_037957365.1. Lineage (NCBI taxonomy): Eukaryota > Viridiplantae > Streptophyta > Pinopsida > Cupressales > Taxaceae > Torreya > Torreya grandis. Next base: position 1,852,729 of record JARHVA010002063.1, on the reverse strand, counting down.
TGATTATCAGGTAAAGAGGAAGTAAATAATAGGTCAGTGATTATTTTCCCCTTAATAAACTTTTATTAAATGAATTATAAGCAAAATTTGGTAATAATCATGAGCCATCGAGCTACACATTAATTTTGATATTTCTTAGAATGTATGTATTTGAGGGGATTAGTATGGGTGACCACATAGGTTTTGTGATTTATGAGATAATGGCAAAGCATAGAGGCAAAAAAGACTAATGTCAGGTAAGGTTTTCCAATATGGGTATATCTAGTCTCATAATCAATAAGTGTGTGGCTTATGTAGTAAACCACCTATTGTAGGTGTTGGTCATCTCGATGTGTAATTAGAACACCTAAATAATGATCTATTACAGAGATGTATAGGTAGAAAGGTTGATTTTACTTAGGTGTAATAAGAACTAGAGGGGAAAGGAGATATTATTTGAGTGTATCTATATTCCAATGGAAGGAGACATCCTTTTTAAGGATATGGTAAAAGGGTTGGTAATAATATGACAAATGAGAAATGAAATGGTGAATTGACTAAAGTTTGCCTTGTAAGCTATAGAGTTGTTTGATATTAGTAGGTGGAGGCATCTCGAGGATTTATCTAACCTTAGCAAATTGACTTCAACACCATAGAGAGAAATGAATAGACCTAAAATTTTATTAGAAATAACTCTAAAGACACATTTCTTTGGGTTCAATCTAATGTTATGTTGGAGGAGATAAGTAAATATAGTTTTGAGAATTGTCAAGTGGTATTGATAAAGTTTAGACTTGCCAAGTAAGTCATCCACATAATCTTCCATAATTTTGTGTGGAAGATCATGAAAGATGTAGGTCATAGCCCACTGGTACATCATACCAATGTTCTTTAAACCAAAAGGCATGACCTGATAGTAAAAAGTCCCCCAAGGGGTAATGAAGGTTGTTTAATGTTAATCCTCAGGAGTGACTAGGATTTGATTATATCTAGAGAACCCATCCATAAGTGATAGCATCTCATGGATTATTGTTAGATTAATAATTTGGTTGATACTTGGCAATAGGAAGTCATATTTTCAATAAGCAAGGTTTAAATCATGATAATCAATGCAAATGTAGATTCCCCTAGTTACTTTTATGATAGGAACAATATTGAGAATCTATTATGGGTAGTCACTAGGTTGGATAAAGTTAACATAAAGTAACCATTGGAGTTATTCTTTGACAAGGAGAGCAATACTAGGATGCATCTTTCAAAGCTTTTTCTTAATAGGTTTAGCATCTCAATTGGTGACAATATTATGGGTGATGATAGATGGGTCAATACCAATCATGTCATTATAAGATCAAGCAAAGGCTTTGTTATGATCATTAAGAAATGTGGCATAATCAGCTTGCTCAGAGGAATCCAAAGATTGGCCAATCTTTAGGACATGAGGGTTATCATGAGAAGGCATATTAATGTCAATGGTTGATTCATTTAACATATCTTGTGTTTTAAATGGGAGTGATCATTAGATATAGGAATCATCCACACCCATATATGTGAGAATTTTTTCATCATCTTTACATTAAATAGTGTTGATAGTGGGAGAGTCTTCATGAATTATTTTAGGATGAATGAGAGGAAGGGACCTTGTTTCCTTACCTTGGTGATAGGTGAGAGGCCCCAAATAGATGGAATTTATTGAAAAAAAATAAATTAGGATGTATAGATACCTCTGATTTGGTAGGTGATGGTGGAGAAGAAGGTATATAAGGAGAGACTAATTCTTCAATAATTGGTCAATGGGAAGTTTTAATGAGTTTATTTGGTTCATCATATCCCACTCTATGCCTCTTTTTGTCATTTTCAATGGTTGGGCTAGTGGGATATTCAATAGGCATCTGGACACCTTATTCATAATGACCCAAACCAAATCCTTTTTAGGCACACTAATAGAGATAAGTGTGAGATAATATAGGGTTACTCAGGAAAGATAAGTCACAAGTAATTGGTTGTGGTGAAGAAGATAGATTGTTGACAGTGGGATCTTGATCAACTACCCCATATGTGAAATTAATTCAAAGGTTAAGGGGCCCATAAGGGATGACCATCCCAATGTAGTGATCATAATTTGGGTGCATGTGAAGCCTTCCATACTTTTGTGGAATATATAACATGTCTATCATCAATAAATGATATTCATCGAGTGACAAATGTTGAAAAGTCTCCTCCATGGGATCTTTATTAGGAATCTACGTTGTCGGTATCTATGTAACCATGAGAGTGGATCTTGTGGAAGATTTATAGGTATCATGAGGGGAAGATGATGTTTTTAATGGAATGAGAACATCATTGGTACTATAATTCATGTTGCATGTTTTAAATAGAGGTAGGTTAGTAGGTATAACATGTACTTATCCATCATGTTCAAACTTGACATAATGATGCAAAGTTGAGGGTACACATGCCATAGCTTGTATCTAAGGTCATGCCAGAAATATGTTATATTAAAACTCTCCTTATACAACATAGAATAAATTTGGAATAATTTGAGGACCTACATGGATATGTAAGATAATAGTGCCCATCGTAGTAGTTATGGTATTGTTAAAGGAGTGGAGTACCATGTTGGTTTGAGACATGCAATTATCAAGAAGGGCTAGTTTTTGGTTGGCATGGGTGGAAATAATATTAATAATACCTCCCCTATCAATCATGACTCTCTTCACATGATTTTGATCAATATATGTAGTAATAAAAAGGGTAGAATCCTGATCTTCAAGGTGTTGAAGTGGAATTTCCAAATCACTAAAAGAAACTAGGGAGATGGAATTAAGGGAGCTAACCGAAGATGTAAGAGGTTGGGGATCATCATATTTTAAATTAATCACTTGTAAGGCACTAATAAAAGCTTGATGGTGCTAGGATGATTTTTATATTAACTAATAAAAAGACATTTTAATAGGAGTTTGGTGAAGCTTTTTCACCATTGAGCTTTGAATAATGTTTGAAGATGTTGTTTTAAGAATGCCCAAGATGGAAATATTAGGATTAGGAGGAGTGTATTTGGTAAAGGGATGAGGCCATGGATCAGATACCTTTTACTTAGCTTTATCTTTTTGGTTTTATGACCATGTGGCCACATTAATTATGTTGATTTGAAATGTAGGTGAAGGAGGTGGTAAAGGGGTTACAACCACATCTTTGGGTTTGAATTTAGATGGAATAGTAGGAGGAACTATGGATACCAAAGGTGGAATAATAAGAAGGTTAATGGGAGTATCATCAAAGAGAGTTTCAACATTGAAGTGTTATTGAATGACTATTATGAGGGATTTATAACTCTCAGTATCATGTCCAGGTGAATGATGATATAAAAACACTTATATATCATTAAACCAAGATGGATTCATTCCAAGAGGAATATAAGGTTTAATGGGAGCAATATTTATTATGGAATATTTTAATAACTAACATAGGAAAAATATCTGAGAGCCTACAAGTAGGCTCATACTTGTTGTTCTAGTAGGAGTGGGCACCTTGTGTTTCAATGTTGAAAAGGTGATTTTACATGGTGCTTTGTTTGGTGATGGTGTAATTACGTATTTTTTATCACTTTATTAGTGTCAAATGTGAAAGGCCTACCTGATGGAAAAGGTAGGAGTGGAGGTAGCTTAACCTTTTATTTTGCTTGGGTTGGTAATATTCCAACTATAATAGAGGGGTGTGGTCCCAAAATAGAGGGTAAAGTTGAGGGTTGAAGAAGGGATCGATGAGATCTTGGAAGATTAAAAATTTTCTATAATTAAAGCCATGAAACTCTAACTTGTAATTGAGGAGTTAAATCTAATTTCACCTATGGATGTATTAAATTAGAGATAGGGCATATGCCTAAGGGTCTAATCTTCTTTAATGTGGTAGATTCCTATGAGGGTGAGGGTTATGATATAGATGGCTAAAATTTAGCTACTTTTGGTGAAGAAGCTCTAGCTTTATCAAAGACCTTAGGGTAAAGGGTATTGAGAGGGTTGGCAGTAGAGATTGATGTTTGTTGTGTTGGATAAGGAGTTTTAAGTTGGACCTAAAATGCTACATGATCTAGCTTCATGGAGTCAATAAATTCTATACTTTTCACTAAACATCAGAAGGGTTTAGACAAAGTTGACGTAGGCCTACAGTTATGTCTTTAGAAGGTTGAGGTATTTTAGAAAGAGGGAAATTGTTGGTTTTTGTTAATTCAGGCCAAAGACGAGAAAGAACCATAATGGGGTCCTCTTTAATAGAGGTGGGAGAAGAGAAATGGTATGCTATGGGTGGAGGAGAGGTAGGCAAATAAGGTTCCTCAAGAGGGTAAATCATAGGTATTATGTCTCCCTCAACACGAGGGTGAGGTATAGGTAAAGTATGATCCTCTATAGGTAAAAGAATGGGTAAGAGTGGTACAATTGGAGTAGGCATAATAGGTCTCTCATCTATTGTGGGACTAGATAATACTGACTTCTCTAAGTGTAAAGGTGGACCGGATGGGGTACTACTCTCTATAGGTAGAGGAGAGGTAGGCGAAGAGGGTTCTTGAAGAGGGTATAATACATGACTGATGTTCCCTTCAATATTTGGTTAAGGAATGGGTAGGGTGTGGTATTTAAGTGGTAAGAGGATAGGTAATATTGGTGAAAAAAGAATTGGCATTATAGGCTCCTCAAATGGAAAAATAAGCTGTAAAGGAGGCTTTTCCTCATGAGGGAGTGGAATGGGTGAAATAGGTTCTTCTACCTAAGGAGGAAGAATAGAAGAAATAAATGCCACTGAATGTGTGGGAGGAGTCAATGAAATGGGTGTCTCTTGTTGAGTGGAAGGTTGAACTAGAGGTAAAGGAAAGACCATATTAACTATATGGATATTATGATCCTTCATACCTAATTTCTAACTATTCTAGATCTAAAACCCTATTAGCATCATAAAAAGCTAAATACTTCACTTATTTTTCATTTTTATATCTATCATAGTTATACTTTACATATTTAGACTATCTCAATATAATAAATTTAGTGCATGTTTATATATGAGTTTAGCATCAAATTAGCCTTTTATAGATATAATTATCACCTTTGTGCCATTTTATTTATATATACTTATTTAATAGTAATATAAGGCTAACTTTAATAGTTTTAGATATCTATTTTAGGGTTAAACATTTGGTGAACCCAATATTTAAACATCAAACCCTAGGTCACTTGGGGTTTTCTATTTTTTTTTCTATTATCAATCCCTAAATTACTATAAATTTTGAAATCATGTTTTCCATTTACATCTATATAAACTATTTAATTTTTAAATACCTTATAGGGTTTATTACTTTCTATATATCATGCTTAATTAACTCATATCTATAATGTATTTAAAACTTGTATTCCTACATACTCCTTGTTGTAATGTTTATAATGAGATTTGATCTATTGAAACAAAGTGCCAAAGGGAGTGCATGAAGAAATATTACTCCCTATGACATGTTATTTCCTCATCCAAACACATTATTTCCAAAACCACACTATTATACTTGTTACACAATTCATCACATTAAAAGGATGTTATTTTAGATGCATTATGTATAACATTGCTCGCTTGTAATGTTGAATTACCATATGTGTCCTCTATCGTAAACTCCATGGAAAATACTAAGCATAATATATCTTTTGAAAAGGATGATTTAACACCCCAATGCCTTAAACAACCGTTTTCCACTCTATATATAGTTATGTGTTTTCAAAAAAATTGTAAAATGAATTCTTGTGGATAATGGTTCCAGACTCAACATTTGCAACATATCATTTATCTTTATAATGGGAATTAGACCATAAAATTTGGAACCATACAATATGAGTATCAAGATATTTTACAATATGTCATATAGATTATTAGGACATATAACATTAAATATTACAATAGGTCCCTGTACATTACCCACTTTGTGTCAATTTATGCCAAATGATTTGAACTGTAACATTTTTTTAGGATGACCTTAGATACATGAGATGTATGTGGTTCCCTCCATGTTACATACATGGTTAAAATTTAGTCATTAAGGATTCATTTATGCATTCCTAATGTATACTAATCCATTCAAACAATGTGCAATAGTCCAACCACCTATTCATACTACACTACATGCCTATAAATATGATTTTAGTTCTCAATATTTACTCAAATATTGGTAAAAGGGACAAGGGTTAGGTAAAAATGAGAAATTAATAGTGCATCCTATCTCTCCTATAAATAATACAAATCTTAAAGTGTTGGGTTTTTCAAACAAAGATACTAAACACAAGCATATCCTTCAAAATACAATTTATTTTATAAGGCCAAAATGGAATGTATGAATGTCTCCACAACAAATCTCTAAGTAGCTAACCCTCATTTAATAGATGATGCCACTTCCCCAAAAATTATATCAATGAATGAGCATTACAATTATGAATCATTACTAGAACACTTGGGGACACATGAGGATCTCCCTTCCTTATATCATAAGAATAGGTTTCCTCATGTGTATATCTACTTATGCTTACTTTGGTGATAATTATGATCTAAATAACCAAAATGATGCATAAAATAGTATTCCTAATACACCATTTATCATAGATAAATATACTTTTTTAAATGAATAAATATTCAAATATTACTTTGCAATAGATAAGGACCCTAGACTAGTTTTACTTGTTGTAATAATGTAGGAAAAGGAAGGAAAAACCTATCAACATAGACTACTTGTTGAGATCAACATACCCCCATTTCTAAAAAATGAGGAGCCTTGTTTCAAATTATGTGAATTTTTACCTTAACATTTAAAAATCACTTGATTAGAGTAACACTACCATGTTTTCACAATGTATTTATTTGAAGATCATCCACACTTGATTCTCGTTTGCATTAAGTGACATGTTTTTAAATGATCATGGTTTTACCCCTTCTAATATTTCTAATGATTGTTGACTATGTTTATATATTTTAGATTCAATAGAATCTCATTTGAGAATGAAAATTCTTAAGGTTTTGTTCTTCAATGTTAAATTGATCTTTTACTATCCTTTTATTTCTTAAAGATTAATTGAATCTATTTTTAAAACCCTAGTCTAATGTTTTAAGCTAGGTCCCTTTTGAATTAAATTTAAATTTACATGGGAGAAATTTGCATGGGAACAATTAATTGAACCATAGACTTAGCTTAATCTTTATAATAAGGCTTAGTCATGTTTTTCAACATGACCAAACCTTAGTCTAAAATTTTTATGCTTGGTCCCTTTATTTCCCATGGCCCCTTAGTCTATTTTATTATTAGCATGGTCTAGCTAATCACATGGTACCCTTTTACTATGTTATAAACTTAGCTTAAGATTTTATCCTGATGTTTTAATTTATTTTTATTAACACAAATATAAAATTTAGTCTTAATAACTTAACCTACATTCTTTATATTACCCAAGTTTTAGCTTAATTATTTTATTATCCATAGGATCAACAATCTACATTTGCTCGAGTGATAGAGATCTAGCAGTGCATATAAAGTCAAAAAATAAAGAGCATTAATAAATGACATGAATTTACCCAAGTGATATGATCTAATGGTGTAATATTAAGTTTGAAAGGTCAAGCCTCAGCCCTAAGTTAGAGCTTGAACATCTTTTGAGGATCAATAGTATGTATTTGCTCAAGAAGGATTGATCTAATGGTGCCTATTGATTCAAGACATCAATGGATCCCCAAGACAAGAAATGAGGTGATAGGTGTCACAATATTAGTGAAATAATATTGAATATACAATAGTATTCCACCCCTCAGATCAAGATCTAATGGAACATGTTGATCAGGCCAAATAGAGCCAATGGTGTATGATGAAGGTTAAAAATTCAAAATCCTTGAGGATGAATGTGAAGATGAAATGTGGCATAAACATAATCCATAAATTAAATCTCAATCATCTTTTAAATATCTATGTTACATAGATGAGTGTATACATTCTGATCAATGGTCCATGAAGTAGGAGGCCTAATTAAGTAGATCAAGATCAAAGGAGCATGATTGATCCATGTAAATGAGATCAAGGATGTGAGATCAACATTAACATTTCAAAAAATCTCAAAGAAAATGTACAAGTGAAAATGGTCATAACTATGGGGAACATAGAAAGAAACCAATAGCATTCAAGTTCTTAGATTGAGAGTGACAAACCACATCAATCCAAGGAAATAGATCTAAGGTGTGAAGTGAGGCAAAATTTTCAAAGGGCTCATAACCAATAAAATACTGAAACATGTCTAAGGGTGAAAAATAGACATATTTTTAAATTTTAATGAGTAGGATGCCATGGTGATTCCACATTGGAGCCACGTAAGTATAATATGCCAAGTTGAAGATTTTGTAGACCCAAAAAATTCAAGGGTATAAGTATGCAATCCAATTGGGATCTAAGTCATAAAGCTCACACAAGTTAAAATAAATACCACTATTAAAGTAATATAAAAACCTTTAGGATCCATATCAAGTAAAAAATCCTTGATTTGACCATGTGCTCTTTATAATCAAGCTAAAGAAGTTAAATTTTCACTTGTGTAAGGATAATTTGATCCAAAATTGTATTGTAGACCACTAGAAAGCAATATAGATAATCCCATAGCCATGTTAGCCTAAAAATGTGTTTCAAGGGAAGAAGTGGAGCTCTATCTAACTTTAGATAAATAAGGTAGGTTTTTGAAAGATATAATTTAATGCCACAGCTCTAAATACAAGGGACAATAATTGGTCGAGCTTGTTTTGGACCATTGAGAAATAGCAGTCCATCACAAGAGAAGAGGAAAAGAACATATCTACAAGGAGGATCCACTACAATGATCAAGGGCATACTATAGTAGAATAAAAATTTAAAATAAAAATCCATCTTGTCAATCCAAGAATATAGATTAATGTAACTCAAGGACACCATGACTGATTTATTCAATTTTTTAAAGTTAATCAAGAGCAAACACAGTGAAATAAACAAACAAAGTACTATGGATATAGGCCAAGTTGGCCAATTGTAAGCCTCAATATAATAAGTGAAGGATTTTATCAAGGTCTTAACTAAAAATTAACTGAGTTTAGTATAGTCATCTTAGCCCATCTGAACATAACTATGGTTATATTAGTGAATAAGATCAAAGCCCTAAGTAGCTGGTCTAAGTAAATGGAGGATATTTATGAGGACCTAGAATAATAAAAAGATAATATGTTACACATATTGGATAGCTTAATCAAATACCCCACCTCACTTAGTCTTTTAGGCCTTATCACTAATGAGGATTTCAGGTATATAACTTATCAATTCATGTAACAAGGAACCAAGGCCAAGGAAAGACAAGGGATGATAATAAGATCATGGGCCTATTAATTTTAAAAGATAAGATAGGAGATGCTAGGAGCATCAAACATGCCTTAGAAATATATGAAAATGACTGCAATAACTTGAGAGATCAAGAAAAGAGATATTCATGAGACCTATTGTTGACCTCTAGCTGATCAACAAGCAACATTATAGAATGAAGATCCTACAAGGAAGGTAGAAGGTTGTAGTAACACCAAAGTCTCAAATTTAGTTAGATTAGGAATATTATTTTCAACTAGCATTGTAAATTTTTTAAATGGAATATTATTTTTGTAAAGGCATGTACAACTTATAAATTACATTGCCTATGGGTTAGTATATTAGAAAAGGTCATTTGTTTTAGAATGTAACATAAATGATAGTTATCCTATACATATGTAAAAATGTAATTTGTCATTACTAACCAACATACCTCATGAATTGTATATATAAAGAGGTATTTTTAATTGTAAAAGGGGGAAATTTTTTAGAGCCAAAAACTATTTGTGAATTTTAAAAAAATTAATATGAGTAAGGAGTTATAGAAAGTTTGTCCATTTTTGCTTGTATGAATTACTATCATTGTTTCTCTCTCAATAGTTTAGTTTCATATTCAAATTTGAATGGTTCTTATGAATTATGAATGTGCTCTTTTTAATGCAGAGCTTTTATTTTATGCCAATGCTAGATTAGTTAAAAGTTCTTAGGTTTACTTCACTTTCTTTACTCTTCTTGCATCTGGCTAACGTTATGTTCTTATAGGTGTAAAACTATTAAAGTAAATCTTCTTCTTATTTTCATCTTTTCATACCTTCCTTAGATGTTTTCCTGATGTTTGATAGGATTTCAAGTTATGCTACTTCATGTTTCACATTAGTTAAACGCATGTTCAGATGAAATTGAAACTTTGTCATAATGTTTGAAACAAAGATCAACAACACTTTTTTTTTACCCTACCCTTCTTTTTACTCCTTTTTTTATCAATTCAAATTAGATTATCTTCATTGTGAATACTCATCTTAGGTTAGCTTTAGACTTAAGTTTTGAGCATAATTCATTTTAAATAGCATAGATAATTTTCAAAATCAAATATTGGATATCAAGCCATAGTGGCTTCCAACCACCAACTAATATAAATTTGTGAAATAGTCAACTTGTTCTACCTCTATTCCACCAATGATAATAGGATTATCATAACCTATAACTCATGTATGTGATTCTCTAGATTCAAAAATTAGTAATGTTTCTTAAAAACTTAATAAGAACCTTTGATACACTTTTAGGCATCAATAAGGATATGCATTCTATTGGTGCTAGAAGGAGGGTCAATTAAATCTTTGAAAATTTGCAACATCTTTAGTAATTTTGGTGAATTTTATTCAAAGATTGATGCATTTTTTTATATATTTGTGTTCCTTTTAGCATATGTGTGTAAATAGCATTGATCTTAGTGATTTTAGACTCATCTTTGTGCTTATTTAGATAAAGATAAGATGTTCATTGGATATACATGAGTAATTATGGTAAAGATAGCTCAAAAACTATGAATCTAATGAGTTTAAGGTTAGCAATAGCTATTTTTTATAAATATTAATAGATCCTCTATAAATTTGAGTTATTTAAACTTAAACAGGTAAAGATTATTCATATTTACGTGTTTAGACATATCTTTGAGATAATTTAGTTAAATATTGATGTCTTTTGTCATTATTTATACATATTTGTGTAAATTTTGCTTAATGTGCAAGTCTAATAGTCATTATTTGTAAATATAATACTTACACATTGTATTTCAAATAGGGTTCAAAACTTTCAATTTGGAATTGTTGAGGATGAGGACCAAGTCACATTCAGAGACAAGGGTTCCTCTTCTTTCATTAAAATTTCATAAGAGAGCTAGGTGAGATAAAGGTAACCATAGACTTTCAAATTCTCAACCACACTCACCAATTTAGGGTGCTCCTATGTTCAATCCCTATCAAGGTATGGTTTAGCTAGGTGGTTCTTCAATCAATGTACTGGGTTTGGTACATGACCTTCCTCATAATCCTAAAAAGTATATACCCACTTTCATTCCTAGTGGTTTTAAAACTACTAAAGAACACATTAAATCATTCAAAGCTAATTTAAGACTTTTTAATGTTTTTCATGAAGATGTATCATGCATATTGTTTCCATTTAATTTAAAAGATGTTGTATCTTAATGGTTCCTTAACCTTCCTAAAACTACATAGATAGATTGAATTATTTTAATAATTACTTCATTGATCATTTTGGCAAAATCATTAGTCCATGTGTCGTATACTAGTAGTTTACCATAGTTAAAAGAGATCCAAATGAGCCCATAAGAGCATTTAAGACTAGATTCTAGAAGATGTTTAGCAAAACCATATATCGTTATATACCTAATGAGGCTTTAGCCTTAGAGATCTATAAAGATGCCTTATATCTCATGACTACTATGTTTCTTAAAATATCTATTTAGGTTATTTATACACTAGGCCTAACTTATGCTAAAGTTGTGATTTTTAATGATTAGATGCAACCCCAGGGCCAAATGGCATACAATATTCCCAACATTAATCTAAATTTACCTATGTTGAATATCATTCCCAATGCCAATAAAAATATTCCTACCTTAAATCAGCTTCTAGTCCTAAACCAATTGCCTTTGAATTATGCACATCCTAGCCAATACTTAGGATTCTTGAATAACTCTAACAATGGATCTCATTCACAAAACCAGAGAGCTTTGATTCCTACAACTAGTATCAATACTCAAGTTCATAATTCAGATGAACTCAAGAATGAGAATGATTTTATCTTGAAGATGGTTCAAAAGTTAAGCAATGATTTCATTCAACTATAAAAGTAACTTGGTAATACTGGAGAAATCTCTAATAGGAAATTATCTTTCAAAAGGTTTAATAGGCCTTCAAACAAATTTAAAAACAATAATAAAAGTAGCCATAATAGAAAGTAATCCACGAATAAGAATGTGCCTGATATAAATCTCAGTGATGTAGCTTTTCTTGATTATTTAGAGTTCATTATACTCAAAAACATGGTGAATTAGATTGCTTAGAATTTTGAAATGATTTTGAATATTTTCAAGAATAATTGGATACTTTTTATGTTATACCTAATAAATATAATGAAGTAGGTAGCACAAGTTCTTCAAGGTCATCTAAATCTTTTGATCCAACTCTCATGGTGGAGACATTCGAGTTGTCATTTCAAGAGTAAAATGAGCCTAAGGATATCCCTAAAGAGATTCATGTTTTTAATTAATATCTAAAGAATACTTATCATTTAAGGAACAAGGATAAAAACAACCTTTAACTAACTCAAATCTAAATAACTGTGATGTTCCTCTTGATACTACATCAAAAAACAATGCAAAGCATCCTAAGGGAAGTGCCTCTAAACACAATGTTAATACATATGATTCTCACAATAGGACTAGATATAATATAGTGGAGGACATGAAAAATATTAAAGTTAACATTAATTTTCATGAATTAACTCATATTATAGAACAAAGAGATTTCTTGTTAGAATCTTTGTCTAAGAAGCCTAGTAAGCCATAAAATTTTACACATGCTAGTGTTGTAATACACAAAATTAAAGTTGATGTTCCATCTTTCCTTCTTACATTTAGGATCTTTGGTAAGAACTCAAATATTTATTTTTTATACTCTGGTGCATCTAAAAATATTATGCCTAAAGATATTTGTGAACAACTTGGTTTGACTCCCATTAAATCTAATAGAGTTTTAACTCAATTAGATAAATCAAGAGTCAAAGTTATTGGTGAATTGTTAAATTTTCACATGAAAATTAATTATGAACCAAGAATCCAAAAATTCATTGACATCTAAGTGGTGGATATTCCTGATGCATATAGAATGCTGCTAAGTAGAGACTAGACTAGATCTTTGAATGGTTACATGTCAATTGACTACTCCCATATGCGGTTACCTTCAAAGGGAGTTCAAAATAAGATCATGATAGAAAGGGATCATACGATGAAAAATATGATCATTGAGTAAAATAAAACCATTGAGAGGGTCAACATGGTTAATTCAAATCTGGGTGTTTACACTCTTAACACCACAAAGGTATGTAACCCCAAAACTTCTCATGTTATGCATGGATTATGGAAGCTATATTTTGATGGTGTTTAATGTAAATGAGGTTATAGATTAGGGGTAGTGTTAATAAATCTCATTGGGAAAGAATACAATACCTCTTAAAAAATATAATTCCCATGCATCAATAATTTGGCTGAGTATAAAGCACTTATTCTTGGATTATAGTTTGTAATTAAACACAAGGTCAAGGAAATATTAGTTTTTGGTGATTCAAAACTAGTATTTAATCAGGTCAAAAGTAAATACCAATGTAAGCTATCATATCCCAATAAGTATAAATTTAGAGTGCAATACTTAATTAAATGTTTTGATTCTTTCAACATTATGTCAATCCCTAAGGAGGAAAACAAGGCTACTGATGAACATGATTTAGTTGAATCCAACCTTATGCCCAATCAAAGTCATAAGTTATAAATCCTTACAATTGAATTAGTCCCCTATCCCTTAGTGATAGACAATGTCAACCATTTGCAAGTATTCAGTGATGATCAATAGATCATAGACTTCATGACTAACTCAGGAGTATTTGAGGCTCACATCATTGATGAAGCCAATGAGAATACCCTTAATGATGATAAATTTTAAGGCAATTTTGATAACAAGGTAAATCAACTAAATGACAATAAGATTCCAAAAGGAATGATTGCCTTAGAGAGACTATTTAATTTAGATAAACTAGTTGAGAATATCAAGATTCCTAAAGTGAATGGAAAGCATTAAAATGAAATTGACCTAGGTTCCTAAGGTCAACCTTAGCTGGTGAACATTGGTACAACCTTCATAAGCATGGAAACTAAGAAAGCCAAAGATCTGTTGACCAAGTATAGGGATGTAATATCATGGTCCTACAATGACTTGAATATCTTTGATCTTAAGGTTATAACTCATACCATACCACTAAAATAAACTTGCAAGCCTTTTAGGCAAAAACAAAGGCTAGTCAACCTTGTCCTAGAAATAATGATTTACAAATAAGTTAAGAAGTTACTAGATGTTAAGATAGTATTTTCAATTAGACACTCCATTTGGGTAGTTAATCTAGTAATAGTTAGGAAGAAAAATGGTGAAATTAGATTGTGCATTAACTTTAGAAATCTAAATAGAGCATCTAAAAAGGATAATTATCCCCTACCTTCTCTTGACCAAGTAATCACAATTTTTTTTGGTTCTACTATGATGTCTTCTTTTGATGGATTTTTAGGGTATAATCTAGTACTAGTGAACAAGGAAGATAGGTTAAAAAATACTTTTACTCCCAATTGGGGTACTTTTGCCTACAAGATCATGCCCTTTGAATTGATAAATCCAGGTGTAACCTTTTAAAGAGAAATGGATCATGTATTCTAGGGCCTCATAGGTAAGTAGATTAGTATTTACATGGATAAATTGACTGTCTTTTTAAAGAATAGGTAAGATCACATCATGCACATGAAATAAGTATTTGAAAGGTGTAGAAGGTATGGAATTTATATCATCCCAAATAAGAATATTTTTTTGTAACTAAGAGAAAATTATTGGAACATGTTATAACTAAGGAGAGGATCTCTATAGACCCAAATAGAATAAATACAATAGCAAAGATACAATCCCCTAATAGTAGGAAATAACTAAATCTTTCTTTGGGAAGATTAACTTTTGAGGAAGTTTATTAATGATTTTGTAAAGATTTTAAATATATAAAATGACATGTTGAAGAAAGATGTCAAAATCATATAGAATGAGGAGACCAAGAAGGCTTTCAAATACATCAAAGAAGTAATTGGATAAGCTCTTATACTAATAAGTCTAGATTTCACTAAATATTTATATCTTTATTCCTTTGCCTCTGATGATACAATAGGTGTTGTTTTAACTCAGAAGATAGATAAGTGTGATCATCTTATTGCTTTCATGAGTACTAATTTAAAAAATGTTAAATTAAATTATTCTCTTATTGACATACATGAATGTGCTTTGGTCAAGGCAGTGAATAAATTTAGGCAATATATCCTTATAAATAAGGTACATGTAGTCCTACCAAACCCTATCTCTAATTTAATGTTAATTAAATTTGAATTTAGAGAAAGGAAAGGTAAGTTGATGTTTGTTATTTAATAATATGACCTAGAGATGAAGACTACTAAGTTGGTAAGATGCCAAGGTTTAATTCAGTTAATTACTAATACTAATCCCAAACTAAGTGTTATGTAGGTTGATCAACAAGGATTTTAATCTAATGATTGTTATGATCTTATTATTCATTTGATAATCAATGGATATTGTCATGTAGGGTTAAGTAGAGAGAAAAATAGATATTTGAGGTTTAAAGTATCCCATTTCTTGATCAAAGCTGGAGTGTAAGATTATAAGTGGTCATCCATCTATAATGACTATAGCCCACAAGATCTTTAAAGTTGGTTATTACTAGCCTACTATATTTAAGGATGCTCACAAGCATGTGAGGGACTATCATTCATATAAAATCTTCAACACTAAAGAGACCAAGGCATCCATGATATTTAAATCAATCATCATTGATAAACTCTTTGCCTATTGGGGGCTATATTTTGTGGGGGTCATTAACCCCAATTCCTCTGATGGTCACAAGTATGTTCTAACTACTACTGACTATTGCACTATATGGACTGAAGTAGTGGTAACCAAGTAGTGTAGTACTATAGAGGTGATCAAATTTTTAGAAGAAAACATATGCACAAGGTTTGGGACACTTGTATCTCTAGTCTATGATAATGGATCTACCTTTTTATACATTGAGATGACTAAGTGGGAATATGACAACAACATTGTCCTCAAGTTTTCATCCAACCATTATCCTCAAGGTAATGGAGTGTCAAAATCAACAAATAAGAACTTGATGAATGGCATAAATAGGTAAGTAGATGATAAACCAAGAACATGGCACAAGCTACTCAAGTATGCCCTTTGGGAAGATAAAACAAGAGTCAAACAAGCTCTTAAGGCATCACCATTATTGATGTTATATGGTTAAGAACCTATATTTCCTATAACACTCAAGTTACCAGCCTACAAGTTCATGTTAGAGTACATAGAGGAGGATCAATAATTTTTTAAATTCAAGGCTACTTAACATCATACAAATGGAAGATGAAAGAGAGGAGGCCTTTTCCAACTTTAACAGACACCAAACCAATATCAAAATGTGGTTTGACAAACATTTAAAGAGAAATGTGTTTATACAAGGAGACCTATTCTTTCTCTATGATAAAGCCTCAAAACTAAAAGGAAAGCATAGGAAGTTCACACCTTTGTGGATTGGCTCATATCAAATTGTTGAGATCTTGGGGGATAACACCTTTAAATTAAAAGACTTGTAAGGAGAAGATTTTACATTTCCAATTGCCAACTAATGGGTAATACCTCAAGCACTATTTCTTTGCTATCCCACCTAGAGTATTCATGGAATGAACTATAAGATTAGTTAGAATTAGTTTAGGTAGGGCTTAGTTTAGTTTCTTTCTTGTTTCTTTCCTTCTTGTCCTTTGCTTGTACATAGTGTTTCTGTGTGTGTGTGTGTGTGTGTGTGTGTGTGTGTGTGTGTGTGTGTGTGTGTGTGTGTGTGTGTGTGTGTATATATATATTTCATTTTCTTTCTATTTTTTTCTTTGTGTTTGGTGTATTTCCCTTTCTCTACTTTTCTCCTTGCTTTAAATAAGTCTTTTTCAAGATAGTCTTTAGCTCAAAATACATTTAGGTGCTCAAAACAAGCTCCATAGTTTATGAATGCAGGTATGTCTCCTCAACACTAGTTAATCATGGATTAGTGAAATGTAATCACAAAGTTTTAGTTTGGATAAGTTAGTAAGGTCTAACAAGTAGGTTAATTTTTCCTTGAGATTCTAAACCTTGTTTTGATCTAATATTGGGTCTAAAAATGATTACACATATAGGGTGAAATATTAGATTATTAGGATACAGTCATTCTTGAACTTAAAAAACATTAATTACTTGGGATAAACTTTACATCCAAGGATGATTGTCTGAAGATCAAACATTTGACCAAATCATAAAACCTAGATAATCTAGTTCCCAACATTTGTTAGAAAGTCATTATATCTAAAAATAAAAGAATATAAGCTTTATTACAAAAAAGGAAAAGTTTTTTAAGGTAGAGCTGATTCTATTAATCTCTATTAGGGTTATGGATGCCTAGTTGGTAGTGAAAAAAGGCCTTAAGTAGGGCCAAAGGTATCTCTATCAAGGCTATAGATGCATGGCTAGCAAAAAAGTAATGCCTAAACCTCCCCTAAGTTAAAGAATGGTTCTTAATCAACATCAAAATATGTTGTAAGTTGATATTAATGGTTCAATTCATGAATTTAGAAGTTGTTCTATAAATCCTATGGTAATCAGTAAGTGGAATCAAGCACATACACAACATGGCTATGTCTTAATGTTTGATCCCAAATCTGCATGTACAAGACTTGTTTTAACCATGAATTGATCTTAATAATGGTGCCTGATCAAGTGGAACAAGTAGCCTAGTTATTAGTCTAAATCATAGTCTAGAAATTATAACATATCTCTATGTTTCCCCCAAAAATTACCATTTGTTGAGATCAACATACCCCCATTTCTAAAAAATGGGAACCCTTGTTCCAAATTATTTAAATTTAAACCTTAAAATTGAAAAATTAGTTGATTAGAGTACCACTACCATGTTTTCACATTGTCTTTATTTGAAGATCATCCACACTTGGTTCTTATTTGCATTAATTGACATATTTCCAAGTGATCATGGTTTTACCCCTTCTAATGTTGTTAATGATTGTTGACTATGTTTGTGTATTTTAGGTTCAATGGATTCTCATTTGGGAATGAACATGCTTAGGATTTTTTTCTTAATGTTAAATTGATATTTTACTAGCCTTTCATCTATCAAAGATTAATTAAATCTATTTTTAAAATCCTAGTCTAATGTTTTAACCTAGGTCCCTTTTGAAAAGAAATAAATTTTGTGAGGAACCAATTACATGGAAATAATTAAATAAACCATAGACTTAGCTTAATTTTTATCCTAAGTATTAGTCATGTTTTTCAACATAGCCAACCTTAGTCTAAAAATCTTATGCTTGGTCCCTTTATGTCCCATGCCCCCTTGGTCTATTGTATTATTAGCATGGTCTAGCTAATCACATGGTCCCCTTTCACTATGTTCTAAAATTAGTTTATTATCTGTAGGATCAATAATCCATATTTGCTTAGGCGATCGAGATCTAGAAATGCATATAAAGTCAACAAGTCAAGAGCCTTAATCAATGACATGCATTTACCTAAGAAACATGATCTAATTATGTAAAATTAAATTTTAAAATTCAAGCCTTGAACCTAAGATAAAGTTTGAACATCTTCTAAGGATCAATGATACATATTTTCTTAGGCAAGATTGATCTAATGGTGCATATTAAGTCAAGACTTCAATAGAGCCCCAAAACAAGAAAGAATTTGATAGGTGTCACAATATTAGTGAAATAATATTTAACATCCAATAGCATTCTACCCCTCAAATCAATATTTGATGGAGTGCATTGATCAGGCCAAATAGATCCAACTGTGCATGGTGAAGGTTAAAAAGTCAAAATCCCTAAGGATGAATGTGGAGATGACATATGGCATAGCCACAAGCTAGATATTAAATATTAATACTATTTAAAATATCAATTGTATGTGGTTGAGTATACACTTTTTTATCAATGTTCTATAGAGCAAGGGGCTTAATTAAGTAGATCAAAATTGATGGAGTGTGATTAATCCATGCAAATGAGATCAATGGTGTGAGATCAATGTTGACATTTCAATAAAGCTCAAAGCAAATACAGAAGTGATATATGTCATAACTATGGGTAACATATTAAATAGTGAATAACATTAAAGTTATTAGATCAAGATCGATGAACCATGTTGATCTAAGCAAATAGATCCAATAGTGTGAGGTGAGACAAAATTTTCAAAGGCCCTACAACCAATAACATACTAACACATGTCTAAGGGATAAAAATGGTCATATTTTTAAATTTTAATGATAAAGATGTCATGGTGATCCCACATTGAATCCATGTAATTATAATATGTCAAGTTGAATATTTTATAGACCTAAGAAATGTAAGGGTATAAGTATGCAATCCAATTGGGATCTAAGTCATGAAGTTTGCATAAGTTCAAATAGATACCACCATTAAAGAATTTTAATAACCTTTAAGACCCCTATCAAGTAGAAAAACATTTATTCAACCCTATGCTCATTATAATTAAGCTAAGAAATTTGTATTATCACTTGTATAAGGATAATATGATCTATAATTAAACTATATATCACTAGCAAGCAATCTAGAGAAACCCACAACCATGGTAGCCCAAAAATGTGTTTCAAGAGAAGATGTGGATCTCTATCTAAATTTAGATATAGAAGGGTTAGTTTTCAAAGACACACAATTTTATGGCATAGCTCTAAATATAGGGGATAATAACTAGTCGAGATTGTCTTAGACTATTGAGAACTAGCAACCCATTACAAGAGAAAAGGAAAAGAACATGTTTATAATGAGGCTATACTAAAATGATAAAGGGCATATTTAAATATAATAAAAATATAAAATAAAAATCCATCTTGTCAATCCAATAAGATAGGTTCAAGAAATTTGAGGACACCATGGCTAATTTATTCAATTCTTTAAAGTCATTCAAGAGCAAGCAGGATGAAATAAAAAAACTAAGTACTATGGCTATATGCCAAGTTGGCCAATGGCAAGCCTCAATCTACTAAGTGAAGGATTTGATCAAGGTCTTAACTAAAAATCAAATCCTTAAGTTTAGTACAGTCAGCCTAGCCCATCTAAACACGGTTATAGCTATATTAGTGAATAAGATCAAAGCCTTGAGAAGCTAGTCCAAGCAGATGGAGGACATTTACAAGGACATAAAATAGTAATAATATAATATATTACACATATTGGATAGCTTAATTGAATATCCCACCTCAGTTAGTCATTTGGGCCTTCTTAATGATGAGGATTTTAGGCATAGGACTTATCAATTCATGCAAAAAGTAAGGAACCAAGGCCAAGGAAAGATAGTAGCTAATAATAAAAAGATCATGGGCCTACTATTGTCATCTAAGGAGAAGATAGGAGATGATAAGAGCATCAAATAGTCCATGGAATTAGATTAAAGGACTACAATAACCTAGGAGATCAAGAAAGAGAGCTATTCATGAGACCCAATGTTGATTTCCAACTGACTAATGAGCAACATTATAAAATTAAGATCCTGTAAGGAAGGTAGAAGGCTTCAGTAACACTAGGGTCTCAAAGTTAGTTAGATTATGAATATTCTTTTACAACTAGCATTGTATATTTTTAAAATAGAATATTCTTTTTGTAAAGGCATGTACAACTTGTAAAGTGCATTGCCTATGGGTTAGTATATTAGAAAAGATCATTTTTTTATAATGTAATAGAAAGGATAGTTGTCCTATACACATGTGAAAATGTAATTTGTCATTATTAATCGACATACCTCATGAATTATCTATATAAAGAGGTATTTCCAATTGCAAAAGGGAGAGTTTTTAGAGCCAAAAACTATTTGTAACTTTTGAGCAAATTATTATAAGCTAGAAGTTCTACAAATTTTATCCATTTTTTCTTGTGTGAATTACTATCATGGTTTTTCTCTCAATTATACGGTTTCATATTAAAATTTTAATGGTTCTTATTAATTCCTAATGTGCACCTATTAATACAAAGTTTATAATGTGGGTCAATGCAAGATTAGTTAAAATTTCTTAGGTTTAGTTCACTTTCTTTACTCTTGTTACATCTTAGATAATGTTATTTTATTGTAAGGGTAAAATTCTTAAAGTAAATATTGTTCTTATTTGCATCTTTTCATACCTTTTTTAGATGTTTTTTTGATATGTGGTAGGATTTAAGCTTATGCTACTTCATGTTGGACATTAGTTAAATACATGTTCAAATAAAATTGGAAATGTGTCATAATATTTGAAATAAAGATCAACAACACTTATCTTTTTTTCCCCACCCTTTTTTTTCTCCTTTTTATCAATTCACCTTAGATTAGATTCATTTTGAATACTCATATTAGTTTAACTTTATACTTATGTTTTGATCATAATTCACTTTAAAT
Organism: Torreya grandis; assembly: GCA_037957365.1. Lineage (NCBI taxonomy): Eukaryota > Viridiplantae > Streptophyta > Pinopsida > Cupressales > Taxaceae > Torreya > Torreya grandis. The sequence continues at coordinate 1,831,051 of JARHVA010002063.1, read as the reverse complement.
ATCATAGATCATCTTCAAAATCAAAGATTAACTATTAATCCATGATGGCTCCCAACCACCAGCTAATATAAATTTTTGAAATAGTCAACTTGTTCTACCTTTATTCCATCAAGGATAAAAGGATTATCATAACCTGCAACTCATGCATTGGATTTTATGGATTCAAAAATGATTAGTGTTTCTTAAACATTTAATAACCACACATGATACACTTTTAGGCATCAATAGGGCTTATTAGGATATGCCTGAGATTTATCCATCAATGGTAATGCATAATATATTATTATATGTAGATGCAAATATGGTTAAATAATTATACAAAAAATGCATCCTAAAGTGGTGTTATTGGTTAAAGATGAAATTTAAAAACATTTAAACCCCTAATTTATAATATCCATTTCACATTCTGACTATGTGTCCAACATTGTCCCTATTAAAAAACCAAATGGTGACATTTGATGTTGCACTGACTATCATGATTTAAAAAAGTCTTAACCTAAATATGACTTCCCTTTACCTAATATCGACATGATTGTGGATTACATATCTAGATTTGAGATATTTTCTTTTAGGGATGGTTTCATAGGATATAACCAAATCAAAATTAACCCTGAAGATCAAGATAATACCACATTTACCACTCCTTGGGGGACATTTTGTTATATAATCATTCCTTTTGGATTAAAAAACATAGGATCCACATATAAAAGGGCCATGACTCACATATTTCATGATTTCATATACAAAACTATTAAGGATTGTATTGATGACTTACTTTCAAAATAAAAACACCATCGAGACCATGATAATGATTTACAAAATATTCAAGTGCTTACACAAGTTTGATATTTGATTAAATCCAAAAAATGTGTTTTTGGGGTATCTTTAAGAAAATTCATATGATACATTATTTATTAGTGAGGCATTAAGGTTAATCCAAAAAAGGTAAAATATATTATAAAAATGCCACCACCAACCAATCTAAAATAGTTTTGATGTTGTAAGGTGAAATTGAAGCCATTCAATGTTTAATTACCAATTGGTTGATAAAAAAATCTATTTCACATGTTTTCTAAAAAAAGATACACAATTCACATGGGATGAGGTATGTCAACAAAGCTTCAATAAAATAAAAACCTATTTATCAAACCCACTAGTATTTATGCCTCATATTCCAGATAGACCATTACTTCCTTACATATCAACTACCCATGAGGGCCTAGGGACCTTATGAGCACAATTTAATGATAATAAAAAAGAGTGGGAAATCTATTATATTAGTCACCAAATAATCAATTACACATACAAATATACAACCATGGAAAAACTATGTTTAACTTTGCTTTTCACTACACAAAAATTATGACATTAGTTTCTCAATAATGAGGTTCATGTTATAATTAAAGAATATCCATAAACTTTCCTCATGAATAACACACACATAACTAGCTACATAGAAAAATTGGTGATGTAGCTTATATAGTTTGATATAAAATTTGTAGCCCAAAATCTAATAAAATTTAAATTCATAGCCAACCAATTGGCTACGACTCCTTTAGTACATTTGTTTTCACTCATCAAAGCTTTCTAGGATGAGTTTGAGTCATATAACATATTTTCCACTCCATGGAAAATTTTCTTTGATTGATCAAAATGTCAAATAGGATGGGGTGTTGGCATTGTATTTTGTACTACCAAGGGTGAATACAAGCCTTTCTTTTACAAATTAGTTTTTTCTTGCACTAATAATATAGCTGAATATGAGGCCTTGATCATCAAATTATTCATAACACATAAGATTGATATAAGAGACATATAAGTTTTTTGTGCTTCCCAATTGGATGTTAATCAAGTTACTATTCAATACCAAACTAAAGAAGAGCATATTTTTCCATATAAATAAGGGTAGATAAACTCACAGACATTTGACACATTTTCTATTGATATTATTCCATGTAAAGATAATTTTTGTAGCACAAAATTTCAGCCTCATGAGAGAGTTTTGTAGGCTCTCTCACTCTTGGATATAAAATGGAAATAACCCCAAGCTATGGTTACCTTGTGATGGGGTTGAACCTCTAGAGAAGGTTGGTTACTCTTGGTAGCTCACCTAAACTATTGTTTCTACTTGGAAAAGGGGTAGAAGGGTTTCAAGGGATGAATAAAAACATAAAAAAAGTGATGCACCAAATTTAAAGACACTCAAATTTTCATGAAACTAACATTAAGTTAGTTCAAATACAACCCTCACTCACACAATCTGTTAAATTAGCCATTTTGCATCAATATTTCTAAAACTAGGCCCACTAGATAAGATGTGAAGTATAAAAGAGTACAAAAATCACACTATACCTTCACTAATGACCAAAAAGGAACAATTTCAGACCTAAAACAATAGTGGAATACCTAAAAAAAGGCTAGAAAGATGGACAATTACCAAGGAAAGACACCCCTTCACAAAGCAATCGTACACATATTGACTAGAGAACTAGATGAAAGCAAGAGATAGGAAAAATAATTCATATTACTACCTCAAAAGGATATTTAAAAAATATATATATAGGGTTTTTCCTTATCAAATGATATTATATTTTACATATGGGGAAGAAAATGGAGATATAGGAGAAAAGGGAAGAGAGAGGAGAAGAAAGCTCTCAAAATTCAAGAAATGTCCCTCAACCACATTCTATGGAGTCTTAAGAACAATCTAAATAATTAGGCACTAATCCTCTCTCATCAAATTAACCTCCAAATGTCAAAATGGGTCTCCAAGCCTTCTCATTGGCCTAAAATGCACTAAAAGACAAACATATTTGAGGAAGATGATGTCAAACTCCACTATCTTTGAGAAAAGTCTTAAAATACTAGAAATTTCATTTAATGCTCTAAGTTTCTCCTCCAAGCTCCAAAAACTCCCAGTTGCACTTCTATGACCCATTCTACTTGGCTTCTATAATTCACTTGACATCATGGTTAGTGATCTTGGCACTTTATGCTTAACTAACATTGAAGGTTAAGCTTGAGTGTTCTCCTTTTGATGTTTATTTTATTCTCAATCAAAATTTCACCTTAAACCTTTAAAGACTCCATAAAACCTACAAATCTCTTGGAATCCATTAATGGAGGTCTTCAAGCTTGAGATGCCTTCAACCAGCTATGTAATAACCTACTCCTAAGGCCATTTATCACCATGAGAACCACTTCTAGACCTGTATAAGACTTTCTAACATCCATAACATTCCAATGAGGAAGAAAATTAAGATTTAAACCACATTCAAGACCTAAAATAATGGTATAAAACACCATTAAACTTGAAACCATTCACAAAATGTCAAAAAACTTGGTTTTTTTACCCTTCAACGTAGCAAGGCAACCTATAAACCCATGGGAAGGGTTAAAAGTTCCATATAATGGTGACCTAGAAAAATAGGCATTTTTAGGCCATTTTAGGCCTCCTAAGCACCCAAACATGCCAAATTTTTCTATAATATATGTTATAAATGAGATTAAGAGAGTCCTCTACATGTTTTAGGTGGTTTTAAAGTGTTTCTAAGTTATTTCATGGACCTATGAGTTCAAAAACCCAAAAGTTGTCAAAAGGCTCTTTTGATAGCTCAAATAGGCTTACCTTCTTGATGATTGTTCATAAAATATAGGACTCAATCATAAAAATTATTTACATTAATACTTATCCTATATTCCCCCTCAGCTTCCCTAAAAATCTTGGGCTCTCATGTATAAGGTGTGTAAAGATACATACATAAAAAGTTCACTTAAGGGGTCTTACATGCATTATAGGCCTACTTAAAGTCTTAAAAATAATTAATAAACCTAATCCCATAAACCAACCTCAATCCATAATTATTTTAAATTACATAAGTTTACTCAAAACATACTAAGATCATTTGTCCCAACTCTTTATGTAGTGAAAGATATGAGCATCTGAAGAGGGGCTTGAATTAGGTGCCTTAGACTTGAAAAGTTTAAGTTTCTCCTTGAATACCAAATTGAAATTTTATATTGTTCTTATTTTCTTTTAAAAACCTTTATGGTACATGTACCATCTCATTACACCTCTTCATGAATTTATATTGCATTGATAGGGTCTGAATGTCCCTTAACATGATATAGGCTTTAAGATTATCTTTTAGGCTTACTATTGAGTTTCATGTCTTGAGTAACCTATAAGAGTATATTATGGATTAAAAACCATGTTTAATATTCATTTTCATCCATTTTTACCTCCTTTTTATGCTCAAGTTTCACTTTTGTCTCCATGTTTTTTGGTTTGCCCGTGGGAATGGTTGCCTGCCTACTTGCTTTAGCCCTCAAGGGCATGGTTTAAATTGAACCTATATCATGATAACATATAAATATTTGTATACATACTCATAATAATATTATTAATCTTCCAAAACGCTCTTATGAGATTCAAAACCCTCCACCAACTTGTAGACTTCAAAAATGTCTCTTAGCTCCAATGGTGGTTGCCACTAGACATGTGGTTGACTGAAAAAAAATAATGGATATTTAAAAAATTATTTATACCAAAAAAAAGTTTTATAAAGTTATAATAACTCATTAAAAATATATCCACCAAGTTTCATTCTTGGATCATTCATATTATAGCATGTAGGTACTTTTTTCTCAAAATTAGCTTAAGCTACCTCCTTTGGTTTTCTTTCTTGAACTTGCCCTCAAGGAATTTTTTCCTAAAAAATTAAATGTTATAAAATCCATAGATAAAATTATTTAAAATATATATATTTCATTATTTAATAACTTCTCCATGGCATAAACTCCTCATTGGCACTTAAACCTAATAAAATCTTCATTTGGTCTACAATGGCTACCTACTAACTGCAAGAGATATATGTAAGAACAATGAGTAATTTAACAATATGTATAACCAAAAAAATAAAATTTTAATATTTAATAGGTTATGGATACTATTTTTACCAAGTTTCAAATTTTGAATTAACTTATAGATACCTCAAAAACCTTAAAACTGTCAAAAAGGTCCACTAGGAATTGCCTACGTCTATCACTAGATGGATGTGCTAAAATAGTGAGCACTTTTACTAATAATTTAAAATTAAAAATGGAATTATAATATTTAAATGGTAATAATGATTATTTTTATAAAAAATTAAGGCTTGATTCTACCATGAGATACTTCAAAATAACCAATTTCTCTAAGACAAGATTTATGAGCTGACTATGTTTGAGGACTGTGTGATAGGTATGGTTGTATATGAAATTCATTATCATCATCCCTCACACTGTAATATTTATTAAAAAATGTTTCAAAAAACTTAATTTTTTTCTTAATATCTCTTCAATTTTCATATTTCATGTCTAGTTTTCTTTTTAGATCTAGATGACAATCTCCAATTATTAACCTATGTAAGCTTTGGAGTGTCTTGCTTGCTATTAGAATTTTTGAGAATTATACATATCTAAATTATTTCTCATGAAACTCCCACTTTATTTTATTTAAATTCACAAACTAGACTCTAACCTTTTAACTCCATTCTCTTTGCCTTAGAACCAATCTTGACCCTATGCCACTGTCTGAGCTAAATGAGGGTGGTTGTAGCTAAAGATATCTTTATTGATGTAGGTGGATACTCTCTTTTCATCTTTATGATTATTGAATATTTTGAAAACCAATCCCATACTAGTTTTCTATATGGTACCTTATTGGTCTTTGAGAACCTCTTAAACAAGAACCATGTCCTCCTATTGGTGTATAAGCTTGAGTTATCTAAGCTGATGCCCTTAGCTAGAGGTGATGATTGGGGGTATGGAAGTGATTGTATTAATTTTATTGATGAGTTATTACCTCAATTTTCCTATTAATCATTCATTTTAACATGAAACTCATTAAAAGACCACTTGATCTCATTCTTTAATGCTTGAATATAGGACTGTGTTCCTTTGAGAAGGTTGTAGGTGGAGATCATGAGGTATGTGGCTATGTGTACTATTATTTGAATTTTAAATATTAATACAAATCTTGAAACCATTTTAATATACTCCTCCCTTATGGTAATATATATCCCTTTAGAACCCTAAACTCCCCACTAAATCACATAACTTCTCATTCCACATCATCAAAATGACTATAGGTCAACTTAAATCAGTCTTCTATGAGACAATATATTATGTATAGGTGTGGGGAGAGTGTGATATGATACATATTTAAGCTCCAACCATCATCTTATAACTCCTCTATCATTCATTATTTATTAGGATCCAACCTAACTTATTCTCAAGGATTAACTTAGCATTGTTATCTTTAACCTATTTACTAGGATATATAGCCTTCATGCCAATGATATGTTTATAATATGTCATTAAAACTTATTTCAATGCCTTTAGACTCTAATAATATCACTCATTCCCCCTAATTAGCACATCTCATTCTCTATTCCATCTCTTTGACTTTCTTCGTTCACTAACCACTCTATACAAGATCTCTTCCTAGTTCAACATACCAAATCTCATTGTAGGTTTCATGAGGATAATATAACAAATTAGATGATATTTTATGATCATATTACACTTTTTAAAACTCCTTTAAACCTTGAAACCTCATTCTACCATGCATTTTCACTCTTCACCCTCTTTAGAGCCACCAAGCCCTTGTAGCCCTTTTTTAAGGTTTTCCTACTTATTTGAGTATTTTTTCCACTTCCCTAAGTACCTAAGGCAATTTTATACCACCCTCTATCTCCTTAAAACCTTCCATAAATTTTCAAGGTATAATTCTAAGTTTACAAGGTACTTCATTTTTTAACATCCCTCCAATTAGGCTCTTAAGTCCTATCATGCTTACCTAGACCTCAAATCCATCCTATACCATATGAAATTAAAAAAAAACTTATTATTCACTTTACACATTATTAAATAGACCTTATTATAATCTTTTATGATTTTATACTATATGAAATAGGAGATATAGGGTTTTTTGGTTGGAAACCCTTGCTAGACCAAATGTATAGGCCTGTACTAGCTGAGAGGCTTAAAAAATCCTTTTCTTGAGATTTAATACATTTCAATGGAAACTAGGACCATTTACAAGTATATTTTGACCCTCTCCATTAATATAATTAGGTTATAATCATTATTCAATCCTAATACACTTAAATAACTAAAAACATAGAGTTATGCATTGCTTTTAAGAGACTGTGTAAGGGTTTCAAGAGGTTTGTGTATACTCTAAAGGTTTAAAATTTTTCCAATGGTTAATATTTGATCCTAATCCAATTTAACATAATAATTAGACTCAATTAATTTAATTCAAATTCCATTTCTCATGTTCACACTTGCATCCTTGTCTTGGACTGTGCATACTTAAATGACTTTCAAGATTATGATGTGACCATGTTATAGGTGGTGATTGGACTAGGTTTGAGATTCAAATGATATGTTCAATATGATGGATACCTTGGATATGTCTGAATATACCCCTTGACCATTTGATATACCTCCAACTTTGAAGGCACTTCTTCTAACCCTTTATGACTTATATAATCCATACACAACTCTACCAAGTACACAATATTTCTCCAAATGAGGTGAGGTATACCTTGTTGAAGAGATGTTATAAGTATAAAATAAATTAATATATTGGATTTATATATATTTTTTTAATTCAGTTGGTCACAACCCCTTTTAACTCTATTTTCTTTCTAAACAACTTGAATCATCCTTCAACCTCATACCACTATCCAAGTCAAAAAGATGGTTGTAGGTGAATATTTTGGGATCTTGGGACTTGCATAATTGTATTAAGGAACATCCTTGATATTTATTTTAGGGTTTTATGTCCTTATAAATTCTCCTTTAACTCTCTTTATCCAAAAACACTTTCAACCTTGTTTCCCACCTTGTACCCTTGACTTCATTACTCACCATATAAGCCAACACATAGTCAAGGATAAGTGGTTGTAAGTGTGTGTTAATATTTTCATGACATGAATAAAATTGACCTTTTCCATCCCTATTGGTCTTTATCATACTTAAAAATTCATATATTATTACCATAATGAATTAATTATTGTTTTATCCTTTTTGTCACTAGTTTTGGGTGTGTAACCTATCTAGTACAGACTGAGACAATGTACCTTGTGTGGAGTGCAGAAACCTAGGTGAACACACAATAATCATTATGTTAATTTGATTTTTATACATATATATCAACTATATCCACCACTTTATTTTATTTATTTTGTACCAAGGCATCCTTCCACTATATACTCCATACCAAAATCTCATGAAACTTTATCTCCATAGTAAGCCATATAATATATGGTTGTAGGCATGATTTTTAGTCTATAAGCCTATAATATTCTTATAATAACCCTATATAATATTAAATAAACATTTTAAATAAACTTTAACTCCTTAAAACACCACCACCTCTCACTGATCATGCTAAAGCCACTCCATGATAGCTATAGGTCATTATTTTACCTTGTACAAATCGACTATAGATGGAAAGTTGTAAATAAGAGAGAGAAAGTGGCTTAAAAAATTTATTGTCACCTTATAACCTTAGGTGGATCCCTATTATGTTTTAATAAATTAACATTAATCTCCTATCCACCTCAAATCTAACTTTTTTTCTTCATATCAAGTCTACCCAAGGAGGATGGTTGTAGGTGGTTGTTCTCCATAAAAACATGATTGAGTTTGCTTTCTATTCATGATCTACCTTTGATATTTATTTTATAGTCATCACTCATCACCCTATCCTCTCATCAATCATGTTTCCAAATTATTAATAATAATATTTTCCTCCAAACTAACTTAACTATGTTTGATCCCATTTTACCTTTGTAAAGACTATGTACAAGATTACAGATGGTTAGAGAGATGATACAAGTAGAAAATTGTCCATGAGTCCTTAATTTTCATAATTATATCTTAATTAGTTTCAATAAACTCACTTAAAGGTCATTTTCCTTGAAATTATCTTTCATAGCTTTTTATAACTCCATTGGATTATGACTGGGTGCTTTATAGGATGACTGTAGGTTCCCTTCCTCATAAGATCTTAACCCTAGAATAATTTGATGAATTTATTGATAAGACCCTAAAAGAGTTCCTAGTTCCAAAATAGGAGCTTAATTACCTATAAAATCTAATATTTTAGTCAAATATTCAAGACTATATCCATAATGCATTTTATTGATCTCATTTTACCACTTTTATAGGTGGTTGCAGCTTGTATGGACTATGTAGAGCTTAGGCCTTAAAAAGGTCACAAGACATGAACATGATCCTTTTATCCCTATGAAAATTGATGAGAGAGGAATGTTGCAATAAATTGAAATAAATATCTTCAAGTTTTTCCTTCTTCAATTCTTCATGAAAATCTTTACTATCATAACCCCCTTTTCCAGTGTAGGTGGTTGTTCTTAGTAGGATTATATGGTTTCTACAATCCATCTCTATAGCCATGATGATGCATATTATTGTTGAATCCTTTATAATATTGAATCCATGATATGGAGGTGAGTGGTAAGGTGGTATTATGACAAGGGAATATGGAAAAAGTGAATGTAGGTGGAGATGAATATTACAATAGTGATGAAAGATATTGACAAGACTATGAGATGAGATGACATGATGGAGGTGAAAGAGGGCATACAAAGTGCATATCAAGACAATTATGAAGGGTATTAATTATATATAGGAATATCCTATACCATATATATCAATTTTAAGGCTCTTATATGATGTATTCATAGTGAAAAATAAACCTAAGACTCTATTAAAACCTTAACACATGCTAATATACCTTAATATATGCTAATAAGGGTTTTGCAAGTTATTTTTTAATCAAGGCAAGATTTTCATGATTAGATATCTCAATTATTATTTTTTAATTTTAAATGGATGGTGATATCATTACTTGGTTATCATTAAATCTAGTTAAATAAACACTTATAATCACTCATTGCCTCTTCTCCTTCTGAGGTAGGGCTAAGCCTATTGTATATGTTGTTTTGCCATATAAGACAAGTCCTCATTTGACTTATAAATGATTTTATAAAATAATAATTATTTATGATTAATTATAACTTAATTAATTTGATGTTACATAAGTATTTTTAGTTTTTATTATCCTTCAAACCCAAGCCTTGCTCTATAACTAATCAAATGGACCATTCACAAGGATAGTATAAGAAACAAGTTTTATAAGTAAATTTTTGGAAGGAATTACCTAATGATAAAAATTATAATAAGTATTATTTAACCCTATAAATAATCCATAAAATCCATCCTTCCTCATTTAATTCTTAAGCAAAGAAATAGAAGAAAACTTGGACCCTATCTCAATGAATAGGCCATCTGGACACCCCTGTGTTCTTAGAGATTTTTAATAAATATGGGGAGATGAAACATACCACTAATGCCATAAATTAGAATGAAATTAGGGACCATATCAATTCATAATATATTATATACCAAATCTCTTTATTCTAATTGTACTGAGTGAATATTTAAGGCTCTCCTGGAGTTTTCCAAGACTACCCAAAATAGTTTTTCCTTAGTATGAAGAACTAAAATCCTTCCTATGAAATAAAATATTTTTTCAAGATTTTTTAAGATTTATATGACCTTTCCTTCCTTTTTTAAACATTTTAAAACACTTTAACCTCCATTAATGGTAGAAAACATGTTTCATGTCCAATTTTTAGCTAATAGATTTTCCTTACCTCTTCTAGTTCTTGTGCTTGGATATTATTTTAAATTCATAAGATAGGATATTAGGAACATAATATATTCCTTAATATGATATATTAACCCTTTTATTAAGCAAAACCCTAAAAAATCTACTCAATTAAAACTCCAAAAGGCTCAAAAATGTATCTTTCTGATCCTAATCTCCTCTCATCCCCTCCAAATGACCTTAAATGGACTCAAAAACATATAAATATGTAAAAAAAACCTTAAATAGGTGTAATGAAGTCAAAATCAATTTTAATTCTCCAAAAATTTAGATTTTCACTTATAATTTCTATGTAGAAGGTCCTCAAGTCATCTAATGTGGGCGTATTAGCTTCTCTAGGAATAATTTTTGACCCATTAGAATCTATGACACTTTTTGCAAACCTCATTCTTACCCATGAATGCTCACACTCTGGAAACTAGTTAGATCCTTTATTTACAATTCAAGACCCATTTCTAGGCATCTTCCTTAAAATTTCCAAATTCACCTTAAAACTTGATTAAAGTGTTTTAAAAGATTATAAGGGACATGAGGTAGGGTCATGAGGTTTGTTTTCACTTTCTACAATTTGATCATCCACTTTAAAATAACTATACATATTTCTTCACACCACACCATGACCTTCCAAGAAACTGCACTACATCATCAAGTTAGGACTAGAAAGAGGCTAGTCATAGCGGTAAAATGTCATTGAATGGTCTAGGAAAGTGGCTTGATACATATAGGCAAAAGTTTCATATGTAGGATAATTTTGGTCAACATTTGGGGTGACCTCCTAGGATTGCATGCCTATTTATGCAATAGACTAGTTACCTTAGTCTATCTATTAGGATTACAAGGTCACAAATTGGTTTTCTCAGATTCATTTTCAACTAATCACAAGGCTAAAAATGATAATTAGAACTCTAAAAACATCATGTAATATCCAAAACAAAAAAACAATGTGCTCAAATCACTTAGACAAGGGAAACACATAATGAAAGGGAAAATGTGCACAAGGTGCTTGAAGGAAAATAACAAAATATAATCTATTATGTACAAGGCTACAAATCTCCTTTAGTAACAAGGCTTTAGATTAATCTCATTGATTGGGATGGGTAATACCTATCCATTTAGCTAGGAAATCTAAAAAACATTATGTTTTTTGCATCTATGTATCAAGTAAGGGCCACTTCATAAGCTATCAAACTTAGTATGGTTACCTAGATTGGCCTTCTTTGAATCCCACTTGAGGACTAGATCACCCTCATTAAAGTCTCTTGATATGGATATATTTTCAAAATATTTCTTTACTTGACCTTGAAGTGATTCAATTGTCTTCATTATAATATCCCTAATCTATTCAAGATCCATGAGCTCTGCTATCCTCACACTCATAGGTTCACTCTCCATCAACTCAAGTTAGTGGGCTAGTTCTAGGGTAGGTAATGCAAGAAAGATGAGTAACTTTGATTATCTCCCATATACTAGGACAAATGGCAAGTTTCTAATGGAAACCTTGGTAGCCAATCTATCATCCTATAAGGTTATCCTTAAATTTGAATGCAAGACTCTATGGTTTTCTTCAATACTCCTCTTAATTATTCTAATCAATTTCTTATTCATTGAATTTGCAAGTCTATTACCTTGGGGGTAATAATTGGAGGATGTGCTAAGGTATATTCCCATCTAAAGTTACCATTCACTTATTTTCATGTGAACAAATGATCAATAATTATTTGAAATGATGGTTTTTGGTACACCAAACCTTGTCAATATACTATCATAGAAGTCCAACACTATTATTTCATTGGATTATTTAAGAACAATTGCCTCAACACACTTGGTGAAGTAATAAATGGAAGTGAGTACCCACTTGTGTCCTCCACTATAAGGTGGATTGATCATTCCAATAAATTTTAGGCCCCACTACATGAAGGACTTCTCTACCTGAATGGGATTAAGAGGAAGGTCTGCCAACCTTTGCTTGCCTACAAAGAGAGCACAAATTTAGCACCTTCTCACCCATGAATATGCATATTTTAAAAGGATAGGACAATAATAACCAGCCCTAATCACTTTTTTAGCTATATTTCTTTGTGTAAAATAACCTCTTGTAGGTCCATCATGGAATTGTTTGAAGAGTCTAGTCACTTTATCATCATCTATGCATCTAAGTATCACCTCATTGAGGTCTTTTTTGAAGACAAAAACATCAATAAAATCATAAGGTATGGAGTGAAATATAAAGTATCTTCTCTTTTTTCTATCCATACATTGAGGACACTCACCTATTAGCACAAACTTTGTCATATCTTGGACCCAACTAGTGTGAGGTTGAGGTGTAACTATTTGTTGGTTATCTTGTGTCACCAAGACCACATCTTTCTCTCCATGAAGTTTAGAAACCATGTGTTCACATAATCCTTTACCTCTTAATATCTTAGTGACATTGATTTCTATGTCATATTCCATGACTCTTGTAATCCAACCAACCCTCATCTCATTCAAGTATTTATTGAGAAGGAAGAATATCACTCAAGAATGAGACACCATAAGGTATATTTTTTTGTTAGATAGCATAGGCCTAAACTTTTTTAGACTTCTCATAATTACAAGGACTTGATTTTATATAAAATTTTACCTTTATTCAAACCCTTCAAGCCCTTGGCTAAAAAAGGCAATTGGTTATTCAAGCCCTTCATCATTTTTTGCATCAACATAGCTGATATGTTATCAATATTAGAAAAAGAATATAAGATTAAATGCGTTGATAAATCATGATTCATGAGTGTAGGTGTTTTAGCAATGGCTTGTTTGATAGCTTTAAATACTGCTTTGCTTTCTCTTGTCCAAATGAATAGCTAATTCTTCATCAACATAATAGAGATAAGTTTAAACAAGATTGAGCTAGGTATGAACCTTTTCAAAAAATTTATCTTTACAAAGAAATTTTTAAGTCCTTATTATTGTAAAATGACAAGGCTAAGATTGCACTTATTCTATCAAGATCAATAGCTAGTCACTACTTTGAGATAATATACCCCAAGATTTTTCCATCATGGACATAAAAAACACACTTTTTGGGATTCAATGAGATACCATAATCTCTTCATATTTCAAATATCAATCTTAATTGGTCCAAGTGTTCACTAGCCTTCTCAAATAAAATTTTTATGTCATCTAGGTACACAAGCACAATTTGATTGAGAAAACCTTGGAAATCCATGTCCATGGGTCTTTGAAAAGTAGCTCCAACATTTGAGAGGTCAAAAGGCATATTATTATAAGCATATGTGCCCCACTTTGTGGTGAATGTAGTCTTGCATTGGTCTTCCTCTCTTATAAATGCATGTTTTTCTACCTCATTGCTCACCTTTCCAGGCTTGAGAAATTTATCCTTAAAGATGAGGACTCTTTCATAGTTTTCTTCATTAGTAGACATAATTTTCTTGTCTTTTATCATATGATATCCTTAATGGAAAACACCCTCAAGGGTGACCAAACCTTTAGGAATTTTATTAGACTTTAGTTGAATAATTTTGTCCTCATATTGCTTATAAAATCTACCTTAGTTTCATGAGGAAAACTCTACCCCTTATAGTAGAAAACAAGAAATATTCTTGTCACTATCAAAGACATTCCAGTGAGCTTAATTATATGGAAATTATGGTCTCACTATCACTTTAACATGTGGTTATACTTTAGGATTATTCAAATCATTTGGGATGTTAAATTGAGCCCCTAAAGCTACCAACCTATCATCATGCTAATTTTGCTCTCTTGACACTGCTTGGATATTGAAGGATTCAAAGTCTTCAATTAGGTCCCACACTATGTATTTTTAGTACTTAATTAATGGTTTCTTATCAATGTTTTTACTTCTAACCTGATTTGATATTAGCTCACTATCCCCATATGTCTATAACTACTTTATTCCCCTCTTTCTAGCCCATTTAAGACATGTATGAGGCCTTCATACTTATATGCATTGTAAGAATCACTAAATTGGAACCTTTATGATGAAAACTATTTGTCATTAGAAGGAGATATTAACATTACACATTCACCTACTCCATGCTTGCTCCTTGAGACATCAAAGAACATCTTATATAATCCACTAGTATTCTTATATGTCCTAGTGAGGGAAGGCATGAGCTCATTCTCTTCATGAAAGAAATAAAATACCATATCTATTTATTTAACACCTCCCAAAGGATCAAGTATTTTATTCTCACTCCATAACTCATCTAAGAACATATCATGTATCCCCTCAGGATGAGTGTTTAGTTCTTGACCAACAAGGTGGTCATCTTCATCTAGAATGGTACAATTGATGTTCGAGCTACTTAGACCATAAGGCTCAATTTTAAATTGGGCAATAGGTTCAGCCTTGATAGATACCTTGGTCTCATACATTGTCCCAAAATCCATATAGGACCAATCTACTGCTAGGTAACCCCTAATTTTAGCTGTGAAGTCTCTAGATAAGCATAAAACAAAGTGAGAAGGCACCTCTAGAACCACTACATCCTAAGCCACTAAAAAACTAGGAAAAGAATTTAGTACCAAGCTTAGACCTTTGATAATACCAACTGGTTTATTAGAAGATCCATCAAGCTACAAGAACCCCTTACTTTGGGGTCCATACTTCAAACCAAGCTGGTCTACAATTGATTTTAGCATAAATAAAGTACTTTCTCCACTATTTACCATGTAATTGTGTACTAAATAGTTTCCAATGATTAAATAAAGGTATGAGGGAGGAGGTTTGACCAATTTGTTTGACTTTCCCTAATTTTTTTTGGCTGTATAAGTGAGAACTACAGTCTCTTTGCTTGGTGGCTTCTCTAAAACATTTATCTTTGACAAGCCCTCTTATAGGATGTCTACTTGACCAAGCATAGAAAGCATTTCCCACATTGTAACACTCACATTATAATTATTCATTCTATTAAAAAAATTATGTGAAAACCACCAACCTTTGTTTGTGCTTTGGGAACCATAACCATGCTGTGAACCTATGAATTTTGGGGTACAAAGGTAGTTTTCTTTGGTTCTAATTTTTTTGAGTTATTATAACTTTTGGGGTAGTAGTAGGCTTATTTTTATTTTATATTAATGGAGTAAGAGTATAATAATTTTTAATTGCTTCTTGGATTCCATCCATGTTCCTTCTCTTTAACCTTGTGTTGGTTTCCATAGTAATGTTTGCTTGGCTAGAACTAGCCTATTGATTAAAATCATAACACTCTTCTTTGTCATAGTTAACCATTGTAGTACCCAAATAGTTTGGTCCTTCGCTAGGCCCTTAAAATTATTGAGGCTCTTCTATTTTAGTCATCATAGGCACTTATATGTTTTGAGCCATGAGATCTTGATTGAACCCATAGCTAGCACCCTATTGCCACTAATCAATGAAAGCCTAATTAAACTTAGTGTTTGGGGTAATGGCTTGATTGAGTGACTAATTCAAAGGCATATAAACCTCACCTTATTGATAAATGTTATTTTTAATAAGGACCAAGGTATTTGAAGCACTTGTAGCATTAGGATTTTAATTTTTTTACTTAACATAGTTAGGTTGTCCTTGTCTTTATCCTTATAAATTTGCCTTGAAAGGTGGCCTATTAGCTTGGTAAGACTACTGAGGCTAATATGGGGGTTGATAAGGTCTATTATACTAAGTTTTATACCTATTTAAATTTACCAATTAATTTCCCAAGTTTTGAAACATGTTTTTGAGTTCTTAAAAGTCACTAGACTGACTAGTTGAATCTTTTTTCTTGTTTTGGTGTAAATATGGTAGTAAGTGTTAGCATAGGAAGAATGGTAGAAAGGGAAGGATTGATGATAAGAGGTGGATAAATCTTTGGAAACAATGGCATAGGTTTCCTATGTGTAATCTTTATATCTTATATATCTATTCTCTACTTTGATTGCCACCTTATAAGCATCTGGTAGTGTATTTCCCCACATAGATTGTATCATCACTATAATGTCACTATTCATATCTCTTAGATAGTAGATAAAATCATAGTTAGGATAAGGATTGATAGAGATTATAATATTATCCCATTTATTTTTAAATGTATTATTCAAATCTTTCATAACCTCATGAGGATTTCTCTTCATTATAGTCAACTATTCTTCTAGTGATAAGTGGTCACTTTTATCATCAAACCTCTTGCATAAAGCATCCCCTAACTGGTCCCATGATGTGATGGAGTTAGGATCAAGGTTTATATACCAATCTAGGGCCTTACACTTGAAAGACATGTTTAATAACCTAATAGACACAATTTATTCATTGATGTCATGAATATTGCAAAAGTTAGCTATATCCATGATGTGTTTAGAAGGGGATGTAGAATTGTCTCTTATGAAGTAAGGCATACTTTTAAGAGATACCACTAGAATAGGATAATAATAATTGAGGTGAAAATTAATTTTACCATTGAAATCCAAAAAAGGAAAAGCTTTATGGGAAGCCATGCTAGTGAAAGGACCCAACAAAGATATTCTTGCAGATGTAGACTTGGAAATTGGTTTAGGAGAAAATTTTCCTTTGTATGGATGAGTGTATCAAACCTCAATAATTTTCCTAAGATGAAAGGTAATTAAATAAATTAAAAATTAATACCTATAGAAGATAATTTTTTAAACACATTTGGCAATAAATACAGGTACTATTCTATAACCATAATGTTGAGTGTTCTTTATATTCACTAGATGTTGAGAATGTAGATACAAAAATTGCTATACATAGGATCAAGACCAACATAAATATTATTTGAAATTAGTCCCAATGGCCATGCTAGAAACTATTGTATCATATAATTTCACCTTGATGAGAGATTTATTTAGTCTCTCTCAATCTTGGCTATAAAATGGGAATAATCCCAGGTTGTCGGTATTTTTATGATAGGATTGAACCTCTAAAGAAGGCTAGTTACTCTTGGTATCTCACCTAAACTACTTATTTTTCTTAGAAAATGGGTATAATGGTTGAAATGGATGTTTAAAAACATAAACAAGGGTGATGTGCCAAACTCAAAGCCACTCAAAATTTCATGAAACTAACACTAAGGTAGTTCAAAGACAACCCTCACTCACATAATCTCTTAAATTAGCCATTTTGCATAAATATATCTAAAACTAGGCCCACTAGGCAAGAGGTGAAGTATGGAGGTGTGTAAAACTAACACTACACCTTCAATAATGACCAAAAAGGCACAATTTCAGTCCTCTAACAATGGAGGAAAACCTGCAAAAAGGCTAGAAATATGGACAATTACCAAGGAAAGTCACCCCTCCATAAAGCAATCATACACATATTGACTAGAACACTAAATTCAAGTAAGAGATAAGAAAAATAAGTCATCTTATTACTTTAAAAGTCTATTTTTTTTAAAAATTGATAGGGTTTTGCCTTGTCAAATGAGATTATATTTTACAAATGGCTAAGAAAAAGGAGATATAGGAAAAAAGGGAAGAGAGAGGAGAATAAATATCACATAATTTAATAAATGTCCCTTAACCACCTTCCATGGAATGTAAACAACATTTTTATTAATTAATAATTGATCCTCTCTCATCAAATTAACCTCCAAAGGTCAAAAGGGGTCTCCAAGCCTTCTTATTGGCCTAGAAATGCACTAGAAGACAAAAATATTTGAGGAAGATGATGTCACACTCCACTATCTTTGAGAAAAGCCTTTAAAAACTAGAAATATCATTTAATGCTCCAATTTTCTCCTCTAACCTCCAAAATATCCCACTTTCACTTCTATGACCAAATCCACTTGGCTTTTAAAAGTCACTTTGCATTGTGGTTAGTGATCTTGGTACTTCATGTTTAATTAACCTTGAAGGTTAAGTTTGAGTGTTATCATTTTGATGTTTCTTTTGTTCTCAACTCAAAATTATACTTCCAACCTACAAAAACTCCATGAAACATGAAAATCTCTTAGAATCCATTGATGGAGGTCATCAAGCTTGAGCCACATTCAACCAGCTATGTAAGAACGTACTCCCAAGGATATTTGTCACCATGACAATCACTTATATACCTGTATAAGTCTTCTAGACATCCATATCATTCCAATGAGGAAGAAAATTAAGATTTATACCACCTTTAAGACCTAAAACAATGGTGCAAAACATGATTAAACCTATAACCATTCACAAAATATCAAAAACCTTGGGTTTTTGACCCTTCATCTCAGTAAGGCACCATTTAAACCAATGGGAAGTACTTCAAGTGACATAATGGTTATTCAAGTCACATTAGTCCTCTTTTATGCATTTATACCATTTCTCTCTTTGAAGACCTAAAAAAAGCATTTTAGGCCATTTTGGGCCTCCTAAGCACCCACACAGTCCAAGATTATCTAAAAAATAGGTTGGAAATGATATTGAGAGAGTCATACACATGTTTTAGGTGTTTTCTAGGTATTTATAGGTCATTTCATGGACCTATGAGTTTAAAATCCCAAAATTGGTCAAAAGTATCTTTTGGTAGCTCAGATAGGGTTACCTTTTTTATGATTGTTCATAAAATATAGGCCTCCATTATATAAATTATTTCCATGAATATTTATCCTATATAACCCCTCAACTTCCATTAAATTCTTGGGCTCCCATGCAGAAGGTGTACAAAGATACATACGTAAAAATTTTGCCTATTGGGTTTTGTATGCATTCTGGGCTTGATTAAAGTCTTAACAATTGTTCATAAACCTCAACCCCTCAAATAACATAAATATATAATTAATTTTAATTACATATATTTAATAAAACATACTAAGATCATTTGGCCCAACTCTTTATGTGGTGAAAGATATGAGCATCTAAAGAAGGGCTTGAACTGGGTGCCTTAGACATAAAAAGTTTGAGTTTATCCTTGAGGAATAAATTTACCTTTTCTCCTATTATTATTTACTATTAAAAATAATATATGAGACCTATATTATATCATTACACCTCTTCATTAATTTATATTGCATTGATAGGGTTTGAATGTGTTTTAATGAGATATAATCCTTTTAGATCTTAAGACTAGCTTATATGCTTAATATTGAGTTTCAAGGCTTAAGTCACATGTATGAGTATATTATGGATTCAAAAAAATGTTTCACATTCATTTAAATCCATTTTTACCTCCTTTTAATGCTCAATTTTCACTTTTATTTCCATAATTTTTACACTTCATATGGGAATGGCTACCTATCTACTTGCTTTAGCCTCAAGGGCATGGTTTAAATTTAACTTAGAGTGTTATCACATATAAATATGTGTATATATATTTATAATCATCATATTAATCTTCCAAAACACTCCTAATATATTCAAAACCCTCTACCAACTTGTAGACTTCAAAAATGTCTCTTAGCTCCAATGATGGCTGACACTAGAGATGTGGGTGAATGTAAAAAAATATTGGATACTTACACTATTATTTAAACCTAAAAAATGTATTTTATAGTTATAATAACTCATTAAAAATATATCCACCAAGTTTCATGCTTGGATCATGCATATTGTAGCCTATAGATAATTTTTTTTAAATTAGCTTAAGTTGCCTCTGGTTTTCTTGCCTGAACTTACCTCTAGAACTTATTTCTTGAAACCTTCATATATATATATATATATATATATATATATATATATATATATATATATATATATATATATATATATATATATATATATATATATATATATATGAATGTAAAAACATCATATTTCACTATTTTATAACCTTTCCATAGCTTAAAGTCCTCATTGGCCCTCAAACCTGATAAAAGCTTCATTCGGTCTCCAATGGTTGTCTGTTGATTACAAGAGGTATGTGTAAGAACAGGTACTTAAAAATATAGTTTTAATATTTAATGCATCATGGATACTATTCTTACCAACTTTTATTTTTTTACTTGGCCAATAGATACATCAAAAACCTCAAAATTTTCAAAAAAGACCACTAGGCATTGACTGTGTCTAGTAATGGGTGAATGTGATAAAATAGTGAGCACTTTCACTAATAATTTTAACTTATAAATGGCATGATAATTTTTTAATGTTCACAATGTTTTAATGTTCATATTTATGATTTTTATCAAAAATTAAGGCTTGATTCCACCATTAGAGACCTCAAAATGACCAATTTCTCCAAGACAGGCTTCATGAGTTGACTATGTTTGAGGACTATGTGATAGGTATGAATGCATATTATATCATTCTCATAATAACTCACACCATAATATTTATTAAAAAATTATTATATAAAATTCATGTTTTTCTTGAGATATCTTCAATGTTTATAGTTCATTTTTATCTTTCTTTTTAGGTTTAGCTTACAATCTTCAATTGTTAACCTGTGTAAGCTTTGGAGTGTCTTGCTTACTCTTAGGAGTTTTGATACTTATCAATATATCCATTATTTATCATTAAAATCCAAATTTATTTTATTTTACTTCACAAACCAAACTCTATCCTTTGATCTCCATTCTCTTTTCCTTAGAACCAAACATGACCCTATGCCATTATCTGAGCTAAATGAGGGTGTATGTAGCTAAACATCCCTTTATTGATTTAGGTGGATATTCTATTTGAATATTTATTATTATTTAATATTTTTCAAACCAATCCCATATTATTTTTATATATATTACCTTATTTTTCTTTTATAACTTATTAAACAAGAACCTTGTCCTCTTGTTGGTGTATATGCTTGAGTGCTCCAACGTGATGCCCTTAGTTTTAAGTTATAAATATGGGTATGAAAGTTATTTTATTAATTTTAATTATATTTAATACCTCCATATTCCTATTAATAATCCATTTTAACATGAAAATCATTAAAATACCACTCGCTCTAACCATTTAATGCCTTGAGATAGGACTATGTTCCTTTCAGAAGGCTGCAAGTGGAGATCATTATGTAAGTGACTGTGTGTACTATTATTTAAATTTAAAATCTTAATAAAACTATTTTCATCATTTTTATATACTCCTCCCTTATGGTAATATATATCCCTAAACTCTAACCACTATCTCACACAACTTCTCATTCCACATCATCAATATGACTGTAAATGAAATTAAACCAATCTTCTATAAGATAATATACTATGTAGAGGTGTGGGGTGAGTTTGATATGATCCATATTGAATATCCAACCATAATATTATAAATCCTCTATCATTAATTATTTATTAGGATCCAACCTGACTTGTTCTCAAGTATTAACATGCCATTGATGTCTTTAACTTGTTTACTAGGTTATATAGCCTTCATGCCAATCATATAGTTTATTCTATGTCCTTAAACCTTGTTTCAATTCCATTATAATATATTCATATCATTCATTCCCCCTACTTAGAACATCTCATTATCTAGTCCATCTCTTTGACTTTCTTCATTCACTAGCCACTCTACACAAGCTCTCTTCATATTTTAACATACCAAACCTCATTATAGGTTTCATGAGGAAAATATAACAACTTGGATGATATTTCATGATCATATTAAATTTTTTCAAACCCTTTAAACCTTTGAATCTCATTCCACAATGCATTTTCACTCTTCACCCTCCTTAGAGCCACCAAGCCCTTATATCCCTTTTTGAGGTTTTCCTACTTGTTTGAAGAGTCTGTCCACTTCCCTAAAGACATAAGTACATTTTACACCAGCATCTATCTCCTTAAAATATTCCATAAAGTTTCAAGGTTTGAATCCAAGTTTAGAAGGTACTTTTTTTAGCATCCCTCCAATTAGGCTTCTTAAGCTCTATCACACTTACCTAGACCTCAAATCCATATTATACCATATGAAATCAAGCCAAAACCTAATGACTCACTTTAAATATGATGAAATAGACCTGATTACAATTTTTTGTGATTTTTCACTAGGTGAAATAGGAGATATAAGGTTTTTTGGTTAAAACCCCTAGCTAGACCAAATGTGCAGGCCTGTACTAGCTGAGAGGCTTAAAAAATCCTTTTATTTATATTTAAGACATTTAAATGGAAAAAATACCATATTCATGTCTATCTTGACCCCCTCAATCTATCTAATTAGGTTATAATCATTAGTCAATCCTAATACACTTGAAATAACTCAAAACATAGAGTTTTACATGCTTTTAGGAGATTATGTAAGGGTTTAAAGAGGTTTGTGTATAATCAAAATGTTTTAAAATTTTATAATGGTCACTATTTTAATATTAATCCACTTTACCATAATAATTATACTCAACTCACCTAATTCATATGCCACTTCTCATGTTCACACTCACATCTTTGTCTTTCACTTTGCATACTTTAAGGGCTTTCAAGCTTTTGATGTGACCATGTTGTCGGTGGTGATTGGATAGGATTTGAGCTTGAAATGAGATGGTAAATATGGTGGAGACCTTGTACAGATCTTAATTTACCCTTTGATCTTGTGATACACCTCCAACTTTAAAGGTACTTCTTCCAACCCATTATGACTTATACAGTCCATACACAACTCTGTCAAGTACAAACTCTTTCTCCAAATGAGGTGAAGTATACCTTGTTGAAGAGATTTTATAAATATAAAAACAATTAATATATTTGTTATATATATATATATATATATATATATATATATATATATATATATATATATATATATATATATATATATATATATTGTATTCACTTGGTCATAACCCATGTTAATCTATTTTCTTTCTAAATAACTTGAATCCACCTTCAACCTCATACCACTATCTAAGCTAAAAAGATGGTTATAGGTGCACATTTTGGGATTTTGGGACTTTCATAGTTGTATTAAGGAACCTCCTTGAGATTTTTTTCAAGGTTTTATGTCCTTATAAAGGATATTTTAACTCTATTACTCCAATAACACTTAAAACCTTATTTCCCACCTTTTACCCTTGCCTTCATTACTCACCATATAATCCAACACATAGTCAAGGATAAGTGGTTGTAAGTGTATGTTGATATTTTCATGACATGAAGAATAATGACATTTTCCATACTTATATGTCTTGGTTATACTTCCAACTTGATATATTATTACCATAGTGTATTAAGGCATGTTTGATCCTTATTGTCATTTTTTTTGGTGTGTAACATGTCTAGTACAAACTGAGACAATGTACCTTGTATGGAGTGAAGAAACCTACGTAAACACACAATCATCATTATTTTCATTTGAGTTGTATCCATATATCTCAACTATAACCCACCACTTTCTTTGCTTACTTTTGTACCAAGACATCCTTCCACTATATACTCCATAACAAAATCTCATGAACCTTTGTCTCCATGGCAAGCCATATAATATGTGGCTATAGGTGTGGTTTTTAGGCTTTAGGCCTATAATAGTTTTAAAATAATCCTTTCTAATCTTAAATACACCTTTTAAAGAAACTTTAACTCCTTAAAACACCACCACCTCTCACTGATCATGCTAGATCCAATCCATGGTGGTTATAGGTCATTATTTTACCCTATATGGACTGACTGTAGATGGAAAGTTGATAACAAGAGAGATATAGTGGATTAAAACCTTAATTGGGACCTTATAACCTTATGTGTATCCCTATTATGTTTGAAGAAATTACCACTACTTTTCTTGCCACCTCAAATCCAACATTTTGCTTCATATCAAGTTTACCCAAAGAGGATGGTTGTAGGTGGTTATTTTCCATGAAAACATGATTGAGTTTGATTTATATTCATGATCTCCCTTTTATATTTCTTTTATAGTCATCACTCTTAACACTGTCCTCTCATCAATCTTTTCTCCACATTATTGAGAATAGTCTTTTCCTCCAACATAAATTAACTATGTTTGACTCCTTTTTACCTTTGTACAGACCATGTAAAATATTTAGGATGGTTGGAGAGATGATATAGGTAACAAAGTTTTCATGAGTCCTTTATTAATTATCTCTTAATCAATTTCAATAACCTCAATTTAAGGTCATTTTTCTTGAAAGTATCTTTCATATCTTGCTATAACTCCATTAGATTATGATTGTGTGCTTGATAAGATGACTATAGGTTCCCCTCCTCATAATATATTGACCTTATAATAACTTGATGATCTTATTAATAAGACCTTGAAAATTTTCTTAGTGCCAAAATAGGAGATTAATAACCTATCAAATCTAATATTTCAATCAAGGCATCAATATTATCTTTGTAATGCATTTTATTGATCTCCTTTTAGAACTAATATAGGTAATTATAGATTGTATAGACTATGTAGAGCTTAGGCCTTGAAAAATTCCCAAGACATCAACATGATATTTTTTTACCTATGAAACTTGATGAGAGAGGAATGATTTAAGACCTTGAAAGACATATCTTGAATTTTTTCCTTCTTCAAGTATTCATGAAACTCTTTATTATCATAACCCCCTTTTCGGTTGTAGGTGGTTGTTCTTAGTAGGCTTCTATGGTTTCTACAATCCATCTCCATGGTCATGATGTTGCCTATTTTTCTTGACTCCATGAAAGTGAATCCATGAGATGGAGGTGAGTGGGAAGGTGGTAAGATTATAATTAAAGATGGAAACATTTAATGGAGGTGCAGATGAAGATTACAATAGTGATGAAATATAGTGACTAGACTGTGAGATGAGATGACATGATGGAGGTGAAACAGGGCATAAAAAGTGCATATCAAGACCCTTATAAAGGGTATTAATTAGGAATAGGAATATAATATATAATATATAACAATTTAAAGGCTCTTAAAGGAGTTATCCATAGTGCAAAATAAACCTATGACTTTTCTAAAACCTTAACAAATGCTAATATACCTTAAGATATGCTAATAAGGGTTTTGCAAATTATTTCTTGATCAAGACAAGCTTTTCATGATTTTATATCTCCATTATTATTTGTTCATTTGAAATGGATGGTGCTATCATCACTTTTTTCTCATGAAATTCCCTTAAATAAACCTTAAAAATTACTCATTACCTCTTCTCCTTCTGAGGTAGGGCTAAGACTATTGTATATGGTGTTTTGTCATATAAGACTAGTCCTCATTTGAATTATCAAGGATTTGATGAATTAATAAATACTAATGAGAAATTATCACTATATTAATTTTATGTTACATAAGGATTTTGAGTGTCCATTTGCCTTCTAACCCAACTCTTGCTCTAAAACTGATCAAATGGACCATTCACAAGGATAGTGTAGGAAATAGGTTTTGTGATGTAAGTAACTTCCTAGAAGGAATTACCTAATTATAAAAATTGTAATAGGTATTATTTAAACCTATAAATAATCCTTAAAATCCATTATTCCTAATTTAATTTTAAAGCAAATAAATAAAAGAAAATGTGGACCTTATTTGGTTGAATAGGCTTTCTAGACACCTCTACATTATTAGCAATTATTCATAAATATGGGGAGATGAACAAGACCAAAAATGAAAAAAATTGAAATTCCATTAGGTTCAGTATAAATTCCAAAAATATTCTTGACCAACTCTTTTTCTCCTAACCATATTGAGTGAAAATATGATGCTCTCTGAGAGTTGTCCAAGACTGCCCAAAATGGGTTTTCCATAGTATGAAGAACCAAAAGAATACCTATAAAATAAAACAATTGGTAAAGATTATTCATGATTTAAATTAATTTTCCTTCCTTCTGGAAACCTTTTTATGTGATTGGACCTCTATTAATGGTAGAAAACATGTTTCATGCCTAGTTTTGAGCTAATAAGTTTTCCTTAACTCTGTTGGTTCTTATGCTTGGATCTAATTTTAGATGACTAAGAGAGGATATTAAGGACACCATGTATGACTTAATGTGATATTTTATCCCTTATATTAAGCAAATCTTCATAAACATGTTCAGTTAAAGCTCTAAAAGGCTAAAAATGCATCTTTTTGCTCCTAAATTCCTCTCCTCCACTCCAAATGACTTGAAATGGCATTGAACATGTATAAATAGGGGGAAAACCATAATTATGTTTAATGAAGTCAAATCCAATTTTAATTCTCCAAAAATTTGCTTTTTACTTAAAATTTCTATTTAAAAGTTCCTCAAATCATCTACTGCACTTTTGGGGGTGTTTTGGGCATATTAGCTTCTCTAGACATCACTTTTGATCCATTAAAATCTATGAAACTTTGTGAAAGCCTCATTAATACTCTTGAATTCTCAAACACTCTAGAAACTAGCTAGATCCTTACTTCAAGACCCGTTTCTAGGCCTTTTCCTTAAAATTTCCAAATTCACCTTAAAAAGTACTTAAAGTGTTTGAAAAGCTTGCAAGGGACATGAAGTAGGGTCATGTGTTTTGTTTTATATTTCCACCATTGGAGCATCCAATTGATAATAACTCTGCATAACTCTTAACACCACACCAAAACTTTCTAGGATACTGCACTACATCATCAAGTCAGGACTAGAAAGATGTTAATCATGGAGGAAAAAGGTCACTAAGTGATCTAGGAGAGTGGCCTGAGACATCTAGGAAAATGTTTTGTATGTAGGATAATTTTGTCCAATAATAAATTCCATGTAGATGCGATGGTAAGCACAACATCTTTGATGACTTTAGATGATGATAACATAAAAGTTACAAAATAATAGCTACACAATTTTTCTATTTATTTTTATTAAATGCATGCCTTTGTCATTCTCATTGTTACTTGTATTAATATAAACACAAAATGGTACAATGATATTCATAATTTTATTTATCAAGCCTATATACTAGACCATTTTTCATGAAATGATAAATGAAAACTAAAATATGAAGCATTTTGTTATGTTATTATTAGAAGTGATCTATTTAAACAAGGTTTTTATGGATAATTATTATGATACTAAGAAAAGATGAACCTCATACAACACTCTTGGAAATTCATGAGAGTAGTGTGGTGGGAATTTTAGTGGATGTGTCATGTCTCAAAAACTATATCTAGCCTACAATGGAACAATAATGTATCAAACATGCAAAACTATGTTTACAATGCCAAAAATATATAAATTTGAATCATTCATATTTATAGGAGTTATATTTGATTATATCACCATGGATTTTTTTCTTATGGGGATTTGATTTAATAGGTAAATTAAATCCATTGTCCATTGGTGGAAACAAATTTATTATTATCATTATAGACTATTTTATAAAATGGGTGGAAGAAATTCCAGTTGAATTTACCACAAGGGATGACATATGTAGGTTTATGATGACCAATATCATTTCCCATTTTGGCATACCTTCAACCCTTATTTTTGATAATATAACATCCTTTAAAAATAAGATGATAAGAATATTTTTTGTAAAAACAATATTAAGTATACCTTTTATACACCTTATTACACACATGGAAATGGTCAAGTAAAGGTAACCAATAAAACAATTATAAAAATACTCGACAAAATAATTAAATGATACAACACTAATTGGAACCAACATATGGTGTATGCTCCATGGGCATACCAAGCTAGTGTACACACACCTACTCAGGCCACACCTTACTCTTTGGTCTATGGTACATTGGTCATTTTAATGGTTGAACTTGAAATACCTTATTTGTGTGTCTCTCTAAGAGACATCATTAAACATAATGAATATCATAAAATGTGATTTCATCAATTAGAATAGTTGAGTGAAAAATGGACATAGGTTGCTGAACACTTATGCATTAATCAAGATCATGTAAAACTAGCATATAAAAAAAGGTTTGGCCATGTGAATTTAATATGGGTGACCTAGTAATAAAATTAAATAAAAATAATATCAATGTAGAAAAAGATAAAAATGGAAAGTTCAAACCAAATTGGTTGGGTCCATTTATATTTTTTTAAATATGGGAGAAGGTGTATACCTCCTTCCTACTCTTGAAGGAAAGCCTTTAAAAATCTTAATGAACATTAAGTACTTGCATAAATATATTACATAAGAAGTCAAAAATAAAAAAACATTCAAAAATATAAACAAACTTTCAACACTTACATGTTTTATTGGCTTCTTGACATATGTGTGTTAGTTCCATACTGATGATCAACATACTCAAATACTCCTACATACACATATGTGTCACACTTATACTATAGTTTGATTTAATAATACACAAATAAATGATAAATTCTTATTTTAGATGTTGTTATCTCCTTTTACTCATGTCATATGGACATTGGGAGAATCCACTTCTTTGATCTTGATACACACAGGTTATATGGTTTGTTGATCACTCTAAATTATCATGTTTAATATTAAATATGTATTTAGACATGCATATTATCCATGATTATATCTTAAACAAGGTACTTGATATATTTTTCCTAACATGTTATATCCATGGGTTGCTATGACATTTTTTTGTTGATTTCTTATGTTTTACTTTATGCACTTCCTTGAGTGTCTTACATTGTTGTTGTATTCCTTGATCGAGAATTAGAATATGATACTTTACTTATGGCCCCTATGCCTATGTATTATTTTATTAAAATTTTAATATCTCATTATTTTTTATATGGAATTTTGAATATGCCATCCTTTCCTTTTGTGGACATTTGACCAAGTCATGTCCCTTTGATTGTGTGGTATTTGAACATGCCCCTTGTTTGTAGTCTCCTTGGACCATTAACTTTTGAATTGATTTTAAGTGCTCTTATGTTTGTGATTGTTTTATTTTTGATATTATAATGTTACTATCTAGACATTTACATTATATTTACCATGCATCATAGGCCTACATGTGATCACATTAGTTTTATGTGTTTTAATGATACACTTACCGAGACATGTTCCTTCTATTAGCTAAATGGTTACATTCATAGATTATATAATTATATTATAATTTTGAGGTGAGTTAACTACCATTTATTATCTTTCCCTCACCTTAAATGGGTTCATATTAGTGGGGGAATGCCATCAAGGCATGTTATCCACAATTGTCATAGTTTCTAAATTTAGTGGGGGTATGTTTTAAAAGCATATTCTCCACATTTATCTAGTATGTGGTACTTATATCAATTTATAGATTTAGTGGAGGTGTTATTAGGAATAATGTTATTCATATTCATTAAATATGTATTAATTATATCAATTTTCATATTTATTTGGGGCATGTCATATGGGCATGGATTTCACATAATCATAGTTTTGAAATTCAATGGGGGCATGTCATATAGGCATGGATTCCACACATTCATAGTTTATATATTTAGTCAAGGCATGATTTTTAAGCATTTTATCCACATTAATTTATTATATGGTATTTATATCAATCTTTAGATTCAATAGGGGAATGATTTGGAAGCATGTTCTCCACAACTGTTCAGTATTCAACATCTTTAGGTTATAGTAGGGGAAAGTTTTGGAAACATATCTTCCACATTGGTACTTATTTAAATTTTTATATATATCCATATATAATGTGGGAATTATTTATAATTATGTTTTCCACACTTACACAGTTATCTAAATCATCCAAAACACATAATTATATGATTTAGATTTACAGTTGTGGCATAATTATATACATTGGTAATATCATTATACATAGTTTCAACATGAGGAATATCTAAGGTGAATATGTTATGAAACATGTGCCTAATATTTTAAAATACAAATAAATTTCAAATTCTAAAATTCTTTTATTTATTATTACCATATCATGGACTTTTTCATACTGACACCCCATAAACTTTTATGCACTTATATTGAGACACTCTACTATAATAATTGGTTCACTTTTGTTATTGAGGTGATAAAAGTACTCAATACTTCCAATTTTTTCAAATTGGAATTGATCATCCATCCTCACTATGTTTTAAGTATAATTAGGTTTCATATTTGATCTAATCTCAATTGCCAGGTGGAAACTCACTTTTGATCCAAAGTTGGGGGCATGTTCCTTCCAATCTCTCTTTATCTCTATATATTTAAATATATGAATTTTAAATATTTATCTATATTTGTCCTAATCTTAGTTTTAGAGCCTTAAAATGGTACATTTTTTAAAAATAACTTGCCAATAAGCATGGAAGTTACATCAACACACATGTGTACTCCTAAACCTTGATCTTTTGATTTTAATTTATTTCAAGTAATTTCAATCATAAATTATATGGACTAATTTTATACTGTAACATGATCTTGGTTATGGTTCAATCACCATAAAATCACTCAAGTTTTTCACACACAAATACAAAGTGTGCATACACACCTAGGTATGCATTTATTTCCTTTAAATTAGCAATTTCATTGCTAGATTAAAGAGGTGGGATGCTGATGATATTTTATGATTATAAAGAACCTTAGTATTTTACACTTGGTAAACTTAGACCTTGGATTTTCTTATTATTTATTTACCTCTCTTACTTCTACAATTCTCACCTCTACTTTATCTTTGTGTCCCTTGGCCTATATCTCCTAGTCTGACTAGTCTTATGTTGATTACCTAGTCTTAAATCTTTTCCAAAATGCTTAAAATGTACTTATCTTCCATATCTAAAATTTTCCAACATGTACCTACTTTTTTACTCCCTAGATAGTAATGTTCAAGATGGATAGTAGCATCAACATTACTGTCATGTCCTAATGCAAGTGTCTAGTACCACAAAGTCATCTAATTTGAAAATGAAATGTATCCTAATGTTCATCCTAATTTATTTAATGTGAGTTACTACTCCAAATGGATTGATATAAATATAATATCAACCCTAATTCATTTCCTCACTTGAAAATACCTAGAAAAAGACCAAAAAGACCAAGGCAACTTATCAAAAGCACTCTATCAAGAATTTAATTTTTTAAAAAATTCATTATTTCCATACCAGTCATAGGTAAAAAACATCTATAGGTTTTAAGTACTAAAGGAACATCTCAAAATCCCAATTTGAAAATTTATAAGATAAATCATTGTTGTACTAAATTTACACATATTGTATGATTAAAATACAAGCCAACACATAGGGGATAACTACATCAGTCTAAGGCCCTCTTAAGAGTATTAGATATGTAATTAGCACCCTCTAACAATGAGATATTTTGGGTTAGCACAACACCATATTACCACTTACCCATTTTACCCCAATATCATTATAAATATGGAAAACTAAGGTTTTGTCATTTTACAAAGAGTGATAGTCCATGACCCATATATGAAGGCACTAGAGTGAAGGTGAAGTAAAACCCAAAAGCATCCAAGTGGTCTCATCTTATTTTAACATATATTTTGTATATAAAATTATCATTAAACTTAGATAGTAGCATTGATACAACCATCCTAGGTTGATGTTACAATATAAAGTGCTATAAGTATCAAAATTAGAATCTAATGACTATTCTAGAATCTCCTTCCCACCTGCTTTCAATTATTCTAGATCCAAAATTATATTAGCATTAAAACAAGATTATTACATCACTTTTCCATCATTTATATATCTAACATAATTTTACTTTCCATATTTAGACTATCTCAGCATAATAAATTTAATGTATGCTTATATCTGAGTTTAACATCTAATTGGCCTGCTATAGATCTGATTATCACCTTTGTGCTATTTCATTTATATATACCCATTTAATAGTAATATAAGGATAACTAACATAATTTTAGATATCCATTTTAAGGTTAAATAATGGTATATTTTAAATTCCTTTGAATTTTGTTTATAAAGAAAATAAACCAACCTTTTCAAAACTTTAATTTTTTCAAATTAGTTAATATTTGGAAGGAAGACAAAAGAAGGGACTCTTAAAATAGAGTGAGATGATTATGTCTAATATGGAATTATTTTATAATGGGGGAAAAAAATAGTGGTATGAGTTTTTCATGGTGTAAATAATGGTTGAAGAAAATATCATAACAAATAGGTTCATTTTGAAATCATTAATCAACTCATAATATTGAATCTTTCATGTGTAAGGTGGTCAAAAGTGGTCAAAAATACATAGGATAGGTAATTGTGTCAAAAGAGTGGTAACAAGTTCATTTTTTTATATTAAAGGTTAATTTATGTGTTTATATTCCCCCCCCCCCCCCCACCCCTCTTTATTCTAGTAATGTATGAAATCAAAATTATTAGAGTAAAAGGAAAAGTGTGTTCTTGAACTTATAGGTGAAGTGTATTCCTAAATGTAGGCCAAAAAAAAAAATTACATTCTACACAAAATTGAAATTAAACATATGTAATATCATTATTTACTTAATATTAATATCAAAAATTATAATACAAGAAACAAGTTAATAAAAAAGAATAAATACACCTTATTAGTTATGTGAACCATTGTTTTTTTCCTAGTGTAAAATTGGTGATTTTAGAGGACAACACCCTTAGAGACTTCATTTTCATTGAATATATTGGATTATAATTTGCATTCCCAAATCCTCATTAATAGGTGAGTGTGTTTAAAAAATCAAGGTGTGCTTAACTCCATCATTACATACCCAAAATAATGAAGTATTTTAGAATTATTGTATGAATCCAAATAGATTATTATGGTGAAAAAAATGATGTAAAAATAGTGTAAATAGTAATGCAATAAATAAGGATGAAATAAGGTTTAATTTTGGTGTAAAATTGGTGAAAAAAATTAGTGTGATCTAGGATTTATATATACAACATGGAAAATGAAATGGATTTTCCATTCCATATGTGAAACTAGTGCAAAAATAAGTAATGGGGAAGTTATGTACCACACACATGACCCCAAAATGATATCTATTGCATATACATTATAATAATAAGTAATACTAATTATGATCAAGAAATACAATAAGGGTGGTTAGATCATATGTTAGATTCACAATGAAATTAATCAAAATGAAAATAAAAACACTAACATGCATAACACTATTTGGCCTAGATCAAAGGGTATAACTTGGTGAAGAAAACCAATTGACAAAGCACAACTAAAATTAAATAAAAACAACCTTTATCACCTTATTTTAATGCTCTAAGATATTTATTTGTTTGGCTGGCTTAGCTTGTGCTCAAGAGATATTTGGAAAATGGATTTGTATGGCTCTTTCTCCCCTTGGCACTATGGTTTGACTCATACTATCTTGATGTAACTTCATCGATTAGCTTGTTATTTTAGCATTATAACAATAATTTCATGTAATATTGCTGTAAATCTAGAATTATAACCTTATCATAAACAAGCACTTTTATTTCATAGGCAATGGTTTCTATTTATAGGTTTAGCAACTAACCTCAACCAAAGGTGAGTTAAGGTGTAGCTGGGGCTTATAATGGGTTCAAACTTTACCTTTGTGAGTTAATTAAACCTAGTGTATTTAAAAGGTGTCAAATTGTCATGGTTAGTAATGAATAAACATGAGTGGGATATTTTAGATATTTGACAACTCATAAAAAGGTAATTATTAATTCATAAGATATTTTTTGAATTTTGAATTTCCTTTTTGATAATTCATTTAATTTTTCATTGTTAATTCAATTTAGGCATTTTATTTAAATTTGAACTTTAATTAATTCTATTTAGGATTTTTGACATTTTGAAATATTTGAATTAATTTGATTTTTGAAATTGTCCCATTTAATTATTTTATAAGCCAAATTGTATTTTATGAAGCTAAATATGAGATGTTTAGTGATTCTTAGGCTAGATTTTTTAAGGTTAGAAAGAATAAATCTAAAGTCTAGTATGAAGCCATTGGTGGCCACTTTTAGATGTCTACAATTTTCTCATATTTGAGAAGGTGTTATAACCTATAAGCATAGTAACATATTTTCAAAGATTGAAAAGGTCCTGTTATGCTTACAACTTCAACAACAATGGATGAATTATAGGGTCCCCCTTGAAGGAGCTGATTATAAAAAGGGGTTTATAAATGGTCCCTTAAAAGAAGGAAATGAGTGGAAAAAATAGATGAAAACACAATGATTTACCCAAAGGTGGTAAAAATCATTGAGAATGCAAGTGGGATGGTGTACTATGGTTTTCCCAAATGAGGTTTTAAGCATTATATACTGATAGTGGAAAATATGATATGAAATATGTAAGTGGGATGGTATACAATGTTTTTCCTATAGGAAGTTATAATCATTAGTGTCTTGATAGTGGTAAATAATCTGCTAATTGTGTATAAGAATGTGAATGATTTGCCCAAAGGTGGTTATAACTATTAACCCTCAAATTGGTGGAAATGTAATGATTTATCTAAAGGTGGTCATAATCACTAGAAATGCAAGTGGGACAATGTAAAATGATTTACCCAAAGGTAATTATAATCATGGTACCCCCAATAGTGGAAAATATGATATGAAAGATGATGACAAAAATTATGATGTTAAATTTATAAGAGGATAAATATGAATTAGGCAACCTGTTAGTAGGGAGATGCTCATTTGAACTAGTAAGGAGGAAAAATATTTTGTTATTTAGTTACTCTATTTAGGATATGATTTATAATAGGTTGGGAATGTTGTTGGTGTTGATACACATACCAAGGAGATATCATTGTTGTATTTATTGTGTAGACTTCCTAAAGTAAATATTTTTTGTAGCACATGATGGTAGGCATCATGATATAACACCATGAGGACTTGGATGAAATGTGTATAAGGATTGACTCTTGATCTAATACTCAATGGAAAACAATGTGCCAATGATAAAAACCATTATGATAATGTTGAAATATGAATATGGACAAACTATAGAATGATGTATAAGTAATCATCTAATCGATGCATATACACTGAATTGAGGTAATAGTACTAAAAACAAACAAACATGAACACAAATAAATAAACAAACAATGGTTAATCATAATTTTAGTATAAATAAAATGAAATAAACAATATGAATAACATTGTTCTTAGAAAATAGGAGACAACTTAAAAAACAAATAAGATGGGAGAATATAATAAAAAAGAAGGGGGTGGCTGAGTTGACTCCATATACACTAGGTAAGTGGATGTTACCTACATAGTTCCATAGATGTAATATCCAACAAAAATTTAGGCCAAACATAGTTCTCCTATGATATGGCATAAAATAAACATGATGAGAAAGAAAACATGATGAATGCAATAGAATAATGTGGGAATGAACTCACAAAATGGTGAGAGCATGGGATAAAAAGGCAAAAAAGGATGGGGAAACTAAATGACAAGTGATTTATTGTGACTTAGTAAGGGTTCCCAGAATCCTTAAGACAAATAAATGGTCAATTTTTTGGTTTTTCTAAATGGTTTTACAAAAAAAATTGAAAATTTTGGAGCATCTCAACTTGATCAATAATGACAAGATACTAAATAGTTCAAGCTCATAAAATGGTGACAACATTCAAACTGAAAGATTTCTTGAAAAATAGTGAGAGCATGGCTAAGGGGAAATAATATGACCTCAAAAAGTATCAAGCACTACCCACATAGTCCTTAAATGGCCTCAATTCATAGTAGTTCCACCTTATAATAGAGGAATTTGACTAGTATATTAGTCAATTCAAACAAGACATGCATAGTTGGCATAATGACACAGTACATCATAGGAATGACAAGTTGGTATGTCAATGTATAATAAATAAATGTTTCCCCTAGTTTTACCATAGGTGGTTATAACTAGGAAATAATGGAATAGATCAATGATACTAATCTGCCTAGAGGTGGTTATAATTAGTAGCAAGACTAGTGAGGCAGTAATTTACCCAAAGTCAATTATAATCAGGCCCATACAAAACAAAGAATGGTATAGAATGAAATAATAAATGAAGGATACAATTTATAAACTTATATCATACTACTCCAAAATATGCCCTCTATTTATAATTATTGAAATAACTACTAAAATTGGTCTGATTCTTCATGCTAAAAGCAAAAATAATCGATGAACCAAGGTCAAATGGGTTAAGTAAGTAAGATAAAAACATGTTGGTTGATACAAAATGTTTTGGTAGATTAGAATATGGAATGGAAAAGTGATAAAATAATATAATGGTATTGTATAAAGAATAATATTGATAATATGGTACAAATTGAAATGGTCCTCATAGAAAATACACTAAGTCACTCAAGCAAAGTAACACTTGAGGTGTATAATGTTCAGTGGATCATCAAGTTCATCTCCATCTTGGTGTGGTGAGCTTGTATGCTCCAGTGTCATAGTCTATAATAATGATGAAAGGACCTACCTAGTTGGGTTTGAACTTTCCTTTATGATTTTTCTTGATTATGGTATTCTTTTGATTTTCTTTAAGAACAAGATCACCAATCTCAAATTCTCTATGTTTCATGTACCAATTGTAATGGCCATAGATTTGGTTATAATAAGATTGAAAAATGGTTTAATATATCCAAATGTTTCTCATCAAGTAACTATATCTCTTGCTAGTAAACTATCTAATAGTTTTCATCATCCAAGATATGCTTCAAATAGATGTGTAATTAAGGTGACTTGACCTCAATGGGAAGAATGGATTTAGTACCATAAACAAGTGAGTATGGAGTGGCTCTTATGGGAGTGTGATTATTGGTACAATATACCCATAGGGAATAAAATATATAAAGCTGCCAATCTTAGTCAACATCATCAAAAATATTTTTAAGGATGCTGACAATGATTTTGTTAGATGCTTCAGCCTAGCCATTACCTTGAGGGTAATATGCCATGAAAAAATATTGAATAATTTTGTAATTGGAATATAAAGATTCAACATCCTTATTTTTAATGAGCTACCATTATGAATATAATGTCAAATGGGATAACATGGTGGAAAATGAGATGGTTTAAGATAAATTTTGAAATTTACTTTATAGTTTCAACCTACTTAGTAAAATATTCTATGGCTGTAAGGATATGTTTATGGTCATCGGATGAGGTGGGTCTTATCTTCATAATGAGATTAAGGCCCCATATAAAAATTGGTCATGGTGTCAACATTGGTTTCAAAGGCTTGGTTAGGGTATGAATCAAACTGGCATGCCATTAATATTTATTGCATATTTTGACATATGTCACTACATATGAATCTATTATTATCCAATAGTACCTAGTATGAAAGATTTTTTTAGATAATACTACCCCACTGGTGTGGGCTCCAAATACCCATTCATGAACTTCTCATAACAATAATATAAATTATACCAAAGTTAAATAATGAAGCAGAGTTCCATCCAAACTATAATAGTATGGGGTTAGTCTAAGTAAGGTATAATGTTGGGAATTATGAATGAAGACCTTAGATTAATTTTGAGATACGTTAGGTGGTATAATATGGTCATAAAGGTGAGTGTAAAGGTATGAATACCAAGTAGATCTAGGACCAACAATATCATAGATCATTGTGATGGTTGATGGTTCATAAGCTAGCACTAGTAGATTTTAAATGAGAAACTAGTAGTCTTTTACCATATTTGTATGTCGAATGAGTAACCCCATGTTCATAAATTATATCTGATTTTCTATTTCTTACCCTTGGTAATGTTCAAACTAGGTTCTAGCAATCTGCTACTTGACAGTGTCAACCATAGCCTTGTATGGAACTAACTTGTAATTTTTGGTCTAAAATTGGTTTATAACCTAATTGATGATTAATTAAGAATAACCATCAACATTTAGATGATGGATGTTCCATTGTACTACCTATTGAATCCCTATAATTAGTGCCTCATATTCATCCATGTTTTTGGTACATGGGAAGCTACTTCTAAATGATTTAGGAATTAGATCCCCTTTTGGAGTGAAAAACAAAAAGATTACCCCTGATCCATGTGTTATGAATGAACCTTCAAAATAAAACTTATAGTGTTTCTCCATAATAGGTGTTTCAATGATGGTCATGATGGATTCATTAGGAAATTGGAATGTCAATGGCTTTATATCTATAAGGGGTGATTCAACAAGTTGATCTATAATAAATTTCCATTTTATGAATTTATGGTTCACATATTATATCTCAAACTCACTGAGAAACATGATCCATTTGGCCATGTATCCTTTTAAAGAATATTAGATAGTATATACTTGATTAGGTCTAATTTTAATATGACCATGGTATTATTATTTAACATGTAATGTCACAATTTTTGAGATGTAAAGACCATGGATAAACAGGCTTTTTCAATGGGAATATAATTATCCTCATACATGACCACTATATAATTTAGATAGTACATGGAATGATCCTTTCCATTATCATTTTGTCTAGCTAAAAGTTCCCCTAGGGATTTGTCTATTGCTAAGAGGTATAGAAGAAATGCCTTTCATGAAATATAAGGTAATAAAACTAGTGGGTGTGCTAGATAGTCCTTTAGATATTAAGAGGCAATATGATAATCATTATCCCAAATAAATGTGACACCCTTCTTTAAAAGATGTTTAAAAGGATGAAACTTATTGGCCAATTGAGATATTAAGCATCTAATAGACTGTATCTTGCCCTGTAAACTAAAGAGCTGCTTTAAATTGGTTAGTGGTGGCATGTTTATTATGGCTCATACTTTGGTTGGATTGACTTCAATTCCCATAAAATACATAATTAAGCCAAGAAATTTTCTTGAAGTGATGCCAAAAACACATTTCTTAGGGTTGATCCTAACTTTGTATTCTTGTAGTCACTCAAATATACTCCTCAATGTTATATGATCAACCTTGGTCTTTGATTTTCTTAATATGTCTTTAACATAATATTTAATAATGTCATGCATAATATCATGAAATATGACTGATATATCTCTTTTATAGGTGGCCCCTATGTTATTAAGACCAAATGGCATAACTTGATAGCAAAATGTTCCCCAGAGAGTGGTGAACATTATCTTGTGTTGGTCTTCTAATGCTATTTGAATCTGATTGTAACCTAAGAATCCATCTATCAATGAAAACATATCATAACTCACTATGGAATTGATAATCACATCAATATTAGGAAATGAAAATTCATCTTTTGGGTAAGCTTTGTTAATATCCCTAAAATTAGTGTAGATTCTAATTCCTTCTAGCTTTTTCTTGATTAGTACTATATTAAAAATCCATTTAGAATAGTCAATTGGCCTAATACATCTCACTTTTGAGAGATTATTAAAATATTTATTTACCTATAAAACAATGTGAGGATTCATCTTGCATAATTTTTGTTTCACTATTTTGGCATTAGGATGTACCACAAGGTCGTGATCAACCAAGGTGGGGTCTAAACTAGGCATGTCAGAATATGCCCATGCAAATATATATACAAATTCCTATAATAGATTTTTAATGGCTTCATGCTCCTCCTTAGTGATATAAATGCATAATTTTATCCATATTGGGTCATCTAGAGTCCTGATGTTAACCTCTAAGGTATCCTCCACTAGAAAGGTTGAACTATCTTCAAGAATAGTGGGCAAAGATTTGACCTATTTGGCTATGTTAGATTTCTTTGTTAGGATTGTTTATTCAAGTTATCATAGACATGATGAATTAGAGTCCCCCAATGGGATAAATAGATATATAAAAAAACATAGCTAGAAATTCCTGAATGATGAAATCAAATGCCTACCATTCTTTAATATTGAACTCAGACCCATAAGTAAGTTCATCATTTATTATTTTGTAAATGATTAACTTAAAATATTTTTATTATTCAAGACTAAACTTAGACCCATATACAATTTCATTATTGGTGGTCTCCTAGTATATATTTGAATAAGGTTGAACACCCCCATCTAGTGGTGCTTGATATAAGTTTTCACCACTAGATTGGCCTTTATTTTTACTTTTTCCCTAGTCCAAAAGTGCCTCAAATAGGTTTTGACTTTGGGACCTCAATGTTTTATTTAATTATTTATGGATAAGTGTGTTTACCTACTCTATAAAATAGGCTTCAAGATCCAATTTGATTTAGAACCCTTTTTTATGGTCCCCCAATAGAACATTGTCCCTCAAGCATAAAAAATTATAGAAGGCCTCATCATTTTGAAACTCATCAACTGACATGTTGGATTATTGTTGGCCCTAGTCTATCATTTGGGGATAATATAATGGTAATAAATTATGGTGAATGATTGGTTGAAGGGTATAAATGGAGTTATTTTCAGACAAAAATAGTATGGGATAGGTCATTAAATTGGCTATGATCAAACTCTACTTCATTATCGACATTGTCATCACTAGTCATTGGCAAAGGAACTCAAATAAGATACATGAAGTCACCCTCAAGTGGTTTAAATACAAGTTCATAGTTATTTTTACCTCGTCATAGAAATTGGCTCAAGTGTTCCTTGTTGGTTTGACCTAAGACCTCATCCTTCATAGTCCTAATTTTCCATTATTTGAGTAGGAATGGGATACTTGGAATTATTGTAACAATCATCAAATTTTTCATTGTAAAATAATGATTCATCACCTTCAATAGGGTCATTTTCTTGGCTAAAGGTCGGTATGAAAGTGATAGGTGATGGACTATGTAAATGGACTTCTTCCTTCATTTTCCATTACTTCAGTGGTTTGGATTTTAGTCTTCCAAAGTACTTTGGGTTCTATGAAAGATTTATAAGTGAAAGATGTTATGATTTAAGTACTCTTTTGGGCAATTATTCTAGATAATGTAAGTATTGGACATCTCAAGAGGTAGTATGTGGGAAAGGGAATTAAGCATATCAGGGTCAATGTATTTGGCCTCTTGTAAATCAACAAGTATGGATTTCCCCTTGTCCAACTTGGCAACTAGATTCATGCCAAAATGGTAGTTATAGATTTTTAACGTGGCCTCTAAATACTTAAATTTCTCATATGGATGTAAGTTTCCTAGAATAGTAATCTCCATTCTTTAATGGGAGAATTTGATACATTGGTGCAATGCCAATGGGATTGTATGAATTTTATGTAGTCAAGGTCTATCCAAAAGCATTTTATATGGAAAATCAAGATCTAACACATGGTAAAGTGTATCATGGCTCAAATTCCTAATGATGATTGATAAGTTGATGGTGCCTTATGATTCTCATTCTTCATTATTGTAAGCTTTGATGGTGATTAGTTCTATTTGGACATTTGTTGTCGTGTACCCAAGAATCTTGATGATCTTTAGAGATTTAATATTTATTCCTAATCCATTGTCTATGAGGATGCATTTCACTTTGTGCCACTATGCAGACCTCAATATAAAAAGGATTATTATGTAATGGGCCAAGGGGTGACATATCACTTTGATTGAAGGTTAATTATTGGCTTGGAGCTAGGTGTCCAACCAAATCTTGAAATTTGTCAAGAGATATGTCATTGTAAACTTTTGATTAGCCAAAGAACTCTGTCAAGATGTTTTTAAGAATATTAGATGTACATAATAAATCTAAAATGGATATTTTTTATGGTATCTTTTATAATTATTCAACAATGGTAAACATCTTTTCTTGGACAATAGAAATGGCTTGCTCTATGGCATAATGGCTTATTGGATGATGGGTGAAGTGGCAGATGGTTGTGGGCCTGGTATGGTAATCCTTGAATACTAAGTTATTATTACATAATCAAGATTAGGTATAGGACCACCATTTCTAATAATTTATGGTGGATTGAGTCTAGATAGGATAAGTCTTAGTTGTTGGTGTACTTATGTGTGGTCATGGGATAATAACAAGTTATCAGTATAAGGTTTAAACATGGGATTCCCTACTTGTTGGTTTTATTTGTATGTGTTCCCTAGTCAAGGAAGGATTACTGACATAGGTTGGTTGATTAGGAAATATTAGAAATGGTCTTATTGTTGGTACTTGGTCACAAATTAATGGAAATGGTGTTAACACAACCTCCTACAATATGGCCCACAACCAAGTTGTAGTCATGTGCAACTGCATTGTAGGTTTGTTGGTTGTTTACACCATTTTAACCTTGGTTTTATCCATTGTTTTGATGTTATTGGTTTTATTATTTCTATTAGTTTGGCCTTGATTGTTGATACTATTATTATTTCTATTATACTGGTTATTGTTGTTATTGGTTGTTATGTTGAGGAAATGGATTTTAATAAATAATAAGGTTCTGATTGGATGTGGAAGATCCATGATCCAATGAGATCTCTCCATTTTATAACATGTTCTTGATCACATGTTTAATTTACACACATAATTTAAAATTATGGATATTTACCCAATGATATTCATAGAATTCATTTGGCCTATACCTATCTAGATAGGTAGCACCATCGAGAAGATATTTTAGATAGGCCATCTAATCAAATTAGCTAGGGAAATTTTACAAAACACAATCTTAGTAGGCTCTCCAAGGTTACTTAAAATGTGACTTATATCCATAGTTCTTTATGGAGGATGATTTTTCAAAGGTAAAGGTTTTTGAATTTGTTACATTGGCCTAGGTTGTTGTGCTTATTATGTGTGTTGTGTTTGTTGAAGAGGCTATTAGTTAGGAGTTATTTGGAAAGGTAGTATAGGTTGATCAAATGGTGTTTTTACCATTTTCACATGTCACAAATATGTTACTCCATTACCTAAAACATTCTTGTTGAAATTAAATTTATTGGGTTTATCATAGTTATTGGCCTAGGTTTGTTGTGATGTTTGTTCTTAGACTAGACTTTAACTCTATCCATTGTTCTAGTTTTGGTTTTGGTTTTGGTTTTGATTTGATGAGGTTAGTTTAATGGTCCCTTTGTTAATGAGGGATATTTAAATCACAAAACCTTTATCAATGAGCTCTTTGAATATACGTGCACACTACCACTCTAGATTGTAACATATCTTGTTGTGTAGATTTTTAGTAAATATAGTGGCTAATTACTTGTCTAGTAGATTGTAGGTGAATCAGCTTGCAAGGGATCTCCTTCACTATAGATATATTGTGAAAATTTCACCAACTTTTTTTTACTTGTGTTAAATCTACCAATGAATTCTTATGCTAGAGATTATAAGAGAAGTGATGCATGAACATGTTCAAAGGATAATCAAATTTTGATAATAAATTCTTGGGTAACTTTAGGAACCACTCTAATTCTTTCCCTTCTAGGCTTTGTGAAAACAACAAACAAAGGTAGATGTCACTATAGGCCACTAGTTGGCATGTAACAAATAATTCTATTAGATGGGCCTTGGGGTCACTTTTCCCCTTATATTTGTCAAATTATGGTGGTTTATACCCTGGAGGAAATATTATCTCTAAGTACTCCATATTGAAAGGGTAATAACACACATCATCTAACTTGAAATTTTTATTTTGTTTCCTCACTTGAATGAGGGAAATTACATCCTTCATT
Organism: Torreya grandis; assembly: GCA_037957365.1. Classification (NCBI taxonomy): domain Eukaryota; kingdom Viridiplantae; phylum Streptophyta; class Pinopsida; order Cupressales; family Taxaceae; genus Torreya; species Torreya grandis. The sequence continues at coordinate 1,787,126 of JARHVA010002063.1, read as the reverse complement.
TATTGTAGTTCTTGTGCAAGGAAACCATTGGGATCATTGGCTTATTGAGGTGTAGGTTATGTGGTCAAATGTGGATTACTTTGGCTGGGGTATAGTGGAGATATTTACTGGGCAATGTTGGATTGGCAAGGAAATGGACTAGGAATATGCATACATGGATTTAGGTTAATTATTGAAATTACACATGTGATTATGTGATATTATGGTTAGGATTGGGTATGTAGGATTGATACTATTGTTGGGATGGAGGATTATAACTATACTATTCCTATTGAGGTTGAATAAGGAAATGTTGTCGACTAGTCATACTTGGTTGATTAAGAGGGACTTGTGAACCTAGGCCCTATTGTTAAATTTGTGGCATATTTTGCATGAAAATTAACTATTACCTAATAATTACTTGAGGAACATTATAACCTCTTTATTATGTTAATCCCTATTGGGAAGTAGGCACATGTTGGATATTTGGCATCTATCATTGATCAATATTTATATTTTTTTTGTTAGACATATGACTGAAGAGATATGTTTACTTATACCTAGCAAGGTGGAACATTGGTTGCCCCTATTGCGATGAAAATATGTTTGGCCTCTATTATATAGTTATATTATATGGTTCTTGTTATTATGAAATATTACTCATAACTTTTTGGGGTGGAATAATATTCATCATATTCTATTGTGGCATGGCACTAATCATTGGTTGACTACTTAATCCTTGTTGTTGGGAGCTTGAAGAAGTTGGTTGAGGATTAGAGGTAGTTGGTTGAGGTTAGGAAGTATAAAATACTACCCCCTAAGTTTGTAAACCACCCATGGTGATGTTTAAAGTCACATTTATTTGTTGACTATGTGTTTGTGAGCTAACACCACTTTGGTTTAAGGTTGACTTTACTAGCATATTGTCCACTACATTTTGATCACTATTCTATGTAGAAGTAGAAGACACTTCATTGATTATTAGGGTATTAAACATATTTTATATTAAATTACTTTACATAATTGGGTCAAAATCCTAATTTTCTTGACCTATCAACTTAAGTAAGACTCTTGTTGAAGGTAGTGTCCTAATAAGAGGTGCATTTGACATGGCCATATCATCGAAGTTATGCACCATTTTTTTATAGGTCTAGTATGTTTTCTAAATTTGAAAGAGTTGGTCCTCCATGAGGCATCTTTATGTGATAAGAATACATGGATATTGATATGACATCAGTATAATGGCATTAGGATTATTATAAGAGGCATGTTCATTGTAAGACATGTTATAATACCCTCTTACTATACCTAGTAAGTTTTCATGCCCTACCTTTGTAGCTCTATTAGGATCATTGGCTAATGGTATTATAACATGATATGGTTGTTGTTGAACATTTTCCACAACTAAAGGTATGTTATCTAAATATTAGGCCATTTTTTCTTGGTCTTCCTCCCTGTATGGAGGAGTGTTAACCATGTCTAAAGTATCTTAACTTTGTTCCCCTATTTGATTTTTGTATGGTGTATAAGAATCTATCTCCCAAAAAACATCATCTCCATAAGGTTCATAAACAAAGTCTTGTTATATGGCAACATTTCCATATCATAGATTATACATGGCTCTACTACATGTATAGTTTGACATGGTCAAATGAAATGGCAAAGATTTTGTGACAAGAGAGGATGAGAGTTTTATAAACTCTAAAAATTTGTCTAAAAATACAAAAGGCTCAATTAGGTCTAACCTGGTCAAAAAGGGGTAGATCTATATCTCCAAAAGTTCTATGCTAAAACTCAGTAAAAATTTGTATAACATCAAATGTCTAACATTAAATGTCTCACACAAACAAGTTCAAGTGGAATGAACTAAAACCAAGATGTCAAAGTCTAGGTTTAAATATGTTTCAAATAGGTCTAATCTAGGAAAGGGAAAAGTTGATTTATCTTTTGGTAAAACACAACGTCAAAATCTAGGCTCAAAACAAGGCATATACTAGGACTTTTGGCTAGACTCAATGTCAAAATTTAGACTTTAAAATACAACGGTGATGGAAATGTTTAGCAAGCTAAGCTTTTAAATTTTAGAAGGTAGTTTTAGAGTTTGAAGATGGAAGAGGAAGAAAGTATAGTAAGTTATCTTTTGCAGGTTGATCAAATAGTTAATTAGATTCAAGGTCTCAGAGAAAATTTAGAAGAATCAATTGTGGTACAAAACATTTTGAGATCCCTACCATTAAGATATGATGCAAAAGTTTTGGCAATTGAAGAGATGAATAATTTAGCCAAGCTAAAGATGGATGAGCTACATGGTATTCTTACAGTATATGAGATGCAGACCAAACAAGAGAAACCCTCAAAGAGAGAAGTTGATTTCAAGACATCAAAGAAAGAGAAGGCTAAGATTCAAGAATCAAATGATAGTTCTAGAGATGATGAAGATGACAATGGAGCTCTATTCATTCACAAATTGAAAAAGGACATAGGTAAATATCAAGGAAAATTACCTTTTAAATATTTTAATTATGAAAAGATTGGACATTTTATAGCTAAGTCCCTAGATAAGGTTAATGGTGACAATGAAGAAGGAAAGTCTACATACAATAAGAATTTTAAAGGAAAATTAAAGAAGGGATTTGAGAAAAAGAGCTTATATTCTAAATATCCTAGCTCAACTAAAGATAATAGAGTCAGTGATTCAGAAGAAGAGATTCTATTCATGGCCATACATCAAGATGCCTCTATAATAAAAAGTATAGATGATCAAGAAGAATAATAGGATGAATCCAAAGTGAATCTAGAAGGAAAACTCATTTGTTCCTTAGAAGAGTTAAAATCTCTTGAGAAGAAGAATCAAATATTAAAGCTCCAAATCAAGAAAAATGAAAATGAGTCAAAGGAAATAATTAAACATATACAATCACACTTTAAAGAAGCCAATAAGAATGAAAAAGATCTAATGGCATAGTTACAAAAAGTAAGTGAAGAATGTGAAAGGTATGTTATTAAAATTGCTTATTTAAAAGTAGATCTTGAGAAAATAAATAAAGTAATCAATGACAGAGCACCTAATGATTGAAAATTTGAGAATGACACTAATATGTTGAATAAGATATTAGAAATTCAAATATCAATGTTAGATAAGATAGGTATCATATTTGAAAAAGAGAAAGGGGAGGCCACATATAAGGTTAACATAGAAAAAGGAAAGAGCTATGCTAAAGCTGTTATAAATGAGGAAATAAAAAAGAAAGAAGTTAATAACATAAAGGACATCTTAAACAAAGAAGGCTAGAAGGAATAGAGTTACAAAATTCAATTAGGTCAAAAATATACAAACAGGTCCTATTTTTATGGTTACTAATTTTATTTTAATGGATATGGTCATAATAAAATAGAATGTCAAAAAAAAAACTAATAATTTGAGAAATAAGGAGAAGGAAACTCATGCAGAGTCAAGCAAAAGCCATAAATATTTTTCTCCTCTATCAAGCTTTAATGAAGAGGCCATAATATGTTACAAGTGTAATAACTTTAGACACATATCCCAATATTGTAGAAGTGTGTTTGAGTTAGTTAAGAAAGACCCAAGTTTTAAGGCTCCATTCATCAAGAAGAAAGTTCATACAGGTTCATGGTAGAAGAAACAACCTACAAAGTCTATGTTGGTCTAGATAGCTTTGCATGCAAGAAATGAAGAAAATCCATGGTTTATTGATAGTGGATGTTTAAGGTACATGATAGGAGACAATAACAAGTTCATAACATTGAAGAAGATCAATGGTGGCATAGTGAAATTCAGAGATAATATTACTGACAGAATTGCTAGAAAGTGTACACTAAGTTTGGATAATGGTAGAACTAAAACTAAAATTATTTTTTATGTAGAAGGTCTTAAGCATAATATTTTGAGTTTAAGTTAAATGTGTGATCAGGGGCACACATTAAAGTTTTATGCATAAGGTTATGAAATTAGGAGAAAATATTTAGATGTGTTGGTTGTAGATGCTCGGAGAATAGGCAATAATTTGTATAGATTATCAGACATCAAAGGTCAAAGATGTTATTTTATTTAGATTGAATAAATTTGGCTATGGCACAAGAGAATGAGACACATAAATTTTGAAAATCTTGTCAACATCAACAAGAAGCAAGCGATGAAAAATCTTTCAAAGATTACAAAGCCATCCAACATGCTTTGTAAACATTGTCAACATGGGAAGTAGGCCAGAAGGTGGTTCGAAATAAAAGATTACTTGCCCACTTAGATGTTAGATCTTGTTCACACTAATTTGTATGGACCAATGAGAACTCAAATTACTCAAGGTAAAAAATATTTTATGTTACTTATTGATGATTTTTCACGTATGACTTGGGTAATGTTTTTAGAGGAAAAAATCAAAAGCTTTCAGACATTTCAAAGCATTAGGTAATAATGAAACTAGTTTTAAGATTAAGTGCCTAAGATCATATCAAGGAGGATAATTCATGTTAGATCAGTTTATTGAGTTTTGTGAAGACCATGGAATCAAGAAACATTATTCAGCAGGTAGAACTCCATAGAAAAATGGAGTAGTTGAATGGAGAAATAGAATAGTTTAAGTGATGGCAAGGACATTGCTAAATAAATCCAAGATACTAGATAAATATTCGAGAGAGGAAGTTTCTATAGCAAAGCATATTTAGAATAGAGCATTATTGAGAGTCAATAGTGATAATACTCCTTATGAGTTATAGAAAGATAAACCAACAATAGTTGATTATTTTAGAGTTTTCAGTAGCAGATGCTTCATAAAGAGAACCAATGAAAAATTGGGTAAATTTGAATCTAGAGAGGATGAAGGTATATTTATTGGTTATTTTTACAAAAGTAAATCTTATAAATGTTATAACAAAAAAAATAAAATAGTTGAAAGTGCAAGTGTCAGGATAGCAGGAACACAAAGAAACAGTGATCCAATAGACATTCCTAAAATAATTGAAGAGGAAGATTTTGAATAATTAGATGAAGATGAGAAGAAAGAGAAAAAGGAAATCAAAACCCCATCTAAATATGTTTAGAGAAATCATAATGAAAGTGACATCATCAGGGACATAAATTAAGGAATTCACACCAGAAAAATGATGGTAAGTGAATCTGAGCAAGTTAATTTCTCTTTATTATCCAAAATTTAGCATTGAACTTTTTTATAAGTTGGACATGACAAGCATTGTGTTAAGGCAATAGATTAATTAAATTAGATAGAAAATAATGATACTTGGGAATTAGTGCCTAGACCAAAAGATCATAATGTGATAGGAACAAAATGGGTTTACAGAAATAAGTTGAATGAAAATAGAGAAGTGACTTGGAATAAAGCAAGATTAGTATTTAAAGGATATGCTTAGATTGAGGGAATATATTTTGAAATAAAAATTACACTAGTGGCAAGGCTAGAAGCTATTAGAGTGTTTCCTGTATATGAAGTGTTTAAAATTTTCAAAGTGTTTCAGATAGATGTCAAATATATCCTTTAGGAATCTAGAAGAGGAGGTCTAAATTGAGCATCCTGAGGGATTTATTCTCTCAAATATTAGTAGCCATGTATGTAGATTGGAGAAAGCACTGTATAGATTGAAATAAGCTTCCAGAGCTTGGTATGCAAGACTTGATAACTACCTGTAGGATCAAGGTTTCAAGAGAGGATTTGTTGACAGTAATCTCTACATCAAAAAAAAAGGTGAGTATTAATTTATTGTTTTGGTATATGTTGATGACATCATTTTTAGAGGAAACACTTAAAATATGACAAAATAATTTTCTAATAATATGCAAAAGGAATTTGAGATGTCTATGCTTGGAGAGTTGTCATTTTTATTAGGGTTGCAAATATTTTAGTCAGATAAAAGAATTTTCATATCCCAAAATAAATATGCCAAGGAAACATTGAATAAATTTTGTTTTAAGTATTTTTCACTAGTTGGCACACCAATGAGTATAGGAAATAAGGTGAGCAAAGATGAATATTCACTTATTGCAAATCAATCTTTGTATAGATCTATGATTGGTAGTCTTTTATATTTGACAGCATCAAGGCTAGACATCATGCATGTAGTAGGTATGGTTACAAGATATTAGTTATCTCCAAAATATAGTCATGTTTAGTTAGTGAAGAAAATATTAGATATATCAAGGGACATTGGATTTTTTTATTTTGGTATCCCACAAGTAGAGATTTCACTTTGGTTGCTTATACAAATTCAGATTGGGCAAGTTGCTTGGATGATAGAAATAGTACAAGTGGAGGAGCTTTCTTTATTAGTGATAGCTTAGTATCATAGCTAATCAAAAATAAAAATTCAGTATCACTTTCTATAGCTAAATAAGAATATATTTTAGTGGTACTATGTTGTACTCAAGTGCTTTGGATGAAGCAAGCTTTGGAAGATATCAAGGTAAAATATGATGAACCTATTTATATTTTTTGTGATAACACAAGTGTTATTAATATTTCAAAGAATCCAATGATGCATTCAAGAACAAAACATATTCCCATTATATATCAATTTTTGATAAAGCAGGTTATAGATCAATAGGTTAAGATGGAATATATCAGTACTATAGAGTAGATTGTAGATATTGTCACAAAGACACTACCAAAAGACACATTTGAGTATCTGTGGGAGAAGTTGGGAGTAATTTATTTTAGTTCTTACCATTAATGATTAGCATCAGTTTAGGGAGAGCTAAGTGTTAGCTCCAAGATAGGTCATTTTCCATTAATGTTAAAGGGGGAGATGAATAGAAATAAGTACAGGTGCAGAAATAGGTATAGATGACTACAGTAAGGGGGAGTTACTACATATTTTTTAGATGGTAGTATGTGTAGGTTGGCATGTGCAGTGTAGGTTTTAGGATGACACAATTTTAGTTTTAAGTTTCCATCAATGACAAAGGGAGAGATTGTTGGAAATATTGTCATTGATGTCAGAGGTCTAGTATTGGTGATAAATGCCCCATTGCATTTAATGGTGTTTTTAATATTCATATCTTGGATAATGTGTGTTAATATTTATTGAATATTAACAAATATATTTTTTTTGCATATAAGTTAAAAGAGAGTCCATGGAGAAGTCAAAGAGTCATGGGGTAAAGACAAAAGAGGAATGGGACACATTTTCTCATCAAGAGTCATCTTGAGGAATTCTAAGAGTCACCATGTGAAGACAAAAGAGAGTATGGTGAATTTTTCCATGAAAGGACACTTTGAGTAATACAAAAAGTCACTAAGATAAATACAAAAGAGGAAAGGATGCATTTGTTTATGAAGGGTCACCATGTGACTTTTCAAATGCAAGGATATCAAGGGTCATGCAAGTTTGGCACCATTTTCCATAAGGATTGAAGGGTTACAAAGGGTGAATGCCAAAGGTCATTTGGAAAGCTATAAATAAAGGATTGAGAAGCCATTTTTAATATGCAAGAGAGTGTATGGTTTGTATTTATTTAAGAGGAGAGAAAATTAAGAGATATTGTAGAGTCATATCATTTATTGAGTAAGCAATATTGAGAGATAGTTGTGTTTTATACATAATAAGGGTTGGTGCTTCTATGGGTAAATGGTCACAAATATTTTCAAGGGGTTGGTACTCCTACAGGTTGGTGTTTTTAAATTTTTTAATTTGAGTTAGTACTCATTCATATACTTGAGATTGTTCTTTGTGGTTTTTCCCACTTTGGGTTTCCATGTAAAAATATGCTCTCTCTCTCTCTCTCTCTCTCTCTCTCTCTCTCTCTCTCTCTCTCTCTCTCTCTCTCTCTCTCTCTCTCTCTCTCTCTCTCTCTCTCTCTCTCTCTCTCTCTCTCTCTCTCTCTCTCGTGGTGCATATTATTGTTTCAGTTTGATTACATATCTTTAATGTGTGATTAAGTGGTTAAAGAAAATAAATTAGATTAAGTAAAATATATATAATATACTGATTCACCCCCCTCTTAGTATATTTTGTGCTTAACAATAACCAACACATTCACCACTACATTATTAGAAATTATTGTTTATTTTTCCCTTCACAATTTCCTTTCAATGTCATTCTTGTATTCACTTAGATATCTTATTGAGCCCTTAAAAATTCCTATGAATTTCTAAATTTTAAAATATATAATACATAAAATTAAATCATTCATTTCATAATTGGCCTAGTTATAACTAGTACAATTCTAAAACCATTGGCTATGATTTTAAGTTAGTCATAATAACTCACTAAATAATCAATCTATTAATTCATATTCTAATAATCAAAGGTCTCAAGACAAATATTTACTTAATATTATTTATAACATTCTTCACATTTGCTTTGGATAATATTTGAACTTTTAGGTAATAATACTACCTCTCCATACAGATCTAGAGATAGGCCTTAAAGAAATAAAACCTTAGATCCATAGGAAATGATTCAGAGGTAGGTAAAAATAGGAATTCAATTATTTTAATCTTATACATATTAAACTTATCTTAAATTGGCATATCTAATTATTTTACATAGTTTAAATAAAAACTACAAAATAAATTAGTGATATGAATTTTTAGGTGAGAACAAAATCTCAACCCCATGTTCATAGGGATGATTTAAAACAATCAAACATATATTCACAAACATTTGAAATTATTACCAAATCATTCCACTTCTTTAAAAAACTGACAATGATTGTATGTCCTAATATGACATTAGTTGTTTAACCCCCAAAATTAATAATGTGAGATTAAACAAAATATAACCCAACCATAAATGTCTATTATATCACATTATACTTAAAGGTTACCATCCATATCTCTATTTGAAAATGTTTTTATTAATTATAAATATAAATATCATATAATTTAAAGAAACCCTTATTTATTCATTCCTAGATATAACATTAGTTACTCACCTAGTTAATAGAAATTGAGGGTTGGTTGTATCTTGAAACTTCTCTCTCTTGCTCTAGTATTCACTCAAACTTATACTTCATTACACCATTTCCTCATTCTTCTATCATTATTTTCCTTTTTATATCTATTTCTTTCAACCTTTCAACTTTTAATCCCATTTCCCATGGTTGTTAAAAACCCTATTTTTCTAACATGTAAAAATTTCATGTTATTCTCTCCACTTGAAACTCCAACTACCATTGTAATTTATTTTTTAGGTATCAAGAAAAATATATTTTTGTTCCTAAACTCTCCCATAATTTTACCACTTTATCTTACATATAGGTTCCCAAAACTCCTTATAAATGGCTCAAATTTTAGTTAGATAGTCTTATTAGGGTTTCAATATAGAGTAATCATGTCACATTAATTTCCATTTGAGTCTCATTGACTTGTATGCACAAAACAAAAACATAAAACATAAAACAATATAATTTATTTTTACTCAATTGTTTAACTATGTCCCTCTAATCCAAGGTTAGTGGAATCAACTAATGTTGCCACCAAAAGTGGATTTACCTATAATTTACCACCAAATATACTACAAAAAAAGTTTGAAATTAAATATTATCAATGAAACATTAGTTTAATAAATAACTTTTAAAAAAACTTACATAATTTCATACCTTATGAATCTACCCTTTTATTTAGTCACATTTTAATGTTTTCAGGTTCACAAGGAGGGAGTGAATTAATAACTCATGGTCCTATGCCACCAAGAAGAAACACTTGATAATATTCTATTAAAGACATCATTTACAAGTTTCCAAACTAGTTATAAATACAAATGAATATCAAGGTTAAAAGTGTCCACTAATTATTTATTTGAGACTCTAAAATACATAGAAATCAATATGCACTAAGTTAAATATTTAAACACATGTTATCAATAGATAACCATAAAGTCAAACAACATTGACCAAGGTAATTACATGAATTTATGACACTAAATGAAAACTCAAAAGTAATTTAAGCAATCTAAGATAGTAAGAAATTTTGGCTTGTGTGGTGATTTTTGATAAACTCTGATGTGCTTCCATCATCTATGATCTACCACCCCTATATTACTCAATGAGGGTATAATATGTCTTACATCCACCTCAAGAAAAAAAATGTAGTTATTCTATTACATCAATAGTAATGGAAAACACATTATTTAATAAACATCATAAATACCACTATAATTTTTTATATTAAGATATAAAGGTGGATTAGTATCATACATTTTTGGATAAATATATGCAATAGATTTAGATATTTAGAATAGAAAATACAATAGTCTATGTAAAAACATAAAAGAATATGTCTATCTATTCCACATAACCTATAAATATAACTAATCATCTATCAATTATTTGTTTAAAAATATATGGTTTTTGTTAAGTATTGGATTTGATATAACATCCTTATCCCCTTAAATAGATCATTGTACTTATGATATTATTATCAAAATAAACTTGCTTCAAAATGTAAATAATTAAATAGAATATATCAAACAAATAAATGAGGAAGCAGCCTTTTAAACTCCTTAAGATCCTCCCAGGTGGAACTATCTTCATAATGTTGGTCCCAAAAAATAAACCTTGCATTGAGATACTTCTATATTATGTAATCTAAGCTTGCTTGTCTTAAGTGCTCTGATTGGTTCTATTTTTACTTCTCCTAGATATAGAACTTGTAATGAATTCTAATTAAGTACATCTAAATGATTAGATACATACTTTTTCAAACTATATACATGAAAAACACTATGAATTTATGATAAATATAGTGGAAAAGAAATTTTGTATTTGATAATATTAATTACTTCCATAACCTTGAAAGGTACCACATATCTAGTGCTAGTTTTTTCTGATTTTCCAAATTTGATAGAGCTCTATTGTATTTTAACTTGTATAAAAACCCTATCTCCAATTAAGAACACCTTATTTTTCTTTTAAAATCATCATAACTTCTATTTATATCATTAGCTTCAACCAAACTTTGCCTAATTTATTTTACATATTCTTCCATTTTAGCAAGCATATTAGGTCTGAAAACCACTCTATCTTTCAATTTATCCCAACTGATATGTGTACTACACTTCCTTCCATATAAAGATTCAAGTGGTCCCATTTTTATATATGAAAAAAATGAGTTTTTATGACCACACTCAACTAGTGGAAGATATTATTCCCACTTATATTATTGATCCATTCAATACATTCTCAGAAGGTCCTTCAAAACCTTATTTACCCTTTTAGTTTTCCCATTTATTTTTGGATGGTAGGCTATACTAAAATTTAATGGTGTTCCAAAATTTTTTTTAAGGATTTTCCAAAACCTATAAAGCATGTGAGGGTCTCTATTTTAAATTATTTTCGTATGAAACCCATGCAAAATATAAATTTGGTGTAAAAGCCTCTTTTCTAGAATTGGTGCACCATCAGTTAAATTACTTGGGATGAAAGGTTCCAACTTTTTGAGTTTTTCAATTAAAACTAAAATCATATCACTTATATTACTTGACAAGGGAAATCTCTAAACAAAGTCCATATTGATTACTTTCCACTTCCATTATGGAAAATCATGTGGGTACAACAACCAAGGGGGATGAGCATGTTTTACTTTTACTCAATTACATTCCAAGAATATAGACACATAATCAGTTGTGTATTTATTAATTTCCTTCCAAAAATATAATGCTTTAAATTATTTCATAAGCTTGGTCATATTTGGATGACTCAAATTAGGAGTGTTATGTAATTCCTTAAGCACAAAAACTCTAAATTTTTTTCTATCTAGCACATAAATTATCCCATTGAACCTTAAGAACCCATCATTATCAAAATGAAATGCTTCATACCTATGTTCTTGAGCTTTTTCTTTTATATATTTTTTGACTTGTTCATAGAATTTATCTCTTGGTGAGAATCTCAAAACTTGATCTTAAAAGGTGATTCTGATAGTATCCACTATTGTCATGTACCTTATGTGGCTAAGATCATATACGACCCCATTCTCTTTTTCCTTTATACAAATAATATTAAAATCATAATATGATAAAAACTCTAACTAACATCTTTGTCGAGCATTCAGATTTGGTTGAGTGAAAATCTATTTGAATGTCAATTTGTTTGTTTTGAACTCAAAAATTTTACCCAATAATTAATGCCTCCATACATGCAAGGCATGCACTATTTTATCCAACTACAAATCATTTGAATCATAATTAACCTCATAATTCTTCAATTTCCTAGACTCATATACTACTATTAAGCCTTCTTATACCAATACCCCACCTAATCCATCCCTAAAAACATCTTCTATATGAGTCTAAGGTAAGCCTCTATTTTGGGATTTAGAAGGATTGCTAACACTTATCACTTTACACAAACTTCGACTCTTTGCATTGTAAGGAGGTGATTGGTTTATCTATTTTGTAAAAAAATGGTAAAACTTTCCTATAATACCCAGCTAAACCCATAAAACTACACAACTCATGATCATTTTTTGGTATTGGTCATTCCATGATGGATTTAATTAGAGTAAGATGATACATAATATATTTATAATAAAATATAATTACTAAAGCTAAATAATTAACTGAACTATTAGCTAAAGGTTATATACATATGATATTATAGAAATGTGAATATTTTAATCAAATTTTCATTTTATTTAATGTTGTGTGTTCCTTTGTATGACTTTGATTTATATTATCTTTGTGAAGTTTGGTAGTTATTAATTTTAAAACTCAATGGAATTTTTATGTTTATTATTTATTTTCCCTATCTTGTTAAGGGATGACAAGTGGTTGGAAGCAAACCTATTTTAATCACTTTTTTTTAGTTAACAAGTTAGGGAATTAATAACGTAGAGTATGATTCACGTGGACTATGACCTAGATATTAGAATATAATCAAACTATAAAAATTATTTGTCTAAATTAATGTTATAGTTATATACATTATTGGTCCACAATGCTTTCTATTTTATATGCTTACTTGATATCATAAGAGATAGAGGCATACCTAGGGTATTTTTCAATGGCTAAATATAATAGTGATTTTACTACACTTATTATTCAAAAATGATTATGATTACTAGCATCTTCATTATATGCCCCTTCCCAAAGGGAAGGGCCACTCCTAGTGGGGAGGTGTGATGGAGATAATTAGTCTATGGTTGAAGGAAAAACACCTAGATGGTGCTCTTCCTCTCTATATCTACATGTGAACCTATATTAATTCATGCTCATGTCTACCATATATATGATTGAGTTGTTTATTTGTATCTCCAATGTACTAATGTTCTTTGACATTATTGATGTTTAGGCCTACTTAGTTGTAGTTGTTTGCACTTTGTATATTCATTATATAAACAATCTAGTGAAAAAATGATTGTAATACTTGATTATATATGGATAGATGTTATTTGATTACAGTTTATTGAAAATTGGTACTTATATTTAGCATGGTGATCTACTAGATATTATTACAGTTTATGCACCATTTAAACCCCTTTTTGGAAATAAAATAACAATTATGGTATGTTTAATTAGTGGATTTATTTACCATTATGTAACTACTATATTTTATCATTATAGCATGATAATATTAAATTTATATGGTGTGTAAATTGTAACATTATTATATATATCATTTAATGAATGTTTATACTTAAAAATAATAAATAAATAAATTCCACATATTTTCATTATTAAACATAGTAAGGTTGTAACATGTGGTATCATAGTGTAATTCAAAACTAAATGATCCACATATAAGGTTGTAATCATTTGTAACATATAGAACCATTTATGATGACACAATAATAAACTAAATAAAGGCTTATAATTTCATACATATTTCATAAAAAATAAAAGGATGTGTTTATATGTATAAGATCTAAAAATTTCCATTAATTAATCATTTAAAGAGTAACACAGTCTAACATAACCAGCATGGTCACCATTACATTTTTATAAATGTGTTTTTATTTCTGTCCTTCATAGTTTCCTTTTAATGTTATTATTTTATTCACTCAACTATCTTATCTATTCCTTAAATATGAATATGATTTATTAATATTTGAAATATCTCATACATAAAACTAAATTATTCAGACCATAATCGATCTATTTATAATTGGAACAATTTTTTATACAATCATTAGATATGAGTTTAAGTTTTTTTATTATGGTAAAGGTCCATGTTTTTCCTAGGTCATGCCCCATACAACTACCAGGCACTAATCCAAATAGAGAAACAAAAACATACAACTAAACATAAACATTAGAAAAAGGTTTTATATCAATTAAAAAGTAATAACAAAGTAACAACAAAGGAGCAATAAAAATAGATCAAAATGGATAGCACATAAATTAAATATTAATGTCATTGATAGCATTACTCCATTATTCAACCAATTTAGTCAGGATGAGCTCCATTTCATTTTCTATGTTATCCCTAGTAGTTACATCCTTAACTTTCTGCAACCCTAGTTCTCTTACTTACACAACCTTTACTATGTTGTTCCTAAATAGGTTTTATGAGAGCCTTGAGCATATTAATGTTGGAAATGTAGTTTTTAATGGTAATTTTACTCATTTTTACCAAATTTTGAACATGACCCTTAATAATTTTCTTATCTATTTCTAATTTCTCCACCCTATTTTCAAACTCCTAAATTTTTTTACCTTCACCATTATCAAGAAACTTGTGCTAAAGAGAAGCAGGGACATCAACATCTATTTTATTATTATTCTTGTATCTAAAAATCCATGTCAATGATATTTTGTGTAAAACCACATCTTATATAATATAATTAACATTATACTAATAACTATCATTTGGACCAACATCTTCTTCATCTTTATTCTTTTTCCACAACCCATGTTCTTCCACTAGCATGTCACTCTATTTCAAAGGAAAGTCATTGGAGATGAATGTAAGATCCTCCTTGGGGATATTATCCATCATTACTAACTCCACATCTCCCTCCTCCTTTGTCTCATCCACATTATCATCTTCATACTTTGAGTCAAAAACAAAAAAAGGTTTTGGTTTTCATATAATATTTAGAGTAAGAAAGTTCATGAGATTTGGTCAAAATTTCAATGGAAATAGTTTTATAATCAAGGATTTTCACCTTAATCTTAAGTTTAAAATAAAGCACTGTCAAAGGATTAATCAATATAATAGAAGGGTCAATGCTAACATCATAGTTTTTGGAATGTTTTTAGAGAAGTAAATTAGGGCTTAGTGATGGGGGAGAGGAACATTTTCTTTATGCATTTAATTAATTAAATGCCCTAGTGACATAATACAATATAAAGGTAAATAAATAGGGAAGTTATGATGAAAATAATTTAAGAGAAAAAAGTGGTAGCATAACACCTCACTATACCATCCATCCAAGGTAATGTACTTCATTATTTACCTTTCCACCTCTAGATAGGGGTTAGGAAGCATCTCATATAAATATCCTCCTTGATATAGAACTGGGACTTCACCAGGAAAATGAAATTACTTAATTTATTCATCTTGTTCTTTTTTTTATGTAGAACTAACTCTCATGAGAACTCATACTAGTGACATGGGAAATGAGTTATTTTGATACCATGATAGTAACATCTTGCATTATAATTGTGTAGTTATTTAATCCCCAAGAAAATTTTAGTGAGATATGGGTGTTAAATCCCTAAATTTTTTCCATGTAATTTATTGACCCACCATCCTCTAAAATTCTCCAAACAACATTATTTTTCTTGACCACCTCTATTGATGACAGCTCTATGTGATAGAGATCACCATTCATGATGACTACTTTCCACATAAAGTAGTAGATAATGCAATATATGAAGCCATAATTACTATAGTAATCCCTTTACCAATCATAATTGATACAAGTGAATGTAATAGTAACATTACACTCCCTTACTCTAATATCATTAATGCATAGATTCACATGATGAATTGGGATACACCACCAAAATATTTGATTGATTTTCATGTTTGGTGAAGACTTCACATGACTGTTATTCTTGATGATACAAAAATTACTATGCTAAGTCGTAACCATGAGATAATTATACTAAAATATTTTAAACATGTCATCATAATTAGAGGGATATGAATTAACCAAGAAATAAGCCTTAGGATTAAAAAATATAAAAACAAAGTTTCTCATACCAAAAAGCATTTAACATGAGAAGATCAAAAGGCCCTTCAAAATAAGAGTTTTTTGGTAGATAAATCATATTTAATGATTTTGTAGACTTGAACAAGGAGCTCAATATCCTTAATCCATTTTTCACTACTATGAATTTGGGATCCCATATTTTTGGATGAATCCATAACTTTATTACCCTCCCTTAGGGTATCTAGTAGAAATTTTTTATGGAAAAACCCCATAACATAATGGATTTTCATAATGATATTAGCAATAGTCCAAGATAGAACATGTTTCCTAATAATACAATTTATAACGTGTTGGGAATATCCTTCAATGCATATGCATGTTGATCCCATATATTTATCAAGTCCTACCCACCAAATATTAGCCATATATTTAGAAAAATGACTAGTCTAAATATAAATTTTCCTAGCAAATAGAACAATTAAATTGCCCTTATCATCCCTTATAATTCCTCCACAACCATCCAAAATTGGGTTTCCTTTAGAGGAACCATAAAAATTAAACTTAACCCATATAGAAGAGGGGAAGGTCCATTTATTCATACTCCTAACTTTAATTTTATGAAACAAGGATTGACTAGTAGGCATATTGATTTTTCAAGAGGAAACTAGAGTTAATTCAAACTCATTAATCTTGAAACTTTCCATCTGAGAATACATTTCCAAATTTTCTTTCAGGGTATTGAATGATTTAATGTAAATAATGTTATATTTAGTCTTAGTCCCTCTAAAAATTATATTATTCCTCTCTTTTTATACTCCCTAGAAAATATTAGGGAGAACCAAAGACCAAAGTAATTACAAAATTTTACTTTAAAAGGGATAAGTCCATTAAAACACAAGGCCTAAAAGACGAGGTAAAACTTAATTAATTCCAAACTTATAGATATTTTTACCAAATATCTAAAAGGTGAAATGGTAATCTAACATAATATGAGATATAGATACAACATCATTTTTACAAAGAACATAATGATTGGGTATACACATTTCCTTTATTAGGGATTTTCCATCATGAGGATTTTATTTTGAATAGACAACCAAAAGAAAAAGGTTAACTTTATGAATAAGACTTTTTTTGCCATATATTATCCCACTAAAATCCATTAGGGTTAGCTTTAGTAACCACAAGATAACCTAATTTAATAGAATACTTACCATCCAATTTGGTCTCTCACATGATTTCATCCTCCTATGAATAATTCCCAATAAAATAAATTCTCGGCAAAATATTTAGATCAAAGAGTATTTTAGATTGATTAGGGTTATCATTGTCCAACCTTAATTCCTTATATTATCTCCCCATAGCATAAATTTAAGTTTATTCCTAACCAATGTTCCCATATCATAATTTACTGTGAGCTAATAATTCATTGTAATGAGAAATCTAGTGAAGTGGATAGTCAAGAATCCATTTATCCTCCCAAAGCTAGTCCTTATCCCCCCACACCAATATTTCATTTAGTCCCATCTAAGATAATATTTATACACTTTAATAACTAATTCTAGGAGGAGCCTTAAGGTATATTGGCCACTAAAATCTTAGAAACATCATCCCATCTAGCTAGGTATTTAATTTTCATTATCTTAGTCCATAGATTAGTTTCCTTAATAAATTATCATCCCAGCTTAGAGGTCAGTGCCTTATTCAATATTTACACCTTATGAGTTCCTAATCCCCTTGATTAAAAGGACAACAAATTTTATCCCATGTAACTTCATTCCAAAGGAACCCTTTCTAAATTATATCCACATAATCCACAATATGTTTTGGAATTTTAAAAATAGACAAAATACAAACTAGTAAATTCTTTAAGGTGTTTTTAATCAACAATAATTTTCCATAAGACAATAATGTACCCTTCCATCTTGCCAATTTATTTTAAGACCTATCTAGAAATAAATTCAAAATTTCAATAAGCATTATATCCATAAAAATAGGCATGCCTAAATAAGAAGTAGGGAGATATTTAACCTTGCATCCAAGATTGTTTGCAATTCTATGTTTTCTACACACAGGAGTGTTGACAAAAAACAACTCAAGTTTATCCAAACTTATCTTATGAATAGAGGAACTTTCATAATATTTAAGGATAATTTTATTAAAATTAGTTTCACAAACCAAATCCTTTTCCATGATATTTGTATCATCAACAAATTGTTGATGAGCTATAGGTTCAAAGTTAGATGCATGTTGAATTCCTTTCAATTTTCCAAAAGTAACCATAGAGGATAAAGAACAACTAAGTAATTCAATGAATATAATCTAGAGAAAATGAAAAAGGGTATCTCATTTCCTTATTCCATGAGCACTAATAAAAAATCCTACCTAGGAATAATTTATAATAATAGAGAACATGGTATAAAAAATACAAGTTAAAACAACTTTTCTTGAAATCCATTTCAAATCCAAACCTCTCTAAGATTTTGTCAATAGATTTCCAAGACACTCTATCATAAGCTTTGTTCATATATACCTTTATAATCATCCATTAATTTTTAAATTTCCCATGGAATGAAACATTTCATGAACTAAAATGATTCCATATTTAATCTATTTACCAACAATAAAGACCCTTGCTATTTAAAAATGATTAAAGGGAGAAGAGGCTACAATCTAACATCAATAATCTTGGTGAAAATATTGTGGAAGTATTAGAAATACTAATAGGGTGAAAAATATGAAAATATTAAGCCCTATAAAATTTAGGAATGAGAGAAATAAAGGTCTTATTTATCTCCCTAAGGAGTTTTCTAGAATTAAAGAATTCAACCATAGTAGTTATAACATCCCATTTGACCATGTCCCATTTTTTTGAAAAAAGAATGTTAGAAAACCATCTAAGCTAAGAGAATTATCTCCCTCCATATTATATACCAAAACCTCCACCTCCTCCACTAAAATTAATTTTAGAAGGTTGTGATTATCCATCAGTGGGATGAGAACAATAATTAAATCTAAAATATATGCACTTTGATCGAGATTGATATTTTTATCCTTAGAAAAAGTTTTTTTTAAAATAAGTGGATTCACTACCAATGGAATGAATATCATTTGTTGCATATCCATTATATTTTAATATTTACATAATCTTATTGGAACTCCTATGATTAAGAGTTGATAAATGAAAGAACTTTGTGTTTTGGTCTCCTTGATCTAGACTGCTCTCGATTTTGGACACCAAAATCTCTCCTCATCTATATTAAGGGACTAATACTCGTAGAGAAGATTATTTTCATTCCCATAAATTTATTATTGCATTCCATTAATATTAATATATTTTTTAATTTTAGTTAACTTCTCCTTAATTTCTTTCTTTTGCTAAAAAATGTTTCCAAAAACTTCTCTATTCCATATTTTAATTTGAATATTCACATTCTTAATTTTTTTAAAAAGTATAAACATGGTGGACCCATTAATATTAACATTCCACCAATGCTCAACTCTATTGTTTATATCAATATAGATAAGCAACATTTTTTCAAAATGAAAAGGAGTTTCCTAGTTCTTAAATCAGATTCAAGTCCAAAACTAAAGGGTCATGATCAGAGCCAATTCTAGGAAGGGTAGAAAGATAGAAATTATGATTAAAAAACTAGTTATGAGATAATAGATATATAAAAAGATGAACTTAAATATTCTAATATCCCAATTGTTTATTATACCAAGTAAAATTCAAATCTCTGAGCTAAATATCCATCAAACTATCTTAGGAGATAAACTCAACAAAATGATCCATACTCTTATTAAAATATAGATGACCTCCTATTTTATAAATAGTTTAAAGGTGTGTTATTAAAATACCAAACTATAATCCATCTTAAATTATTACAATAATTCATGAATTGAGAAATATCATCCCATAACTTTCTATGAGCCACAAAACTATTGGGAACATATATGTTAGAAAATATCTAAGAGGAATTATCTTGAAAATTAGTGAAAAGGATTGTAATGTGGTAATTATTTTATATAAAAATACTCCCATTTAAAAATAATAATTCCAAAGAGTAACCAAACCATAAGAATTCCCACATCAACTGTAAAACTTGAAGCATTCTTCCAAAAACTATTACTAATACTCAAATCCTTTTTTGAAGACGTTTTAGTTTCTTGAATGGCTAAAATCATAGGTTTATGATTTAAGATCATGTAATTAAAAACCATATGTTTATTTGGGATTTTAAGACCTATAATATTCCAAGATATGAAAATCATTTAGATAGATAAAGAACTCCCAGACATAGCTAGAGTCACTTAGGTTCCATCTATTATCTCTTTTTTAGTGGATTTAAGTATGGTCTCTTTTTTACTTGGTTTCCACACCTTATCTAAAACTCCTAAAATTGTCCTTAATTTTACAATAGTTTTTTATTTTTTTACCTCCTCAGAGTAATATAATCATCCTCTCTACTCATATAAAAACATATGACTCATATAGAGGTTTATATGTCTAAAGTTGGAGAAGCAATACATTTTGAAGAATCAAAAGAATGTATCAAATTATCTTAAATATAAATTACTTTATCTATATCATACTTATAATTTTTATAATAACTAACTTATATTTGAATTAATGAGAAAGGAACAATTTCCAACTTATCCAACTCTACATCTTGAAATTGATCTAAAATTGTAAATTGTGAGGAAAGCAAGATAGTAGAAGAAAGTACCTTTATCTTAACCTCATTAAAAATATTCCTCTTTTATTTTTCCATTTTAGTATCCTTAGTAGATATATAAGTCTTTTATTCAAATATATTATATAATATAGGGAATTCATCATGGGGAGTAGGACTCTTATTGATCTATTCAAGAGTCATATCATCCTTTTTAATACATTCCTCCAAAACATTTGAAATATTACCTTAATATTATAACTTATTATAGGAAGGAAGGTTCCTCATTTCATTTTTCATATTTTTTATAGGAATATGATCATTAATAGAATCCTTCTACTTAGATGTTACACTGTCAATCTTCTACCAAACTTGTTGGGCCTTCATCATATTAATCTGGACCTTAATAGTATTAAGACATGTTTTGAAATTATTACCCAACATTTTAAAAGTTATAAATAATATATGGAAGTAATTATATTATATCTTCTAACACAAATCTCCCAAAATAATAATGCAGATCTATGGAGCTTGGTAATGTTTGTCCAGTGATAACATTAACACATATCCTCACAAAAAAACAATCTAGTTTTACCTTTAGTTATGGAATCAATGGAAATCAAACATTATTATCATCTTGGATATAGAATTAAAAGGATCCTCCTTGTATAAATCATAATATATTCTAGGGATTGTGATCCAAATAGGCATCAAATTAATATCCTCTTTGTCCAAATCAAAACATGGCTTTCATTGTCTTAGAAATAGACCCATCTATCCAACAAACCAAGGACCTCCTAAATTTACCTTTGTAAAACATTATTAAATGTTAAATCTAAATATAAATAAACCATTCAACATGGAAAAAACTTCCATATGGCCTTTTAGTTTCCATTTTCATTTTGATAATAAAAATATCAATTTGTAACTCACTACAATATCAATCTATGAATACCCGATCTAAGAATTAAATGTTTCAAGATAAATATTTGCCTCAAATTATTTATAAAACTCTTCAAATTTCATTTTGATAATATATATACATTTATCTGATGATGATATGACCTCTCTCTGCATGGCTAGAGATAGACCTTAAAAAAATAAAAAATTGGACCTATAGGAAATGATTCATAAATATGTCAAAATATGAATTCAAGTTTATTAAGACATAAATTAATCTCAAGTTGACATATAAAAATATTTACCATATTTCAATTAATAAAATGAATATGACTCATCACTATGAATTTGAATGTGAGAATTAATTCTCACCCCCAAGTTTATAGGGGTGATTAAAAACAATTAACTAAATATCCTAGCTAAGTCATAATTGTTAGCAGCTCATTCTACTTATTAAAAAAACTTATATTGATTGTATGTTTTAATATGATGTTAACCATTTAACCCTTAAAATTAATAATGCAACATTTAACTAAATACAACACCTATCCATCGATATCTATTATACTAGGTTATATGTAAGGGTTCACATCCACATTGTTATTTGAAAGTGTTTGTATTACTTATAAATGTAAATAACATATAGTTAAAATAACCCCTTATGTGCTCATGTATGTATGTGTGTGTGTGTGTGTGTGTGTGTGTGTGTGTGTGTGTGTGTGTGTGTGTGTGTGTGTGTGTGTGTGTATAATTAAATACACACCCACTAATATATATGTGTTGTTGGCTTAGCTCATAAATTCTCTCTTGCTCCAATATTCACTTAACCTTATACTTCCACCATTTCCTCCTTCCATCATTATTTTCATTCTTATATGTATTTCCTTTAATCTTTTAGATTTCAATCTCATTTCCAACAACTATCAAAAATTTCATTTCTCTTAAATATAACAATTCCATGTTATTCTCTCCACCTGAAACTCTAACTACCTTCATAATTGCTTCCATAAGTATCAAGACAAATAGATTTTTGTTTATACATTCTCCCAAAATTATGCCACTTTCTCCTATATGCAGGTTATGAAAATTCCTTATAAATAGATCAAATGGTAGTTGTATAGTCTATTTAGGTTTTCAACCAAATTAGTCATGCTACATAATATTTCACTCAAGTCTCATTGGCTTGCATGTACAAAACAAAAACATAAAATAATATAATTTCTTTTTACTCAAGTTTTTAGCTATGTCCCTCTAACCTAAGGTTAGAGTAATTGACTAATGATGCCACCAAAAGTGTCTTTACATACAATTTAACATAGAAAATATTATTAATTAAGTTGGTAAGTAAACCTTATCAATGAAATCCTATTTGTTTTACTAAATCCTTCTAAAAACTTTTACATAATTTAGTACCTTATGAAGATACCCTTTTATTTATACATGTTTAAATGTTTTTTAGGTTCACAAATAGGGACTAAAGAAATAACCCATGGGCCTATGCCACCAATTATTAACACTTGATAATACATTGTCAAACACGAGTTACAAAATACCAAATTAATCAATAATATAAATGAATGTCAAGGTTAAAGCATCAACTAATTATTCATTTGGGACTCTAAAATGCATATAAATTAGTATGAACTAAGTCAAATAGTAAAGGAAAAAAATAGAGAAACATATTTTGAGAAGTGTTATCATTGATGTCAAGATTGATGTCATTTGATGTCAAGGTTGTGTCATTGATGTCAAGATGCATCTGGTGAAGATGCATGGTAAGTAGTTTGTGAGTTATGAGCCATATGACAAGAGATAATTTGAAGGAAACCTAATGTATCTATTTTGAGATAGAATTTTAATGAAACCTAATTTTTCCTCTAAGGTTGATGTTAAGACTCAGGTTAAGGTAAGCATGTTTTGAGTACTAGTCCTTTAGTACAAGGTATCTTGAGAAGCCTAGTCATATCATTAACATTTGCATGATGAGCATGAATAGTTATGTGTATATGTCTGATATTATCTAATAATCATGAAAGGAATGTGATAAAGTTTTATAATCATCGAGTGTTTCAAAGTTAGTTGTCAATCTTTAAGTGTCTGAAAAGCCTAGTCATGACATAGATCATTGCATGAAGAAATATTATGAGAAGGTATGAGCTTGGTGTCCTAGTGAGATGGATGAAAAGAGACATAATAGGTTATATGATTTTTTTATCATGCATATGAGTCATTTTAGCACTCATGATATTTTCAAAGTGAGCATATATGGGTAGGACCTATAGACCTAGCATGCAACTAGACTAGTTCTAGACCCTACCTAACCTAATAAGGTGTCATGGTGTGTGTGTGTGTGTGTGTGTGTATTCTCTCTCTCTCTCTCTCTCTCTCTCTCTCTCTCTCTCTCTCTCTCTATATATATATATATATATATATATATATATATATATATATATATAGAGAGAGAGAGAGAGAGAGAGAATTAAATACACACCCACTAATATAAATGTATTGTTAGCTTAGTTCATAAATTCTCTCTTGCTCCAATATTCACTTGACCTTATACTTCCTTCCACCATTTCCTCCTTCCATCATTATTTTCCTTCTTATATGTATTTCCTTTAATATTTTAGGTCTAAATATCATTTCTAAAAACTATCAAAAATTTCATTTCTCTTAAATGTAACAATGTCGTGTTATTCTCTCCACCTAAAACTCCAACTACCTTCATAATTGCTTCTATAAGTATCAATACAAATAGGTTTTTGTTCATACATTCTCCCAAAACTATGCCACTTTATCCTATATGAAGGTTCCCAAAATGCCTTATAAATAGATCAAATGGTAGTTGTATAGTCTATTTAGGTTTTCAACCCAAATAAATCATGCTACATAATCTTCCACTCAAGTCTCATTGGCTTGCATGTACAAAACAAAAACATAAAATAAAATAGTTTATTTTTACTCAAGTGTTTAAATATGTCCCTCTAACCTAAGGTTAGTGTAATTGACTAATGATAACACGAAAAGTGTCTTTACCTAAAATTTAACACAAAAAATATTACTAATTAATCTGGTAAGTAAACCTTATCAATGAAATCCTATGTGTTTTAATAAATCCTTATAAAAAATTTTACATAATTTAATACCTTATGAAGATACTCTTTTATTTATACATGTTTTAATGTTTTTTAGGTTCACAAAAAGGGATTGAAGTAATAACCCATGGGCCTATGCCACCAATTATTAACACTTGATAATACATTGTCAAACACATGAGTTACAAAATACCAAATTAATCAGTAATATAAATGAATGTCAAGGTTAAAACATCAACTAATTATTCTTTTAGGACTCTAAAATGCATATAAATTAGTATGAACTAAGTCAAATAGTAAAGGAAAAGAATAGAGAAACATATGTTGAGAAGTGTTATCATTGATGTCAAGGTTGTGTCATTGATGTCAAGATGCATCTGGTGAAGATGCATGGTAAGTAGTTTGTGAGTTATGAGCCATGTGACAAGAGAGAATTTTAAGGAAAAATAATGTATCTATTTTGAGAGATAATTTTAATGAAACCTAATTATTCCTCTAAGTTTGATGTCAAGACTCAGGTTAAGGTAAGCATGTTTTGAGTATTAGGCATTTAGTATAAGGTATCTTGAGAAGCCTAGTCATATCATTAGCATTTACATGATGAGCATGAAGAGTTATGTGTATAGGTATGATATTATCTAATAATCATTAAATGAATGTGATCAAGGTTCATAATCATTAAGGAGTGTTTCAAAGTCAGTTGTCAAGCTTTAAGTGTCTGAAAAGCCTAGTCATGACATAGATCATTGCATGAAGAAATCTTATGAGAAGGTATGAGCTTGGTGTCCTAGTGAGATGGATGAAAAGAGACATAATAGGTTATATGAGTTTTTTTTTATCATGCATACGAGTCATTGGATCACTCATGAGAGTTACAAAGTGAGCCTATATGGGTAGGACCTATATACCTAGCATGCAACTATACTAGTTCTAGACCCTACCTAACCTAATAAGGTGTCATGGGGTATTATCAAGGCATATGAATAATTTATGATAGCAGTTTAGAATTTTAATATGTTTTATTAAATTTATATGTGGTTTTGACATCTTGGATAGTGGTTATAAAGTCAGTTTCAAGGCCTAGTGTGACTTACAAGTCAAAGCCTAAAGAACAAAGTGAGAGATGCTAGTCAGATGGAGTATCAGGATTAGTTTCTGAGGAAATTATGGATAAGTGAGTTTTTAAAAATTTATTTAATTTTTTTTCAAGTATGTTTACCAAGTTTCAATTCAAATTTTGAAGGTTAAGACAAGAAAAAGTGTGTTTAGGTCTCTCGTGTGCACAAAATGAAGGGTTCTCAACCTGAGAAGAAATTTCACGTATTCATTGGCTTGTGTAAATTATAAATGGGAAAATAATCCATTAATTTTATATTTTTAAGGTTATTATATCAAATTTAAAATCACTAGTTTTTGGAATAAGGGGTTAATCTTTATAAATGATCATTAAGACTGGAAGATGGTTTAAACCCTCAAAGAACCCTAATAATGACCTAATATAAAATATATTGTTATAAAGTGATCATAATGGTCTTTATTTATATTTAATTTATTTTATCATGTATTAAACTATCAAAATCACCTCTACGTGTGATTAGTTTTTTAGGTGAGTGAGTGGACTGTATAAGAAAGGCCTTATTTCTTAGAGATGTATTATTGCAATCAGATTTGACCAATTCAATGTTGCTAAATGGATGAAGTTTAAATATTGATACTTTTATATTATTTACATGGTGGTTTTTGAGTATTTTATACTCATAAAATTTTCTAAAATGGTCATCCAAGTTGACCAATTGCTAATAAACCTAATGGTGCAAATAGTGCAAAAAGTAGACAAAAGTGAGAAGTTGATTAAGGATGTGATATCATGGATTAGGGATGAATAAAATTGAAAGGATATATTTTTAAATAATTTTAATAAATTTTAATGTTGGATATATTTTTTTGAGTAAAATGTACATGATGAACATATTTCTCATAAGTTGACATGTCTAGTGTAGATGAGACAGTGAAGGTGCAAGTTCATTTGATCATATTATATATCTATATAATAATTATATAATTATCAATTTAGATAATAAAAATTAATTTTAATTATATAAAAGTGTCTACATAGGTTTTTAAGGTGAAAATCACTATGACTAGTCTTGAAGGTAAACTAGTAGATTTGGGTAAAAAAGTTGTAGTGATGAGTTGGAGGCTTGTTGATCTAAGTTGATGTATATAATGCACATTATGTTGTAAATAGGAATTTTATGTTGTATACATGATTTAAAAAAAAATTAAGTCAGTATAAATTTTTTAAACATTGAATTGAAATTGGCTTGTCTAGTTCATTAAGGTCTAAGAGAGAGGTCAACAAATTGGTCTGCAAAACCAGTAGTTACTATTAAAAATTATGATTGATTTATTGGATATTATTTTGATTATTTTTAAATATAATATTAATGAATTTTAATTCCTTTATTATGTTAATTTATTTATTTAAGATCAATTTTACATGATTGTGTTTTGTGGCTAGTTGGCAGTTCTAAGTGGGCTACTTGTAGAGAAGGGTTTGAGTACTTTTGCCATATGTTTTAAAGTATAAATCACATGGTGATGACCTTGAGGTCATGTATATTATGTATGTATTAATTTTTTCCATGTTTTTTTTCAAAATTATGTTTTTTCTTTAGTTTTTCATGATAGATTTTATGGGTATTGATAGGCCTATTGAGAATAATGTTTTGAGAAGACTTTCAACCAGTGGTTGGACCTAAAAAGTTTTTTGAACATAAATTGAAGTTGTGTAAGGTATATTTGAATGGTATATGATATATTCATTATATTTTAATTATTTAATTTGTTCCAAGAATATTAAAGTGTAATATGTTCTAAACAGACCTAATGAGATTAGGTCTCCATGAGACCTAAAGATGAGATAAGGCCTAATTAAGGTAGGTCAGACCTAAAAGAACCAAAATAACATTTGATCCAATTTTATGATATTTAATAAGATCAATTTCATGGCTGACATAATAAGGGTAAGGTTTATTGTCTGAATAATAAGGATATGAACATGACACTTATATAAATACTAAGCAATCTTAGATATATGGAAAGGTGTAGAGTAGAAGAGAATGAAATAGAACATTGGTAAGTAGAATAAGGTCTTGTAGACCATAATAGGCATTTATATTAACTATTATTAAGTGTTTATATAATTATTTTATATGAAAATCAAGGTCATATGACCTAACCAAGTCAAGACGAGGGCTAATTGAGTGAAAAAGGCTAGAAGGAAGTTTGAGAGGACTAAGAGTGTGAAGATATAAAAAAGTGGTAATCATCAATTCAATAAGAAACATGGTTTTATAAAGGTGTTCAAATGTTTTATTTGGTTTAGTTTGTGCTAATTCATCTAGGGGTTGGTGCCTCCTTGCAAGTTGGTGCTCGTTAAAGCCTAGCTGGGTTGGTACAAAGCTAGTTGGGGTTGGTGCTCCATGTGAAGTTGGTGCTTCACTAAATTTGGTCTTTGTATTATAGTAATATAATACATTTTAATATATCATTTGGTTTTCTTCCCCTTTAGGTTTTCCCACATATATGGTGTGTTCACTTGTACAATCTTATTTCATGCTTGTATAGTTGATTGCTTATGCATTGCTTGATCTATATGTTGATGTGATGGTTCATGATTAAGTAATTTGAATTGATAAGAAAGTTTTTGAAAACTAGTTTACCCCCTATCTTGATCATTTTTATTCCAAAAAATTGATCAAGATAACTACATTTATTTATGACACTAAATAAAAAATAAAAAGTAAATATACAATCAAAGACAACAACCAATTGGGGTGTGTGAAGTTATTCATATTAAGATATAATGTGATTCCATAATCCTAACACGATTCTCTCCCTCTTTAATAATTAGTTAAGGTAGAATATGTCATACATCCACCTCATGAAAAATAGTATAGTTATTCCATTACATCAATAAAGATTGAAAAAACATTAATCAATAAAAATCATAAATACTATAAGTTTTTAGATATAGATGTAAAGGTGGATTAATATCATATAATTTATAATAAATATATACACTATAATAAGAGATGTAGAATAAAAAATACAAAAATCTATGTAACAACATAACAAAATATGTTCATCTATTCCACATAACCCATAAATCTAAGTAATCATTATTTAATTTTTTGTTTGAAAATATATTTTATTTGTTAAGGAATATATTTAATATAAATAAATTGGTCACATGGTAACTATGAAACCATGGAAAACCCCACACATTATAACTAACATAAAATCCCTCAAGTAGCCTAAAACTACCCATGCAAACCTAACAGTCCCCACAACCCTAAGATTTAAATGAACACAACTAAAATAAGGTAGATTCAAGAAAATAAAATCTCAAATGAATCATCCTAAATAGGTCTCTAAGATATTTGTACCAATCATAGGTTATGATTCACATCTTAATTTTTAATTAAATTCTATTTTCAAGTTAAGTTACATTTATTGAATGGCCTAAACAAAATATCTCATAATATTCATATCACCTAAAAAAGGATCTATAATATCTTGATCATCTCCTTGAGGATGGATCATTCCATATCAATCATTAGATCTCTTATATCTTTACCATAAGTTCAAAGTAGTTTGAATAAATCATAGGGATCCTTATGGGAGCCTATAAAGGGTCATATCTTCACTCTCTAATTTTTAAATGTTCAAATCATGTAAATGGGATGGAATATATGGAGGATTATTTATCCATATTTATCTCTCTCAACCTTCCTTACCCTTAGATAACCACTAGTAATAAGGTATCCAAAAAAAATTTACTTAATCCATTTTATTTCATTTTATTTTTATAACTATATACAAACTTGGTTCTAGGTTTTATAGATATGTGATTCTTATAAATACTCTAGGAGGTCTCAAGCTCTAATGATATTCAAAACAATCTTAGGGAGATTTAAGCTCCTCTCAGCCCTTAATGACCTCTTATATCCATGTTTATTAATAAGGTGATATTTATTTATAGTTTAGGTTTGAAAATTCATTGCATGCAATAGAGGTTGAAAAATTAAAGGGAGGATCCTTTTAGGTTCAACCCTTCCTAGGGCCACCAAGTATCCTCAAAATTCATTAAGACATAAAGATCCTTTTTCTAAGAAACATATCAGAATTGGTTTATTTAGGAGTATAAAATTTATATACCTCTTCTCTATGAAAGAGGATGTAATTTTTTGGAAGGGTCCCTTTTAGGTCACCCAAACCCCACACTTCCTAAGTACCCCAGATGGACTATCCAAACTAAAACTAGATTTTTATAAAAATTCAAGTCTAAATAAAAATAAAAGAAACCATAATAAATTTAAAAACTATCCAAATTAAATATTTAAAATAATAAAACCATTTACTATAAAAACAAATTAATCCATGATTAAGTTGAAGGTCATGGTCAAAAAATGTTAGCCACCCAATTACAAGGAGAAAATCACAAGTTAAGTGTTATGCCTACACTAATATCAATTCTAAAAAATGAAGGTCCACTATATTCTATCTTTCCAAAATCACCTTTGTGTTCTAATGGTGACAGCCCAACACATTAGCCACCAAACCCAATCAAACACATGGTGACCATAATAATAAATGTTCAATGACTACCCTAAAAGAGTTTCACCATCCCCTTAGGGCCTTAAAACATAATTCATGTAATCATATATGATACCACCATATTAAGTATAGGATTGCCTTAGAAAAAGGGTGCACCTATATGGGTAAAGGACTTGTGAAAAGTAAAAGTGCCCCATATAGTAATATATTTCAGAAAATCATCACATGCACTACACTAAATATTTATGAAACAAAATTATAATGTGGAGAGATAAACTATAATATTAATAGAGGTGCATTAAGCAAAGGATCAATAAGACATTTGTGCACCCAAATGTGAAACAAAATTCATGTAAAAATAAAAATCACTTAAGTAGAGACAACTATGAGTAGAGAACACAAAGCAAAAGACTATGTAATATATTTGGCATACAAAAATAATTTGATTACCATAAATTAATGGTTATTTTATGAAATCAATTTAGAATTTTAGTTTTATGATTTGTAAAATGATATTAAGGTGGCCCTTTTGTATAAAATACCATATTTACATTTTTAAAAGTCTAGGATACTTTTTTAATAGGTTCAATTATTTTATATTAGTGTAATTAATGTTATTAGTATATGTTGATGTGAAATATTCCATTATAGTAGTTGGTTTGATAATGTAAACAAATTTCATCCTGATGTAACTTGCACCATTATGATAATGAGAATGAATATATTATTGTAAATCCACTCTAGTATCTAGTAATGGTACATTCATGTCTTATTTCTTGTATTTGATTACAAATTTGTGTTTTCATGTTACTATTAGGTTATTTATTTTTTATTAATGGATACTATTTAGTTATTATTTTAAAGATGAAATGCACCCTTTGGATAATGGTGGTGAAGACACTCTCCTTCCAACTGACAAAATGGAAACACTCCTATGCTATGGGTGACCTAATAGTTGGAGTGAATCTCAAGAGAGGGTTGGTTCCCTTAGTATATCAGCTAAACTAACTTTACTCTAATTTTTTAAAGGAAAAGGGATAAAAAAACATCATGTAAACTAAACCTATAACTTGAAAATTTGGTGATTCACTATATTTATTTGGTTTCTTCTACTCACTTAGACATACATATTAAGCCTAAAGGTGTTAGTTGATAAACATAACTCACAACTTGTACAATTTTTTCATGAGTGTTTTATAGGAAGGTAAATAACTCATGACATCACTTAGAATGGATGGAAAATGAATTTGTAAAATATCAAATGGTGAAACTCCTCAACTTAGAACTATACAAACCTTTTGACCACATAGCCTACAACCTAAAAAATAATATTTTCTTACATATAGGTCAGGAAATAGGACAACAAATGAAGTATAAATCAATTTCATCACAAGAAAATATTAATTATTTCATAGATTCACATACAAACAAAGGAATATGAGAAGGAAAATTAGATGTTTTATTCATCCAAAGGTATTTTCTAGTAAAAAAATGCTATATCTATTCCACAACCAAGTATAACTACCTTTACCATAAAAATCATAAGTATATATGGAAGAATCAAGACTAGAGAGGAATAAAGAACACCAACAATGATCATAAATGTTACCTTTATGACATATAATAGTCTTATAACTGAAAATTAACATGAGGGAATATGCCATATGCCTTTTCCAATGCATCAATACTTTTATTCCATCTATTTTTCTTGGTCTTCATGTTTACTCCAAAGGAGAATGGCGTAGTATTTGCTCATGGGTGACTAGGTAAGTTTAATTCAATCAAAGAGTTTTAAAGCCTCTTTTATTCTTAGGTCTCATTATATCTTTGTATTTATATTTCACTAACTCAACCTTTTCTCATTTAAAAAAACTTGATGTCATGAATTTCATGTATTCGACTCTCTTGAGGAGGTTTCACATTCCTAAGGTTAGTTTCAAACATATTGATGCTTCATTGACCACTCTCTTCATTTGGGTGTAGAGGATCTTAGATGTTTATCTCAAATTTGTTTCATAATCCTTGATTTACTCTTTAATATTGATTTAATGGAGGATGTGTGTGTGTGTGTGTGTATTAATATATTATATCTTCCTCTTCTCATCATTTCAAACCATAGATTTGTGATTTTATATATATATATATATATATATATATATATATATATATATATATATATGTATATATATATATATGTATATATATATATATGTATATATATATATATATATGTATATATATATATATGTATATGTATATATATATATGTATATATGTATATATATATATATATATATGTATATATATATATATATATATATATATATATATATATATATATATATATATATATATATATATATATGTATATGTATATATATATATATATATATATATGTATATATATATATATATATATATATATATATATATATATATATATATATATTATCTTCCTCTTCTCATCATTTCAAACCATAGAGTTGTGTTTTGTTGCTTTGTAGCCTTCATGAAAGACATACATCTTTTATTGGCATACGTTATCCTTAACCATTCAAAGACTTAATTGTGGTTTTAATATATTTGTTATGTATATACATGTATAAAATTAGGTGAATAAACTTGCGTAATTCCATGATATCCTTCATCAATGATGAATTTTTTTCATTATATCTCTTTAGCCCTCAAATTTACACATTTCCCTTAACTTTAGACATGTATTTTATAAATTTATTTATATATACTTATCTAATTAGAATTAAATCACTTGTAAGTAAAAATAAACATCCACATGAATATTACATACAAGTTTTATATCTTTTGGGTAATTATTTTGCAAGACATGGAGGTTTCAAGGTTGTTAGTCAAGCTTTTGTGCAAAAATGCAGACTTGTACACTATATTTTAGAATTTTATATCTCCTCAGGTATGGTACAGACATAAAAAAAGACAAAAAAAAATTAAACATAAAAACATACATTTTTTTTATAAATTTCAATACTTTTCAATGTTTAGAACTAAAGTTATTCCCTTTTTTCTAAAAACTAGGATTTACATGGCAGTAAGCATGCCAATTGCTTAATATTTATAAATCTTGAGTTATTTAGGGTATAAATAGCTGATTATTATTTTTATATGACTTTATTAAACCCATATTAAGATTAAAATAATTTTTTGGGTTCAATAAATCACAAAAAACATAAAAAACTATCCCTTTCTAATGACCTATAAGCTCTTTTAGTTCAAGCTTTAAAAAGTTCTTAAAATTTTTTCAATTTGAGCTCTTATGGACCTGAATATTTTTTTGAAATGTATTAAATTTAATATAATTTTTTTTCTTGATTTAATCCAATATTCAATAGGAACCTCCCACTAGTGCATTGAAAACTTCACATTTTAAGTTTGTAGACCTGTAGGTCCTCTTTCAAGCTTGAAAACTCTTTTAAACTTGACTACTGACAGATATACAAGGCCTAAAACTTCTTCATAGGATGGAATGCAATTTTATAATGATGTTAATAGTTATTTAAATACTTCACATAGATGAAAATAACCACACATTTGTTGAAAGCCTCAAGTTCTAGTGTGTATGCCTATGTAAGCACATTCAAGCCCATAACTTTACCAAAATTGAAGAACAACCCTGCTATAACTTGAGAAATTTATGAAAAATTAATGAGTATATTTTAATAACATTATAACATTTATCATCTTCCAGTTAACTCAATCAATAACCAAAATTCCAAGAGGATAACCCATAAGCTCTTAGGGTTTTAGAGGGTTTATAGGCAATTTTTGGTCTTTCTAGCCATTCAACATGATCTAAAGCTCCATTACATAATATAATGGCTTTAAATTATTATATATAGTCTTTTTTATATTCTAAAAGATTTATTTTCTTCCATGTAAGCAAAGAAGTAAAAATAACCCCAAAATCATGCCTAAATCAAAATTTTTTGAAGACTATTTTGGCTCCTTAATGATTGTTCATAACCTTACCTAATTATTTCTTCCTCATAACACCTAAAATTTATAATTAATGACCTAATACTCCTTATAAAATGAATGTAAAATCCCATGTAACTCCTTAGTGAAAATGGCACATCTTATAAAATAGATAGTAGGACCCTATGAAGGGGATTTTAGTTAGTTTTCTCCTAGTTTTAAGGTCTAAAACCAATATGGTAATCATTGAAGGCATATTTAGATTTTATTATGATGATAGAAATAATATATTCATTCCATTTAGTGTCTTTGAGCTCAAGGTTATCCTACAACCTCCACGAAACCCTTGTCTTTTTTTTAATCTTTGCCTAAAACTATCATTTTTGTCCATGAATGGACCTCTAAAACATATTAAGAACCATAAAAACTCCATTTATATGCTTGATATGTAATATTTTTGTACCATTCATAGGATTTTTTCCACATTTAAATAGGAATGAGAGCCCAAAAAGTCAAGAAGAAAAGAAAATTAAGACTTCTAACACATTTTGACTCTATATACAGATTAGAGGAAGTTATGGATATATTTTCCAACATTATATGACTTTATGATACATTAATAAGGATTCACTTTCCATAAGAACAATTTAAATGGGCTAAAATAAGACATTATGACTCTTTTTCACCCTCAAATACATTTTTAAGACCTTTTTGGGATATTTATGACTTTATTATGACTTATAAAACTATTTTACCTCTTTTACCACGTAATCCCACCTTTTGGAAAAAACATTCTTTGTTCATGAGATGACACAATTATAATTTTGATAATATGTTACATTATTCTTAATCTAAATTCTTTAAGGCATGAGGTGAGGCCTAACAAGGTCAACCAAAACTTAAACAAAGCTTTAAGACACATTTTATGCATACCTTATAATGATATAATTATCATAAGATGCCTAAGAGGAAGAGTATTCAAATAAATTTTTCAATAAATTCCCCTCTCTAAGTGTCCAAGTTCTCTAGGGACCAAGGGTGGCTAAAATAGCCAATATTCCAGCAACCTCTGCAAGTTGATTACTTATTAAGCAAAGACTAGTGGCCTTTTCTCAAGTCCATCAGGCATGGAGACACATGAAATCCTTCACCAATCTAATTTGAAAGTTTTATCATGATGGTAACATGTTGAAATAACCTATGAAAAATTTAAAATACCTTATCATCAAGCAAGGAATAGTGAGAAACAAAAAACTTAATGTCCCAAAGTACTTAGATGAAAAGACAATAACAACTAACAATGTGCATGCAACACTTAGAGGAAAAAGAAATTAGTAAACCAATATGTACGAAGTTGAAACATGACCTCAATATTAATGCTTAAGGTATATCCATTAAATAGGAGTGGTGTATCTTCACCACTAAACTTGGAGAGTTAAAAGGCATTGTTTTGTTTACAACTAAAAGTTATATATGGTCTACTACACATAGATTCAAACTTGGTATGTTTTCTAGGATTGGTCGTCTCTTCATCCCACTTGAAAACAATGTCTCCCTCTTAAAAATACTCATATTTTACCTTTTTTCAAAGTACCTCTTCATTTGATCAAATGAATCTCCATTATATGCATAGCTTGGTCTCTAGTTTCTTCTAATTCCATTCATTCTATAAACCTCATTGCCATGGCATCTTCCTCCATCATTTATAGTTGGTCTGTGAGATATATAGTTAGTAGTTTTATTTTTATACGAAGCAATTCCTCAATACCATAGATAATAATTTAAGGATATTTAGCAACAACTCTCTTGGGAGTTATTGTATCATCCCATAAGGCTATTTTTGACTTGGTATGCCAAGTTGTTTGGTTTTCCTCCATGGTTCTTTGTATAATCCTAATTAGATTCATTTTAGTGTATTTTTCCAATTAATTCCCTTAAGTTTCTTATTTATGGGAATTAATAAAATTAATATTACACTTGACTTCCCACCAACTTATCTTAGTGACAACAAATGCCATTGCATTATCATAAATGATTGTATAAGGAATTCCAAACCTAGTGACTATACCTTCATAGAAGTCCAAAACTAAAGTCTCATTTTTTAAATTGAATTCCACTTCTTATACACACCTTTTAAAGTAATTATTGGTTTTTAATACCCACATATGACTTACACTTTAATGTGGTTTAATCATCCCTATGAAATATAAGCCCCATTACATGAAGGGATACTCTACCTGAATTGAATGGAGAGAGAGGGATACCAGATTATACTTGTGAATAAAACACACTTATTACAATTTTTAACCCATGAATATTCATATCTAAATAATAAATTCCAATATTATCCTACCCTAATTATATTCAAATCTATGGTTCTTGGATAAAAAATTTCACCTGATAGTCCATCATGGAATTCTTCTAAAATCTTATCAATCTAACTTGTTTCAACACATATCAAGATACCACCATTGATATAATTTATAAACAATATGACATCCATAATTATATAATTAATATATTATAATATAAAGTACCTCATTTTATCTTGGTCTAAACCTTGAGGACACTCACTTGTTTAAAAGAAATGGATCATGTCTTGAGTCTAACTAGTACACAATTAAAGTACAGTTGATTGTTGGCCATTTTGAAGCACTAAGATATCATTCTTATCATCTTGAAAATTTTATGATATATTTTCACACAAACATTTTCCTCTTACCATCTTTGTGACCTTGATATACACTTCATACTCCATAAATTTTGTGATCCAACTTGCCCTCTTCTCATTCAAATCTTTGCTCAAGAGGAATTCTTTAACACTTGGGTGTGAGACCATTAAATTAACCTTATTTTTAGAAACCAAATGCATAAATTTATTGATAATTATTATAACAAAAAATAATTTTTTCTCTAAAAAATATTATCTTACCTAATAAACTTCCAAGCCTTGACTAAAGAAAGCTACTAGTTTATCCATACCTTCATTATTTTGTTGTACCAACATATCTAAGATAGTGTCCATAATCCAAAGGCATACAGATTAAATTACTTGGTAAAATTAGGATTTATGAGGGTAGGAGCTTATTTTATAGCTTGCTTAATCATTTTAAAACTATCTTCTCCCTCTTTAGTCTAGCTAAAAGCTATATTCTTCTTCAATATAGAGGTTATTAGTTTCACAAGGTTGGAAAAATCAAGGATAAACCTCTTAATAAAATTTATTATCCCTAAGAATATTTGCAATCCTCTTTTGTGACTAGGAAAGGACAATGATATAATATCACTTACCCTCTCAATATCAATTGCAAGCCCTATTTTGGAAATAATATGGCCTATAAGCTTGTCTTCATGAATTGAAAATATGCACTTAGAAACTTTGAACTACCTACACCTATCAAAAAATTGATTGATATGGGATAAATGATCATTAAAATGCTTACAAAATTGATTTAAATTTTAAGGGTTATGGATTTTAAGCCCTAGGTTATTAAAGGGTATAAGTATAGTGAATCAAAGTATAAAATATGCAATAAATACATCCACTAATTTATGAAAGAATTGATCTAAGCTAAAATTTATAATAATAGTAATGAAGGACACAAATTAATACTTGGCTAGAAATTAACTAAGATGAAGGATCCAAAATCTAAAAATTGGTACATGAGTTGATATGAGTGTTTTAAATAGGATCCAGTTGTCAAAACCCCTCTTATACAATAGTTCCCTACCTTGCATAGTAGTGTTATGATGCTAGTGTCCACTTATGACTCTAGTGTCCTCTATGAAAAAGTTGATTTGTACTTTTGGGAGCACCTATGTCTGAGTATACCAAGTATATTATTATGTGGAAAAAACCTACTTCTTTATTTATGATCTATTTTAATTAATTCTATATGCAAACCCTACACCTCCATGTGATTACATAATTTATTAGCACAAGTAGTAAATGTGTAGTGTTAGTTGGGTAGACTAGATATTCTCAAAACCTCATTTTGATGAGAGTTTATTTCATACCAATACTCTCAGGAAGGATCAAGCCTGATGTAGTTCTCCCCACCTAAGTGCTAGTGCAAGTGTAAGTGAAGCTAGAATGAATGTTTGTTTGAGTGCTTTGAGTAAGTCCTAAGACTATAAATCTATGGATTATAATCTTAGGATGGCTATATATGACTGTATGTAAAAGTGAGGTAGAATAGGGATTAATAACCTTGATTGTGTATAACTTATTCTAATCTTGTTTGTGTGTATTTACATATGATTTATATCTAGTGTATAAAGGGATAAAATTCATGTACATATACTAATTTTGTGTTTTTGTGAGATTTGAAATAGGTCTAATATGAACCTAGGTGTCTTTTGAATTAAAAATATATCCATTATATCTAAAAAGAAGTAAAATGACAATAACACCTAAATAAGACATTAATGTTGTGACATGAGTGTCCAATTATGGTGTTAGTGTCCAAGTGGTAAAACTTATGGAATTAGGGGCTTGGATGCCTAAAGAAGGGTTTGGGACTAATTTTTATATGTCTAAAGATGTGTGTGGCCTAAAACTAGATAAGTGTTTAAATATGCCCTAATATAGGTCCAGGGCTAAGTTAGGGATGGGTGGTCTCAAATAAGACTCTTGGCACTCAAGTGACATTTTAGATGACTACATTTCTCCCCCCCCCCCCCTCATTTATTTTATAAATGCATCAAAGTGAAATATATAGGGTAAATTAAAAAAATGTACTTGTACTTACCTTAGAGGTGAATCCCATTAAGTTGGATCCAATTATGTGAAACATGCTCCATTTTGTGTCTTATAAATGAAACATGCATAAATAAGTGTTTACTTAAGAGATATCAAAATCAAAGACAAAATTGAGTAAAGAGATAAAAGCGGGGAAAGGAATGAATACACATCATTAGATACTTAAACCAATGCATAAACTGAGTAACATACTGTGTGTGTGCATGTAGATAGTGATCAAATCAATGAATAGCTAGGACTAAGCCAATGGCTTACTCAATCCTCATGTGTGGGTTCCTTAATAAATTAATCCAATTTTGAATTCATTATTTCCCACCCCTATTTGGTGGGTCATGACCTATGAATAACTTAGATTGAATTGATGGCTTGTCTAACCCTATTATGTAAGTGGCTCAAGAATTCAAGTAGAATATGACTCCATCATTACCTAATCATTTGTAGTAGATGTATATATAACTAAATTTTTATTATTATAATTTAAATTTTATATAATGGATCTATGGCCACTTGGTAAATTTAGAATGAAATTCAGCCTAAGGGCCTCTCAGATACTCGAGAATGTGCTTAGGGAATATATAATATTGCTAACCCCTTAAAAAATGGAATAAGACATTAATCTATTACATAAATCGAAACATGGTATCTAGTGTGTAAAACATAGAGAATGACATGGAATTTTCAATTCTATCTATTCAAGTAGTGCATAAATGAGCATACAAAAAAAATGTGCCACACACATGGCCCCAAATTTAATATTTAAGTATATAAATTTTGAATTGATTTGTAATAATTGTTATCTAAGTATTTTAAATGTAAACAAGAATGATCATGTTATGCATGATGCCCCTAGTCTAAGGAAATTGGTATGATTTTATGCAAAACTAAGAAAAAAATTATAATTTGTAATTGAATCTATGTAAACCTAGACTATAACTATTGTGCCTTTCTAGAAATTCAAGAATTTTCTATTTCTAGGGCTATTGGGTAGTGGTGCCATACCTTGGAATGTAGCATTGTGGCATTGGTTTCTAATTTAGGCACTAGTGTCTAACTATTTTTTTCTACAAAACTAACTCTAATCTCTATTTGACTATTTTCCATGTGTTTTCCTGAAATTGGGCTCTATATTGTATGTCTACATGCTATAAATTGTACTCTAAGTTCATTCAAATGGCCTAATATTTATGACAAAATTATGTGAATTCCCACTCTTTTAAGGGTATTTGTTGAATCTATGCAAGAACTATCCTCAAAATAAAAAGCTCTACATGATATGTGTTAGCTAGAGCATATATGATATCTATATAATAAACCAATATAATGTGTATACATGACATTAGAAATTAAAATAATGTGAGTATAAGTTGGTAATTTACGATGTATTTTAGATCTAGTATTCACAAGGCTACCAATATAGATACAAAAATGTAATCATGTGTATAAACATAAAATCTGAGTAATAAACTAAGTAACTACCTAGGGAGATGAGGCATGATGTCCATCATGGTACTTAGGGAGGAAAGGGATATAAATAAGGTATTTCATGGCATCTAGAATTGAAGTGTGTAATATTTAAGAGACAAGTTTCATAGCCATGATGCATACATGAAATCATACATATAACACACATGAGACACACAAAGTAGGCCAAGGGGCCACAATATAAAGGAAAAGGGCACATGTCACTAAATATAAGAAAGCAAATATATACAAAGACATGTTTAAATGTTTACATATACATAGATAAAGTAAGGTTAGCTTAGATCCACATGGAATAACATGTTCAAATGTCTACATAAACAAAATAGAAAGAACACACAAGGATATGGGCATAGGTCCAAATCATACATATAATGAAAGGAAGTGGTGTAGAGTCATAAAAAAAGGCATATTCAAATGCCCTCAAATAGATTTAGAAGCATATATACACAATAAAGTCTAATATATTAAATTTATAAATGAAAGTATGCATGAACATGTGGTATAAATCTATATAAGAACAAAGATGTACATAAACTAAGTCTTTATTAGTAGTAGTCAAAAAAAAATGAGTAGTGTAAAATGATCAATATGAAGATATAATAATGAAAAATCTATGATATTGAATATGAAGATGTACCTAGCAATCAAAACTATGTGTAAGATTCCTTAAAATGGGCAAATGTGTCAAATGAGGAATTTGTATATCTATGTATGTGCCCCCAGTGGGTAGATAGTGGAAAATTTGGATTTATGTGGTGGACCTAGGTCTTGTAAGTATCTATGAAAACTCAAAAAGAACAAGTGAAGGATGTATGAGTGATAAAACTAACTACATTAACATAGATAATGTATGTAGTACCTACAAATTATATGGAATGTAAACATGGAAATCCATGAAATATATATTTTTCATTTTTTGAGTAAATATTTGAATGTTTCTATGTTTTTGACATATTATATTATTTTTTTATTATTTTGATATAAGTTGCAATCAAGTAAAATGAAAATGAAACTATATACAATGAGAAATAATAAAGGAATCTATATACAATTAAATGCTAGAAATAAATGAGATAATGTGCAAATGAAGTGTAATGTCTCTACAAACCTAAGATCACATCCACAGGATGTGGATAATTAAATGGTGGATCTAGTGGGAGGTCATCCAATATTAGATATTATAACTACCCAAACTCAAATAAATCATCATCATCATGATCAACATACCATGTTATTTATATAGGTATAGGCTTATCTTTGGTGTTATTCTACATTTTATGCATCTGAATAGCTTATTGTTATACTATGTAAGAAGCCTCTCATGTGGTCCCAGGGTAAACCACATTAGACCATGGGGTATCTATACAAAATATATGATTCTCATCTGGTCCATCATGTAAAATGTGAGTTGCATATCCCTCATGCCTAAAATTCAAGCATCTATCTATGCAATCAAATATGATATCCATTACTTATAACCATGTACAGACAAGGGTAACCTATATATGAGTACCTATGCTCATGAAAAAGAGTAATGTATTTGGATCTAAATCCTCATATATAGACACATGAGGGATGTATGGATCTTGGATGAAAACTTGGATACTCAAAAGATCATTTTTTGAATATTTGTATCGATAAAGAATCCATCATGGTTCCTATACTAATGGAGGTAGAAGACGTGCAATTTGAATAATGCCTTTATCCTTAAAATTATTTAACTTCTATTGTAATGTTGAGCATGTATCTATATAATGTCTTTTAATCATATGAAAATGATGAAAGGGTCTACCATCCTACTATGATAATCTATTGATGAATCTATGACAAACTATGGGTAACACCATCAATCCTCTATGAAGTAATATTTATAGAATCTGATGTGGACTATCCTATGAATTGCCTACTTCGATCCATATAATTGGCTTAATATACATATATATAACCATATGGACTGACTTAATAGAGGAATCTACATCTAACTATAATTAAGTAGTGGGTACTATAGTTCTAGGATTATGAACTAGTGGTGTTGACTATGTGGGAAAAGGAATGAATTATTTAAAATCATCAATGTACTCTTTAGGGCCTACTATTATAAATCTCAATCCACAAAAAAAATCATCAATGTCTTTGGGTGTTAGATCATCTTCTATAGTAGCCTGGTAATTTATATTAGAGTTTTAGATATATACTTACTATGAATTAACAAGTAATGGTAATTATGCTATGAAAATCAAATCATCCACTATGGGTGCGGATAACTATGCTATAAGAGGGTCCTCCATAATGGGTGAAGTTAATTGTGTTTTATAAGGATTTGGAATGGGTTTAAGAGTAGTTGTGCTATATTCCCCAACCTCATATATATGGATCTGCTCAATCAAAATATTATGAGGTGCAGACTCTATAAGAACATTAGGTGTCCCATCTAAATATGTGCTCAAGGTGGTGGGCTTAATGACTCTACAATAAAAAAATGTTTGATTATCTTCTAGATAAGTGTATACGTATCCATCATGTAAAAGCATGAAACATCTATGTGAGGTAGAGGGTAAGAATTCCATAGCATGTATCCAAGGTCTCACAAGTAATAGGTTGTAGTGAAAATGGTTAGGCATCACCTAAAATTATGTAGGTAGGGTTTTTAGCTCAACCATAATATCCAATGTAATATAACCCAATTCCT
This sequence comes from Torreya grandis, assembly GCA_037957365.1. NCBI lineage: Eukaryota > Viridiplantae > Streptophyta > Pinopsida > Cupressales > Taxaceae > Torreya > Torreya grandis. The sequence goes on along the minus strand of JARHVA010002063.1, from coordinate 1,743,906 downwards.
ATTTAAGAATGTCATCAAAACCTCTATTGTTCTTAAATGTATTCCAAATGGATTTTATATCAAAACTTATAGTATGTAAAAATGTGAGGCTACATATGTTGAGTCTTGAGCCACTATCATTTAGAACTTATTTAATATCAGTGGTCTATATTTGTGCCTAAATGAATATCAATATATTTTAATCAAAACTGACTGTGAAGAAAATCCTCATTAGCAAAAGATATAACATACTCAATGTCCTTGATAGTTTCATGATAGATGCAAATTATGATGGTTATATGTCATGAGGTAAGTATGTATGATTAAGTGTTTTAAAAATAATATATTTGAAAATGGTTTACTTTGGAGTAATAATAATATAGAAATCTTAGCTGGTATATTTCTCAACTGATCCAAAATATTAAATACTTTGTATTGATCCCTAAGTCTTGTTGAGTTTTTTTGGGATGAGGAGGGAATATTTTTTGAGGGATGAGTAGGGATGGTGGGATTACATTGTTATTATATAGGCTAAGGATGTATCATATTCCATATTGTAATATCTCAAACCTTAGGGTCTACTATTTGTCAAAGGATAGTAGTAGAGGTAAGATGTAATTGAAGATAGTCAGTGGGTCTAGGTGGAGGAGGAATAAAAGGATTCATCTAAGATATTTGTCATTTAGTAACTATTGACGTAGTGGATTGCACCTGGGGTAGGATGCCTAGCTCCAACCCTTCCACATGCAACAATGGAAACTCCCCTCTCGCCTGTGGGATCATTGAAGCTAGAGGGGGGAGTCTCTAAATAAGGGCTAGCTCCCTTTGATGTATATTTTAGGCCCTAGTTTCTCCTACTACTAACAAATAAAATGAAAAAGGGGGGATGAAAAGGGAGAGAGAGATTCTGAAAATATAACCTAAGCCTAAAAATGAAAAGGTGATACACCAGAAAATGTTGACCCACTCAGCCCAAACATACACTTTTCACTAGAAAGAAAATCCCATACACTTCATCTGAAGGGGGAATCTCTTCTATAATAGTGATTCATGGGTCTATAGAGATACAAGGAGGAAGGAACTAGCAAAGGTGTTCTGAGACACACTTTGACAGCCTATTCACATGCGCCTATATTCTTTCTGTAGACACTTAAGCAGACCTGCAGAAAGGAGACTTCACAATGCACTAGACATATTGTAATTAATCTGTGAAAATCATGAAAGAAAATGAATTAACATAAAATAATAAAATAGACATATACTTTAAAGTGCAACTTTAGATAGAGGTAAAAATGCTAAGTCCTAATTCAAGGTAAAATCTGGCAGCGCTCTACCTTACAAGCCCAAGAGATTTTGGGAAAAGTTTTGCCTTAAGGCTAAGAGAGTGGATCCTTTCTCAAATGAGAAAATTACAATATATAGAGAAAGGAGAAGAGAACTTGGTGATTCCTTGACAAGCTCAGCCCATGTGCACTAAAAGCATTAGGAAGAGGAAGTCACTATTGCTAATGTCATTCTTCTAGAAAAGGCCTACTAGAAACATGTTGTATAATTGCCAAACTTGACTTTAGCATTCAATAATTAATGTAAAATCATGGACCACACCTCTTTTATTTCAAATAGACTACAGTTTTTCCCCTCATAAATGTAAAGTAGGCCACACCGCTCACTATTTATGCCATTTGATGACCATCTGGCAATAACTTGCCTCCTCTCACCACTTGGACTACCTTGTCTATTCTTTCACTTTGTCTTCTTCATGATTTCTCTCTCTTTTTATCTCCTTTGGCCCTCAGGGCTATCTTTTGGTGGGTCACTACATCCTTTGGGATCTTTTTTGCTGATTTTCAAATAAGTGACACGTGTCACATTCCACTATGAAATGAACAGGACATGTGGCAGCATTTGCTTGACTCATGGAAGCTTTAGGCACCCTTTGAAGGTCTTACAAAAGAGGACATGTGTCAGCTTCCACCTTCTTTATCAATTCATCCAGTGCCCACCATAGTTCTCATGAAACAAAAGAGAGAGACTATGGGTGTTGACACTTGTCAGCTTCTATCGAGCCTTACAGGGGATACGTGGCACATTCCACTGCTCCTAGAAAAGCATGTCAAAGCCTTCCACATTTTACACTTGGCATCTTCCATTCTGTAGATTTCCTAGAGTAAAATTTGATGTACATGGGCCCGTCACATTTGAAAACCAATGGCTAATCTGTCTTCTTGAAGTTGACGGCTTTTGAGACGTCATCGTCCTTGGCAAATTCCTTTGGGCCTTTCTTACGAGCTTTTATTTTATTTTGGACCCTCCCAAAGGGGAAGTCTCCCTTTGGATCTAGAGAGATGCCCTTCATTTGGCCAGTTGAGAGCTCCCTATAAGGGCACCTGCCCTTCAGTGGCCTTTGTCTCTTTGGCCCTTTTTGTGACTTTTCTATAGGCTTTTTTTCTTGTGGACAAAAATTATGCAAGAATTGGCCGCTTTGATTTCCCTAGTTCCTTTTGAGCTCATGGCCCTCCTCCTAATTCCTTTAGACTTTTTGTCTAAAGGAATTCCTTCAAACAAAAAGTCTAAAAGAATTCAAATCCTTAAGACTTTTTGCACATTTTTGAAATCCTTTAGATGCCTTCAAAGTGCTCCCTGCCCTCTGTAAGGGCTTTTTAACTTAGAAATACCCTCCACAAGGGAACTTTCCCTTCGAGAGGATTGAACCTTTCACATTGAATTACTCTTTTGAACCAATCCATTAAACTGGTTCAATAGTTTAAACATTTGTTAAAACAAGGCATCAAACTATTTGATTGAACTTGCCGATGAACTTTGCATTGAGATTTGCATTGAACCTTGATGATGAACTTTGATATTAAACCAAAAATGTTAAACCAATGCATTAAACCAAGCTGATGAATTGATGCATTGAACCAAGGTGTTGAACCAAAGCATTGAACTGGTTCAATGGTTCAACAGTTCAAAGCTACTAACTTTTTGAAAGATCATGTTGTTGAACCACTCTTTCATCCTCAAGAAAAAGTGACTTTGAACCATTTTAGCTCTCTTTCCTTGTGAATTTATTTAGACAAGAGTCTGAAGAAGCTTTGTAAAACCTTGCACTCTTTGACTGGTTCTTCATCTGCTAAAAGACTACACCTACAGAGTCTGTAGAAATTCTGTAGAGTCTGTAGAAATTTCAAGACTCGTGAAAAATCAAAAGTACTGGCTCAGAACATCATAAAAAAGATGGTGGACTATTTTTTTGGCTTGTGTGGGCAAAAAATGGTCAAAAAATTGGTGATTCCCAAGGGAAGCATGCCTACTATGCTTAGAGACCAGTTGCCTTGTAGTCCATTGGGCACGAAGTCAGAATGTAGCTTTGAAGAAAGGTTAGTAATAGCCCCAAAGATCCAAAAATCAAACATGAAGCTTTTTACCCTAGACACAAGGGAAAGCACACACAAGACTAAAAACACTACTTGTGCAAACTGCACTTAGGGAAAGCAAGAAAGATAATTAAAAGAAAACTACTATGTAAAACTAACCAGGTGTATTTGCTTCCCTCCTAGATCAAAGGGAAAACTTCTTAAGTCCCCACCCTAGCAAGGAAACTTATGGTGCCAGACAAGTGGTTGAATGAAAAGGAGATTTGGTGACTTGTTCCTCTTTCCTATCACCTGGATTGGCTTGTATCCAAGTGGATCAGATTCAAACATGCTTCCAACATACATGTATTCCTTTTGTTCCTAGAATCTTGTTGAATGCTGGTGCATATCACTAGGAAATTTGTGGCTACTGGCTCATCACTATAAGCCCTTTATTTGCACAGTCCCTCTATAATGCAACATGGTTTGACCCATTTCCTTTTGCTTTGTTAGAGATCCTACCAAACTCATCCTCTACTCCCTCTTGGCCTTCTTGAAGAAGGGTGACTATTGTGATGTCTGAAATAGAATCACAAAATGATTACTCATCCCACAGAACATCACCTCTTTGTTCACAAAACTCTTCTTCAAGGCTTTCCTCAAGGGAGACCAGCCTCTCATTTTCCTCCTCAAAGACTATAATTTATAGATGTTCAAATATATCCATCTAGTCTTCTCTAACTTAGGCTCCTTGACATAGTTGTCCTCATCGAAGAAAAAAGGAATTTCATCAAACAAAGGGGGAGAGAGCTCACCATGCTTAAGTTCCTCTTCATATTATTGGAACATCTGCATGTATGCATGACTTGTGTCTTCACCATTGTTAATGAAGTCTTCACAAGGGGCATCAATGATGATTTATTCTTCATTGTCGCTCATGATAGCCTCTTGGGAAACTATAGATTGGGTCTTCTACTCCTCACTCGCCTCCTGCAGAACAATTTCTTCCTTGAGAAGGGGTGAAGTGAAACAACCATGTGGAAGGGGAGGCAGTCCTTGAGCTAGAATCAAATGATTCTCCTCCTTCCACTTGGCCAACACTTCATCAATATTAGGTGTGGCCTAATAGCTCTCTTGGAAGTGTGTAGGTGGGGTGTGTTCAAACATGGAATATGTTGGTTGGTCTGAACCATCCATCACACATTGGTTGAGGAATCTCTCTCTGGATTCTAACTCTACAATTCTTCTAGCTATATCCTCTTAGAAGAACCTTTCTTAGAGGTCACCAACATTATCATGAGTAGGAACAACCTCTTCTTATTTAAGGTATTGATCAAAATCTTTCTTCTCCTCCTTCTTGCCCCATGATTCTACTGTTTGCTTCTAATTCAGGATCTCAAAATTGGAATTTTGCTCTTGTGAACAGGTAGCAACTTTGTTTTCTCCAAGGTTCTAGGGTTCCTCCACAAGTTCTAAAAGTTCTAACTCTCTTTCATGAAGCAGTTTCATCTTAGCCTCTAAATCTTCCATTTGCTTGGCTAGATTATCCTAAAAGAGTCTTTCTTGGAGCTCATAAGAATCAGTGTAGAGATGGGTAGGAGCAATTTTGAGAGAGATGTGTTGGTTCCTAATGTTCCCCCTAAAATAATATTCATGATCTAAGGATTTTAAAAGGTTCATCTCCATGGGAGGTTGTTCTAGTTCCTTTTGATGCATGAAGGCGAGGCACACGGGGTCAAGAGCAGGGTTGATTGATGTATCAAATGAGCTGGAGTGAGCAAGTACTATCTGATAGAAAAGATTTGATGCATAAGAGGGGGCTTTCTTTAGGATAAGAGGGGGTGTGTAAGGCTGACTACCTTACATGAATGGATTCCTCCATTTTAGTACCTCTTCCTCCATGGATTGCAAGTCTTGAGCTTGCCTGAACATCAGCTCTTACTGATAACCATATTGCTCATCTAGTCTATCTATCTCCATTACCTACTTCTCAAACTCTAACACCACCTCCCTTATCATTTAAGGGTAACTAGGAGAGCTGCTTGAGGGGATTCCATAAAATTTTTGAGTCTGATCGAAGTCATATGAAGGAAAATAAGGTCCATAATTTTGTGTTAAGGAATCATACATACAAAAAAATGAGATTTTATTGATGGCACCAGGCTGCCTAACCAGCTGATTCAACTTAGAGTCACCATTGGTGTTGATGCAAAAGCCTCTAAAGGTTAGTTGGTTGAATAACACACCAAAAATAAGTTAACTCTTTGGACACAACTTGTCCTAGTTGGTCCCACCGAGCATGCCAAAAACTATTGACATAGTGGATTGCACCCAGGGTGGGATGCCTAACTCCTGCCCTTCTGCACACAATAATGGAAACTCCCCTCTTACCTGTGGGACCAGTGAAGCTAGAGGGGAGAGTCTATAGATAAGGTCTAGCTCCCTCTAATGTATATTTTAGGCCCTAGTTTCTCCTACATCTAACAAATAAAATGAGAAAGAAGGGGTGAAAAGGGAGAGAGAGATGCTGAAAATAGAACCTAAGCCTAAAAATGAAAAGGTGATACACCAAAAAATGGTGACCCACTCAGCCCAAACATACACTTTTCACCAGGAAGAAACACCCATACACTTCATCTAAAGGGGAAAGCTCTTCTAAAATAGTGAGTCAGGGGTCCATAGAGATACAAGGAGGAAGGAACTAGCAAAGGTGTTCTAAGACACACTTTGACAGCCTATTCAAATGTGCCTATATTCTTTCTATAGACACTTCTAGAAAACCTATAGAAAGGAGACTTCACAATGCACTAGATATGATGTAATCAATCTTTGAAAATCATGAAAGACAATGAATTAACACAAAAGAATAAAATAGACATATACTTTAAAGTGCAAGTCTAGATAGAGGTAAAAATGCTAAGTCCTAATTCAAGGTAAAATTTGGTAGCGCTCTGCCTTACAAGCCTGAGAGATTTTGGGCAAAGTTTTGTCTTAAGGCTAAGAGAGTGGATCCCTTCTCAAATGAGAAAATTAAAATATATAGAGAAAGGGGAAGAGAACTTGGTGCTTCCTTGAAAATCTCATCCCATGTGTGCTAAAGCATCGAGAAGATAAATTCACTGTTATTGATGTCATTCTTTTAGAAAAGTCCTACTAGAAACATGTTGTATAATCACCAAACTTGACTTTGGCATTCAAGAATTAATGTAAAAGCATGGGCTGCACCTCTTTTCCTATAAATAGACTATGGTTTGTCCCCTCATAAATGCAAAGTAGGCCACGTCTCTCATTATTTAAACTATTTGATGACCATCTGGCAATAAGTTGCCTCCTCTCACCACTTGGACTACCTTGTCTATTCCTATTCTTTGTCTTCTTCCTAGTTTCTCTCTCTTTCTAGCTCCTTTGGCCCTCAGGGCTATCTTTTGGCAAAAAATTAAAATATATAGAGAAAAGGGAAGAGAACTTGGTGCTTCCTTGACAAGCTCAGCCCATGTGCGCTAAAAGCATCAGGATGAGAAAGTCACTGTTATTGATGTCATTCTTTTAGAAAAGGCCTACTAGAAACATGTTGTATAATCACCAAACTTGAATTTGGCATTCAAGAATTAATGTAAAAGCATGGGCTGCAACTCTTTTCCTACAAATAGACTATGGTTTGTCCCCTCATAAATGCAAAGTAGGCCACGTCACTCATTATTTGCACTGTTTGATGACCATCTCACAATAACTTGCCTCCTCTCGCCACTTGGACTACCTTGTCTATTCCTATGCTTTGTCTTCTTCCTAGTTTCTCTCTCTTTCTAGCTCCTTTGGCCCTTAGGGCTATCTTCTGGTAGGTCATTGTGTCCTTTGGGCTATTTTCTACTAATTTTCAAATAAGTGACATGTGTCACGTTTCGCTATGAAATGGGCAGGACACGTGGTAACATCCACTTAACTCATGGAAGCTTTAGGCACCCTTTAAAGGTCTTGTAGAAGTGGACATGTGTCAACTTCTACCTTCTTTAGCAATTCATTCAGGACCCACCATAGTTCTCATAGGACAAATGAGAGAGACTGTGGGTGTTGACACTTGTTGGCTTCTACTGAGCCTTGCAAGGGATACGTGGCATGTTTTGCTACTCTTAAAAAAGCATGTCAAAGACTTCCATGGCTGCCACTTGGTGCCTTCTTCACTCTAGATTTCCCAGTGTAAAATTTGACATTTGTGGGCCCGTCACAATTTGAAAACCAATGGCTAATATGTCTTTTTGAAGTTGACAGGTTCCAAGATGTCACTATCCTTGGCAAATTCCTTCGGGCCTTTTTTGTAGGCTTTTTTTTTGTTTTAGACCCTCCAAAAGGGGAAGTGTCCCTTCGACTCTAGAGAGATGCCCTTCATTTGGCCAGTCGAGAGACCCTTGTAAGAGCACCTGCCCTTTGGTGGCCTTTGTCTCTTCGGCCTTTTCTATGAGCTTTTCTGTGGGCTTTTTTTGTTGCAGATAAAAATTCTATGAAAATTGGCCACTTTGATTTCCCCGGGTCCTTTTGAGCTTGTGGCCTTCCTCCCAATTCCTTCAGACTTTTTATCTAAAGGAATTCCTTCAGACAAAAAGTCTAAAATAATTAAAAGCCTTAATACTTTTTGTACATTTTTGAAATCCTTCGACTACCTTCGAAGTGCTCCCTGCCCTCTACAAGGGCTTTTGAACTCAGAATTTCCCTCCATAAGGGCACTTTCACTTTATGAGGCTTGAACCTTTTGCATTAAACCACTCCTTTGAACTAATCCATTAAACTATTTTAATGATTCAAACATTTGTTAAGACAAGGCATCAAACCGTTTGATTGAACCTGTCGATGAACTTTGCGTTGAACTTTGCCAATGAAATTTGATATTGAACCAAAAATGTTGAATGAATGCATTGAACCAAGTTGATAAACCAACACGTTGAACCAAGGCATTGAACCAAAGTGTTGAACTGGTTCAATGGTTCAATGGTTCAAAGCTGCTAACTTTTTAAAAGTTCATGACATTGAACCACTCTTCCAACCTTGAGAAAAAGTGACTTTGAACCATTTTAGCTCTCTTTCCTTGTGAATTTCTTTAGGAAAGAGTCCAAAAAATCTTTGTAAAACCTTTCACTCTTTGATTGGTTCTTCATCTACTGAAAGACTACACCTACAGAGTCTGTAGAAATTCTATAGAGTCCATAGAAATTGCAAGACTCATGTAAAATCAAAAGTACTGGCTCAGAATAGCATAAAAGAGAAGGGGGACTGATTTTTTGGCCTTTTGGGCAAAAAATGGTCAATGGTAACTAAAGGTAAATCAAAATTGACCACGTAATAATATTGTCCATATAAGGGGTCTCAAGTTTAAGTGGACTAATGTGTGAAATAAGCTAAGTTCTACCATGATCCCTGAGAAAAGTGGCATACAAATGCATATTTTTAAAAATAGTGGGTAATACACATGCAAGAAAAACCAAAATAATTTGTAACAAAAATTAAAAGATGACATTTGTCATGATAATCATGATGAAAGGCTACAAACTAATAACCAGGGCAATTCTATAAATAAGAAGGGAAATCTTAATGGTATACTATGGTTTAAAATAATGTGCTTGAAGTAAGTTAGGTTTACCAAATGATTTAAATTTTAAGAGTTATGGAATTTAAACCCTAGGCTATTAAAGGGTCTAAGATCATTAAATAATGGTATAAAATATGCACTAAATACATCCACTAATTTGTGAAAGAACTGGGCTAATTTGATATTTATAATAAAACTAATAGACCCAAATGAATAATTACCTATAAACTACTTGAGATGAAGAATCTAAAAGCTTAAAAGTGGTATACGAGGTTGTATGAGTGCCAAAAATATATATATATGTGTGTCAAAAACCCTCCTTAATAATAGCACCCTACCCTAGATAGTAAAACTATGGGGTTAGTGTTAGCTTATGGTGCTAGTGTCCTCTATATAAGAAATGATCTATACTTTTAGAAGCACCTATGTACTAGTCTTCAAAGCTTCTTCTTGTGTGAACAATTTTTTATTCATTATTTATGACTTATTTTAATTTATTTTATATGTAAACCCTATACCTCTATGTGATTAGGGCATTTGACTAGCATAAGTTGTAAATGTGTGGTGTTAGATGGGTAGGTTGTATATCTTTAACACCCTACTATTATGAGAATCACCTACATACCAATACTTTGATGAGGGATCAATCCTTATGTAGTTCTTCTGACCTAATTTCTAGTGCAAATTCAAGTTGGGATAGTATATTAATGTCAATTTGAGTGCTTTTAATTAGGCCTAAGACTAGAAATCTATGTATTTTGATCTTAGTATGGATGTAGATAACTATATGTAGAAATAGGGTAGAATAGGGGTCAATAACCTTGATTATTATTAACATGTTTTGAGATTTTTTTTGTGTATTTTCATCTAATTTCCATATAGTAGATAAAGGGATAAAATTTATGTATATATACTGATTTGGTGATTATGTAGGGTTTAAAATAGGTCTAGGTGAACCCTAGGTGTATTTTTAATTGAAAATATATTTGTTCAAGGTAAAAATAGGTAAAATGATAATATAATTCAAATAGGACATTATAATTATGGTTCTAGTGTCCAATTATGGTGTTAGTGTCCAGGTGGTAAAACCTAAGGCACTAGGGACCTAGATGCCTAAGGAAGGGTTTGAGACTAATTTTGATATGTTTAAGGATGTGTGTATCCTAAATGAAAGTTGGATGAGTATCTAAATAGTACCTAAGCTAGGTCTAGGGATAATCTAGGGATGGGTGGTATCAATTAACACCCTTTGCACTCAAGTAACATTTTAGATGACTACAAAAACACTTTAATATCATCAAGATAGACAAACACAATTTCATTGATTAACCCCTAAAATTTCATAACCATGGCTCTCTAAAATTTTTCTCCTACATTAAAAAAATTAAAATGCATTTTCATTTAATCATAAGTCCCCCATTTTGTATTAAATGTTGTATTAAACCAATCCTCTTCTATATCCAATTTTTATTGTAGCCAGAGTAACCATCAAGAAGTGAAAAATGTTCTAAACCTACCACCATTTGAAAAATTTATTCCATAGATGGAAATGGGTAGTGATATTTCAAATAATATCTATTAATATCTCTAAATTCAACACACAAACTTATCTCTCCATTCTTACTCCTCATAAGGACCAAGTTTGCAACCCAAGATGAGTATTTGATAGGGAAGATTATGTTGGCAACTTATTAAGCTCCTTCCTCATGAGAAGCTTTATCTTTGGATCTATAAACCTTTGTTTCTACCTAATAGGCTTGTCACTTGGATATAATTATATATTATTCTATGATAAATAAGTATTAATCCCTTAATATCACCATACCCCCAAGAAAAAACATCTTTAAAATCTTGACAAAGGTTAACATAAGTGCATTATTTTCCTTTAGAGTGCATACCTTACCAAGTTTGGGAAAATTATCCTGGCCAATGGAAAAATTTTCATAGTCTTAAAACTTAACCATCATTTTTAAATTCTCTCATCTAATCTTTTCATCAGTATTGAAGATAGGTTCAAGAGTGACTAAGCCTTCTAGTATCTTTTTTAACTTCAATTAGATAATTTGTTCTTAATGTTGCTACTGTAATTTGTCTTGAATTTTAGTTGAGATGTTAACTTATTCTTATAGTAAATGTATTATTTTTTGGCCACTTTAAAACACATACCAATTGGTTTTATTATCTCATACACTAAGACTTAAAACCACATTGATATAATATTATACTTTGTCTTGAATTTTAATGTCATTTGTAATATCAATTTGTGCACCAATGGAAATTAGTCTATCATCATATTTGTCCTCCTCATTAGGATTGAATTGAACATTGAAATCTTGAAAACCTTTAATGAGGTCCCATAAATTATACTTATAGTACTGCAACAAGTTTTTTTTTGGTCACATTCTACCCTCTTACATAATTTATAATCAATTCATTGTCCCTAAAAACCTAAAATTTTTGTATTCCTCTCTTTTTATCCCATTGGAGACCATGTATGAGGGCTTCAGACTCAGTTCAATTGTTTTTATAGTTTAATTAATTTATAAAAGCATAATAGTATTTATACCTCATAAGATACACCAACATCACACCTCTTACTCCATTTCTACTTATGGATCCATCAAAGAACATTTTCCAAACTCCATTGTCAAACTCATTAGTCTTCACAAAGTTTGGAATGAAGGAATATTCTTCATGTAAACCATAGGTCCCTGTTACCACTCAAATTTTCACCCATGGAATAGGGTTCCTAAAGCTCTTCCTAAATTTATTTATAATATGGGAACAACCCTAGGATATGGGTCACCTATGTTGGGATTGAACCTTCACAATAAGTTGGATTCCTCTTTAATGCTCACATAAACTAATGCTAAACTAATGCTTCATAGGGAAAAGGGTTAGAAAGAGGATAAGGGATCCTAATAAAGTTAACTAGGTGATGCACCAAATAAAAAATGGAAATTCCCATAATCTTGATCCCACATTAGATCTGTAAAAGATAATGCTATCTCACACAATATCTAAATCCAACTGATTACATAAGTATTTCATAAAAGAGGTTCAGGAAGTAATGAATGCAAACAAAGAGGATTTTTAAGAGTCACTAAAAGCTTACATCAATGGAAAAATAATACTAATCTAGACTTGTAAACAAATTGAAACACCTTAAACAAGATCAAAAAAATGTTCACCATAGAAAAGGAATATTCTCCTTCACACAATGCCATACTGAAAAACTCACTTAACATAGATCGAAGGCAAGAGATAGGCAAATAAAGTCTCATATTGAATCAAGAGGTAGTTATTAATAATTCTTATCAAGTTTGAGCCTAATCAAGATGATATTTTTCAATATCTCATAGAGTGTCCCTGCTCTTCAAAATTAAGAGTCCTTTTGAGAATCTGAGAGAGAGAGAGAGAGAGAGAGAGAGATTTACAATGGAAAGAATGGGTATTATAGAGAAGGGAAAGAGAGAGAGAGAATGGGAGAACATTGTCCATGATAATTAAATGAGTTATCACCTTTCATTATAATTAGGACTAATCCATCATCAATTAGTTAGAATGTATTTACCCAATAGTCTTCAAATTATTCTCATTGGATAAGAGATACACTAGAATACAAACACTTATTTGTCATGATGAGTCATGATTATTTCAAGGAGAAAATATCTCCAAGGGCTCTGATCAGTAGTGAATATTTTGACTGCCTATCTAGCCACCATATCCTCCTTTACTTTGATTTTAAATGATACCCTCCACTTGTTATCTTTTACTTAGTCTCATTATGTGGACAAAAATCCTTATGTTCATGGTCTAACAGAGCCATGCCTAATTCTACTTGATCTATGGTTTTTACCTATTTGTTTAAGATGTGGCCATTTTGGAAGATAAGACACTCTTTCATATATTTTTATTATTTTCACCTAATCCAACATATACATATATTAACTATAGATTTAAAACCAATCTAAGTTATTGGTTTTCATATAGCTATTATATAAAGATTTAGTTAAATCAAAATAGAGACAAATAAGCTATGTCACTTTTAAAAGATATTTTGTGTGAATTATTAGAATAAATATTGTAAGAATACATATCAAAGTCTCTAGAATATTTATTTTATTGATGAATCTAAATAGTTTTACCCTTACAAATAGGAGATTTAGTCATTTTCCAACAATGTAAAGTGTAGTGTGTGGATTTACCACAAGATTTACTTGGATGTAATGTCTAATATATAGATATGTGATTCCCATGTTTTTAATAATACACACAAGGTTTATAATTTTTAATCAAATCATGAGCATTAAAAATAGTATAATCAAAATAAGTTGCATTATAAGTCCTTTAACGTGGAGGACAATATGATTTAGAATTTAAATGAGAATCAATTGAATTATCAAAATTAGGACCTTTATAATTTGTATTAATATTAGGATAAAGAGGTTGAAGAATACCATTTTTAAATTTACCAAGACCACTACTTAAATAACCCATATATTTCATGATTTGAAATCTAGGGTTAGAAAAATCATTTTGTGGAGTGATACGCTCTTTAGAAGGTGAAAAATCAACATTGCATGTTCATAAATTTTCAAAAGATGTTAATTTTATGGTTAGAGAGTCAACTAACACTTTTAATTTGTTTAGTTTTTCATTGTGTGATTTTTGTAAATATGAATGGTTTTATTGGTACATTCCTCAAGTGGAAAAAAAAACTTCCTTAATAATAGGTGGTGCCACAAGCCACATACAAGTATTTTATGCCACTTGTCAAAAAAGGAATCATTTTTATTGATTTATTTATTTTTTATTTTTTTATTTTGAGATTTAGAATGAGATAGGTTTATTAGAATACCAATGAATAAGAAACTTATCCAAAGCTTAAACATGGTACAAATAAAGCATGATATTACAAAGTGAATAATTTCAAATCAAATTGAAAGAATATGCATATATTTTCAAAGTCAATTGAGGCTACATAAAAAAAGTAAAGTAAGATGTTCTATTTTTGTATTTTATATAAATGGAGAAGCAAAAAAAAAGTTACAAGATGGCTTGAAACTATGCCACTTAAAAATGAGCGTATGTAAAACTACATTAAAAAAATTTGCTATAAAAACTTTAAAATAGCTAATATTTTTGAATGCATATGGCTCAAAAAATAATATAATAACACATGTAAAACTTGAAATACATGTAAGATTGGAAATGAATTCAAGATAACACTAAATAATAATAAGAGTCGATGGAAAATAGTGAAGGAAAGAGATAACTTTAACTCATATGGTGCAAAGGAGAGAAAGGGACCAAAAGCTGAGATCAGTAAGGAGAGATGCCATAAATAAAGAAGGTAGTGACTACATAAATAGAAGGTGGTGAGAAGAAGATAATCTTTGATAAGGTATGATGCTTATGAAAACTAGTAAAATATGCCAATATAGAGCACAGAGCCAGATTAAAAACAATGATACATATGGAGAAAAAAATATTGTAGAAAATAATGCAAGAGATACATATAAGAATGTGAAACTATGAAGAAATGGGTGATGAAAAAATAAATAAGAGCTCAGTAAATATAAAGTACTAATCAAGAGAAATATATGCTAGAATAAGGCAAAGTAAATATATAAAACAATCTTTGAAAGAAAGAAAAAAAGGAATAGGGCTATCCAAGAGAGGATGCCAAGAAGAGAGGCACCTTGATGGAGTGTTTACATAGTTTTAAATCGATGAAAACAATAATGTAAGAAAATAATATCATAAAAATAATTCCACTAAAATAAAAAAATAACTACACTTCCACGTGAAATAGATATTAAATTTATGTGATATTTATCTTCAATATTGAGTAAATTAAAAAAAAAGAAGAACTAATACAAAAGAATAGAATTCTCAAAGCAAAGAATTTTAATTTATTAGAAGAGCATTAATAATAACCAAATAACCATAATTAATGAAAAATGTATTTTAGAAGCCTAAAAAGATAGGTTAGAGATAAAAATATTATGTCATAGGTTAAAAAAATGTTTAAAATCAATTGATTAGAATGTTAGAAATTTTTTAAAAAAAATCTTTTTTCCACCTTCAAATCTATAAAAAAATATCAAGAATCGATGTTAGAAACCATATGGATCCAATACCATGAAATAATATTTTCCAATTATCAAATTAAAATACATTGAAAACAAGGAATGGAAAAATGTTACATTGTCAAAGTAATTAAACCACAAATCTGAGATAAAAAATTTAACAAGTGGGGAAAATATCAAATGGAGAAAAACCTCACAATCTATTACAAGTCTTGCGATAATTAATCTCTAAGATCATATCAAGAATAAAATAAGAGTGTGAGGGAGAATTAATTTAGGCCAAAAGAGCATCATAAGGATGAAATAACAAGATCAAGATTAGAATTATACAACTACCAAAAGGGTTAAAGAGGGAAGGAGAAGAGCTCAATAAATAGAGATAGGAAGAATAATTAGTTACATGTGCAAGAATTAAGATGTGTTTCAACTATCCCTAATCCTATTACAAGTGAAAAGGATGTGTGTGACATGTGGGAAGATAGGTTTTACATGCAAGTAACTCTAAATCCAATAATTGGATAAGAGAGGTGAATGACACCTCATAAAATTAGGATAAAATGCATTTATAAATATAATAAATGCACACATAAATAAGATCTGGGATAAACCTAGAAAACTATAGAGAAATGACATAGATAAGGTTAATTCTCCAACACATATCTTTCACTATTTAATATTTAAATGTGTAAGGATTTTTTAACATCTTTTCTAGTTTTGTAATAAATTAGATGTAGCTATAAATCTTTCTAGCGATTAACTATTTTGGTTAGCTGTTGTAAACACATTGGTAAATTTAACTATCTCCTAGTTTATTAATAATTATATAGTAATTAATAAATTAAGAAACATTAAATTTAATTAAAAATATTTAATTATTTTTTAAATTTTAAGAATTTACTTGAGTTAATGAAGATTTGATATTCTTGAAAGACTAAGTGTGATCTACATCATGTTCCAAGGGAGAGCAAGGACCAACTAAACCAAGGAACCATAATTATTTAGTAGTATTTTATGTTTTGTATTATTTTCATTTAACATTCTACATATTTATGTTAAAACTATGATTTTATATAATTTATAGGTCTTTGTGTGTGTATTTGTGTATTTTTATTTTAAGACTCTTTCTGTATTTTGAATTCTAGAATTTCCTTTCTAAGCATTTCCTTCCAATCACCATTTAAATTTATCAAATAGATTAATGTGTGTTTTCTTTATCATAAAATGTATTTTATTTCATGTTCCATTTAAATTCATTAAATAGATTAATGTTTGTTTTCCTATAACAATAAGTGTGTTTACTTTTCTTCCCATCATTTCAAATCTGCATAGTTTATTTCTTTTCCAAGTAATTAGATAGATTTAAATTCAATAAATAAGAATATATCCTTAGGTGTAAATTATCCAAAACTCCCCCCCCAAAAAAAAATAATTGTTAATTATTATCTTTCACACTTTATTGTTGACTATCATTGGACACCACCCTTAGTTTGACATGACATCAACCAAGTTTAGTTAATCTAAATGAAAATATTGATGACACTCATCAATGCATCCATGAAATCATATTCAATTTAAAAGTGTGACACATTATATGGAAAAACCATGTAAATTAAATAAAAAAACCTTTGAATTAATAAATGATAGATAAATTCAATCATTATAATTATGATGAATATAAAAATTATAAAATCTAAAATCTAAAACCCTAATAAAAGGGGAAAATATAGAATGAAACCCTAATGATAAACTAAGGTTTTTAAACTAAGGAAGGACTAATTTTAAAATTGGTAAAATATAAATTTGAAACCTTAATGCTAGGTTAAAAACAAAATGAAGCCCTAATGGCAAGATAGGGTATGTAATATTTGACAATAAATGGGTTCACTAATATGTTTTTATTAATTTTCAGAAAACCAAGCAATATGTATAATTCCCTAAGTGGAAAAACTATTGTGCAAAATCAATATAAAGAATATTTAAATATATTAAACATACACTGATTTTAAACTATCTAATTTAGAAATTATCTATATATGGAAAGTGCAATATAAAATAGTAATTTAGCTGGAAAATAATGTTACAGGATGAAGCAAAAGTTGAAACTAAAGATAAGTAGGTTTTCTGACTATGAAGTAGTATTTGGAGGTGGATATATCTATAGACAATAGTTCCCTATATTATATAGGAGATTAGGGTGATCATATCCTCTATGAGGCCGACATTGTCCAAAATATAGTTAATATCTAGGGTTTCTAGGTTTTTTCCACCTTCACTTGTATGTTTTATGTCTTATACAAGAGCTTCCAATTAGATGTGGAGACTAGTGTATGAATTTTTTCCTTTTAAAACCTATCTCATTAACATGTGAGGAATAATGGAAATCAATGAAATAAAAAGGGGTTAGAAATTTAATTTGGATGTGACCTTAACACCCCTTGTGTTGAGTGTTGCCTACATACTAATAATATAAAGAGGGATAAAAATTCATGTAGTTTTCCCAAGATACAATAGTGTCCAAATAGATAGTGCAATATCATATATGCTAGTAAAATCATGGTGTGATTAATTGCCTCATCAAGGACTTGTGACCTTGGAGGTGTAATCAAACTTTAGATCTCAGGTACTAGGGTTGTATTAACTCATAATTAGAAAAAAATATATTATTTCCTTTGAATGTGTAATATGAATTTTGGTGTTTTTTGTTATGTAATCCCCCTATCTGAAAAATGGTTTGGAATGTTTTAATATAGTGGTATGTTTTAAATTCATTTTAATACGGATTATTATGGATATAAGCTTACCTTTTCATATCTTTTAATTTTATAAATTAGTCATTATTGTGCAAGAAGAAAAGAGAAGGGACTTAGACAATAGAGTAGGACAATTATATCTAATGGGGTATTGTTATCCAATTAGGAAAAAAATGGTGTTAGGGATCTCACATGTCCTAAATGATGGTTAAGGTTGATAGAATAATAGATAAGTGAATTTTAGGTTCATCAATCATATTATAAGACTGATTCTCTTACATGTAAGGTGGTTGAAATTGGTCAAAAGGACCTATGATAGGTCATGAGCTAAGTGTGTGAAAAGAGTGGTCACAAAATGAACTCTTTTATCTTAAATGTTAATTAATGTGTCTATAATATCACACAGTGAAAACTTTATTATAATATCCATATTAATAAAATATCATATGTATGTAGTCTTAAATTGATAGTTCAGTTAATTCTTCAGTTTGAAATTTTTTATGTTATTACATATTTCTATTATGCATCATGTATCCAATATCATATATTTAAAGAGGATATTAAGTCTATTAGTCACTATCTTTCTTTATCAAGAATAATTATATCATGAAATGGATATATATATATATATATACACACATATATATACATATATATATATATACATACATACATACATATATATATACATATATATATACATATATATATATATATATACATACATACATACATATATATACATACATATATATATAATATAATATAATTATAGCTATCACTATCTTTTTCAAGAATAATTATATTATCGAATGCATATATAATTATATTTTTACTCAAAACTTAATTCAAAATTTAATGATTTAGATATAAGTTTTTAATCATTAGTAAAATAAAATACCATATATGATGGCACAATAATAAATTGAATGGATTCTTAGAAAAACATACATAAGTCATAAAACTTAGAAGAATATGTTTATACATATAGTCTCTATTATAGACACTAGAAAGCCACACACAATGGTTCTAGATATCAAACTGACCCCTAGACCACCTTGGGACCCCTTAGGGGATCTTAAACAACCTTTCAATTGTAATCTTGAATCAAAATTAACTAACTTATCATAGCCAAATTTTTACCAACTTAACCTTACCCTCGACTATCGATGATCACCCTAACAACTGATGGTTAGGCTTGACCACCGACAGTTAGGTTCTAATCACCTAAACAGTCAACTCCAGTCAACTCTAGCTTAATTTTTTATATTTAGCTTGTCTAATTCATGTACAATCTAATGCACGAAAAATATAATTTTAAATACTCATTGAACCTCTTTTTAACATATTGTTTCATCTATCTTTCTTTCTTATAAAAAGAGAGGAGGAGGTGAGAGGGATCTCGAATCAATCAATTAATTGATCCATCAATTAACCCATCATCATCCACATCCAGAATCAAAGCCTCTTATATCAATATTTCATTTTTAATGTCTTCTTCTAGTGAAATATCAAGTGTGAAAGAGACATGAAGCACTTCCACCCATGAACCAACAACCCAATATCACTACTCTACCAGAATTACTCCAAGCTCCACCAATAGATTCTTCAACCACCCTAACATCCTTTAGATTAGTAACCAGCAAGATAATTATCTATTTTCATTAATTAGTTACTTTTTTTCTATTTTTAAACCAACCAACACAAAACCACTTTTTGTATTTCCATTTTTCAACCTTATCCGACTAATTTATTGAACTAGACCAAAACCACGATAACTATCAATGATCACCCTTGATTGTTGATGGTCTATCCATAACAACCAATAGTTTCCCAACCACTGATGGTCACCCTAGCCACTGATTGTCACCCTAATCACTAATGGTCACTGTGTGACAAATAAACAACAAGTTATTTTCACCCACCAGACCTCAACCAAATCCAACTTTCCTTCCCTCTACCTAATCATAGAGCCTCACCCTATTTTTTTGGATAATATCTAATTCATTTAACATTACCATCAATATATTTATTATTATAATTAGTCAAATTCACATATTTATTAATCAATCACCTCTTGTATTTAATTTTAGTACCTTTTATTATTTATGTAAGTACTTTATCTTTTGCTTTCAAAACTTGATTATTTAAAAGTGTGGATTGATAGCCTCGAAGGAATCTCATGATTCTTGGATCTAGATTACTAGGAAATCCATCATACTATCTAACTAATCAAACCATTTATTTAGTAATTTCTTATCTATAATTCATTTTTCCCAAGCCAAAGAGGAGAATCTATAACCATCTAGATCAACACATGCATAGTACATCAGGTTTTTATACCACACCCTTTTCAAGTTTCTTTTCTCTTTATTTTAAAGAATATAAGTGAAATTTATTTAAAACATTCTGGCATGCACACTAAGACCCTTGAGTCTTTTCTTAGGTTCATATTTGCATTTAGGTACTTCTTATTCTTTTATTTTTACTCATACAATGAAATTAAAATTTCATTTTGGGATTAAAATTGACTGCATCTATTTTTTTCTTATTTATTTTAGCTCACATAGATTAATTAATCAAGTGAATCAATCTTATATTCAATCTTATCACACACACAAGACCAAACCAATTACACTTAATCAAGAATATAAAACATTGACATAAGGCCCAACTATGATTTTATTACCTAGCAATCACCTTTCTTAGCCTCCTACTTAGATTTCATCACCAAGGGGAGAACCAGCTCAAGCTCTTTAGTTGAGTATAATCTCTAATAATAGGTATATCTTGGCTAAGCACCCAACACACTTATCAATGTGGTGTGTGAATTAAGGGGGTAGGCCCCAATATCAAGCTACATATTGATTTCTAATATAGATCCCTTTGAGAGCCTAAACACAACCTGAAACCAACCATAGACTTATTTTCTAGTACCCACTCTACAAGCCAATTTGAGTCACACAATTCTTAAAACTTAAGGCATAAGCCACAAGAGAGACTAAAAGTAACCCTAGGATTTAATGTGCTTTAGTGTGTGTTTTTTTCCTTGACTTTTTCTTGTCTTCTCTTTATTTGAATTGTGAGATTGCTTGTATCTTTTTATTTTCCTTACTTATATGGTTTTGACTAGAAACAACTAAGAAACCAAGAAAATTAGGACCCATCTCCTAATCATCCATCTTCCGTTGCTCCCTCATCCATAGAGTACATCTCAGATGTAGAGAGTTCCCCTCATCCTTTTGGAAGTCATACCATCCATTAGATGGTTGCCCAAGGTAATACAAATTTCACCACCTTTCTAGATAATAACCCCATATCCCTCCAACATTACCTTAACACCATATCCCACTATACCCATAATTTGGTTCTACCTATTAACCCACCCTATGGCATACCACCCCACCTTATAGGAAACACTTCTATTTCCACCATCTCCATTCAACCTCTAATCACCTAGGCATCATATTCTACCCATAATCCCATTGATGCCACCATTCAAAACCAACCCCCTCAACCAAGCAACACCCAAGAAACTTATTCCCTAACTAACAACCCTCCTATTATATGATCAACCCAACCTTTGGGATCTAACACTTAACTTACCATAGGATTACCCTCTATTGGTGTCACCATCACCCCTCTCATCTCTAACCTACCTACCTCCACTCCATTTTAGAGCTTGGTGGTTCTAATACATTTTACCCTTCCACCTATTAGTACTAAAGTTACCACCTACCCTCTATCTACTTACCCAACCATACCTCCTATTCAACCTACATTAATCTCTCAATATGTGCCCATTGCACCAAACTTGATCTATGTCCCTAACCCACAAGGGTATATACCTCTACCTCTACCTTCCACCCAACCACCTATCTCCATGTATCCATATGTGGCATCATCCCAACCATCCATGTCTACATACCAATATGTGCTAGCCTCTCAACCCCCCACCAACTATAAATATGTTTCACCTACCTAAACCCAACATAATCTACCTCATAATTATGGGGGTGCACAACCCTAAAATGACCTTGTCAAAATTTTAATGGATAAAATGACTAATTTAGAGTCATCCATTTTTGAAGCTCATAATATTTTGTCATATGACCAAATTTGTAATGAACCAATTCAAATTTTAGAGTAAGGAGGACCATCAACAACATTTGAGAGCATTTAGGCATTTGTGATATATGATTGACTATGATGATTATATCCTTATATGTACCTTCCCCATATCTCTATCAGGTCTAGCACTAGATTGGTATAGTGTTATTAAAAATCACTCCCTCTTTTATTTTTCCCAACTAGCTTAGATTTTCTTAGACCACTTCTCCATAAACATCTCTAAGAAAGTCTCCATCACTGATCTGTACTTCATTTAGCAATTCGATGATGAATCTATTGCTAACTTCATAACCCATTATATAAGCTTGATAAATCAAATCTCTTTCTCTTTACCCCAACCCAAATTGATTAAACTTTTTGCTCATGTTTATGCCAAACACATTTATTATACCTTATATGTTTAGAGCTTTAGGACCTTTGATGAGGCTTTTACCATGGCATGAAAACAATAAAATAGAGCCATCAATGAGGAAAAACTAAAATTGTGAAACAAGAGTTCTACCTTCAAATCAAATGATACTTCCTTATCTAAACCCAATAGCCAAACCAACACTAACTCCAAAAAAAAGGAACCACAAATATGGTTATTTTTAAGACCACCCATTTTTAACCAATCTAACTCTTAGAACTCCTCTAATTAAAACATCTAGAACCCAAACTACAACACCTAGAAGCAATTTAATCTACTTGTGGAATCACACACTTCAATATTAGATAAATTTATAAAGGCCAATATCATACATCTCCCTCAATAAAACCTCCAAAACAATTTGATTCCTCTTGTCACATACCTAGTTGGTATAAGGAGAAATTTTTTTGCATCTTCCACTAAGTCATTAGACATGACATTAGTAATTGTAATACCTTCAAAAAACAATTCCAAACTCTCATTGACAAGGGGGAACTTGTGTTGGATAACCCCAATACACCCCCAAACTAATCACTTGACATCTCTAGACAACCATTTCCCAACCATGCTCCTTCTACCAACAATGAAAATAAAGTAGAATCCTATCATAATCACAAGGCCCATACTATCAATATGGTGTTTGGTGAACTCATTTCTAAGGAAACTATTGACCAAATCATCTCTTCCCCTACTCCACTTATTGAGGAATTAGAGCTAATGACCTCTCCTTTGATATGCACCTTAGAAGAGGCATCCACTACCATTATATATTTTTTTATCAATCATACAACAATCTACTCTTCCTTTAGAAATCACTCTTAAGGAAGAAACCACTTTTCCTAAACCTCCCACCAAGGAGTTACCTTCATAGATATTAGAATATTTTGATCAAGAAAAGGATGAGATAATCATTCTTCCCCCTGAACCATTGGGTATCTCCTTTGAATCCACTACTAAAGTATTCAAACCCATCTATAAACCTTTCTCTAGATTGGTTAAAAACTTATAATTCATATCTGACCCTAACCTGGATTAGGCCACATTTTGGCAATATCTTGGGCTTCTATATAGAACCAAGTAGGATCCTTCTTTATCAGAACAACTCACCCTTTTCACTATCAAATCTACTATCACCAAAACCTAACCATCAAAAACCTCTACCCATCATACTATAAAAGCACCATTACAACCAAACTCACCCAAAGTAACTAAATAACATTCTACCTTTATAACCAAACCCACAAAAAACATTGGCATATTTCTTACTCATAACATTACTCACCTATGAATAAATTTGGATTTAATCCCACTAAACCTATCAAACAAACCCTAAGATAAGCCAAAAAATAAGGTAAAACAACCTAAAACCCCTAAAACCAAAACTCTACCTCCTCTCTCCACTTTATCCTCTATTTTGGGACCTCATCCCTCTACCTTAATTGGGAAACCAACCATCCTAATCAAAACCCAACCACTACTTTTGGTTACACCATCAATCCTACTTTCATCCACCCCTATTTTCACCAAACCCCCCATGAACATACCTCCTATCTCCCAATAATCTATAAATAAATTGCTTATCTCCCAAATGTCTACCCCAAAACCTTCTAACCCCAAGCTATCAACATCTATACCAAAACTGAAATCATCCACCAAGAATGCTCATTTACCCAAAACCTCTACCAAAAAACCTAATCCTAAAAGGGCTTCCACCTTAACTACCAAACCCAAGGCCCCTATACATTTGTGACCATTTCATGAGTCTTACTCAAACATCCTATAGATGCTATTACAAGTATCTTGCTTAATTGTTCCACCTATCAAACCATTTGAACCACATAATCCTAAACCATTTTGGTATATTGAAAAATTAGTATGTTCATACCATAGGACACTTAGGCATGACATAGAGAACTATAAGGACTTCCAAGTGATATCTTATCAGCTATAGCATAAGGATGACTTATTATTAGATGAGCCTCTTATAGTCCTAATACAAATCCAAGAACTAATAACCATCAACCAACATCTACCTAATCCTCCACTCTCACCTCAAAGTGAAGAGGAACTAAAACAATCTTATAGCCTAACTCTTCACCCAATCCATACTATCCATGTGGTCACATGATCATAATCCAAACCAAAGAATAAGGGAAAGGAAAAGGTGTCCATTCTATGGACATATCCCTCTTCCACCACCCAATCACCTAGCCAACACCAAGCACCTACACCTTCAACCAAGCCCAGGGTCAACCAAGCCCAAGGTGTCCATCTTAGGTCCCTCTCAAACCCATCCTTCTAAATCAATCCAATGAGTAGTTTTGAAATAACTTCACCAAACATAAATAAAGATGAGATTGTATGAATTAATAAATACCTCACCCCATCACTACCAAGAAATGATAAAGGATTTATAATATATAGAGGTCTAATTGGAAGACCCATAATTTATAGAAACCTTTATCAGAGATCTCCAACTTTCTAACCTTATTACCTTCAAGGATTTAAAAATACCCTCCATCCATCTAGACAACCCAAATCCTCCCCTCTTCATTATCTCATACATTAACCAAACTCACATCAAGAGGGTTATGATTGATGGGGTAACGAGTATCAACATTATCTCTTCCCATGCATACAACAAAATTAAATTACTTGAGAACATTATGTCAAAAACCCCAATAGTTCTTTGATCATTCAATGATACCATGGCCATGACTCTAAGAACTATTTTCCTCCACATTCACTTAGGACTCCACATAATTCCTGAGCTATTCTACGTAGTAGAAGGTGAGTTCTAATACAACATTTTGATGGGATGCTCTTGGATCCTTTCTATGGGCCATGTGTTCTCCACCCTTTACTGATACATCAAGTTTGAACATGAATGTCAATATTTTACCATATAATCTATTCCCAATCCATTTACATCATGTAACATGATGTACCAACCTAATGACATTATCCTTCCCCCATCCAACAAACCCTCACCCATAAAAGATGAAGCTCCATCTTCCTATACCATCAAATCCTCCACTAGTTCATCTATTCCTTCTACCTAAATCCCTATAATAGGCCCTTGAAAATCAACCTTCTAACATCTTTCATTAGGGGAGTATCACCTTTTAACCCTTGATGCTTTCCCTACTCCCTAAAAGTATGGAAAATTAACCACCAACCCGATTATGAACCCAATATTGGAAATAAAGTTCCTTTCAAACCCTTAACTTGTTAAACCAATTTCATCTATGAGGGACTTGATAAAACACTTAACACTTCTGCCACCTCTTTTTCACCTCAACCATTCACCTCTAGTTTCTCCTATCTAGACAAACTAGAGTTTTCCCATACATACCTTTATAGGTTTGCTTGGAAGGGATTTGGTCTAGATCAGCATGAACATGGGTCATATGAGTTGCTTCCAATCAAATCTTGAAGACCTCACAAAAATCATGGCCTTAGTTTCACACCACCTAAACAATAAACCAACCTACCTCCCATTACCATCATTAATTAGGAAATCCCATCCTCACCATCAACTCCACCATTGATGACTGAAGAAACTAACATCATCCCCTCTAAAATTTTTTCCATCAACATGATCAACCTCAAACCCATACTTATAAAAAGTATGGTGTGACCATAACCATTCCTTTGACCCACCCTAAGATGACTCCTCTACCATTAATATCATTCAATATCAAGATGATGATTCCATTCTCATCTATCTTGGTGTAGAAGATTCTTCTATCCACAAATCTATTCCTCCTAAGACTTCAACTATGTTTAATGAATCCACCATGGATATCAACTTGGTCACTTTAGACAGCTTGTGCATTGTCAAAATTGGCCAATCACTAAATTTAGAGGAGCTTTAAGACTTCCCCTCCTTCCTATAAGACCATAACATAGAGTTTTCTTGGTCTTATAGTGACATGCCAATAATTTACCCCTCCATTTCTACCCACAACATAGTCACCAACCACAACAACAAGCCGATTAGGCAAAAAAATTGATGAATATAGCCTCACATAACCCTTCTCATTAAAGAAGAGATTTAACATCTTATGTCAATCAATTTCATTTAACCCATTGACTATCCCCAATGAGTCTCTAATGTTGTACCTTTCACCAAAGCCATAGGGGGATTATGCATTTGTGTGAACTTTCATGGCCTTAACCTTACTTGCCCAAAAGATGACTTTCCTTTTCCAAACATTAACCACCTAGTTGATCTTACATCGAGCCATAAGATGTTATCTCATATGGATAGATTCTTGAGTTACAATCATATCCTAATTACCGTTAAAGATCAACACAAAACCACCTTTAACACCCCATGGGGGAATTTCTACTATAGGGTCATACCTTTTATACTAAAGAATGCTAGTATAACCTACCAATGTGTTATGACCTACATCTTCCATGACCTTATTCATAAAATTATAGAAGACTATGTCGATGACCTTCTTGGAAAATTCAAATGTCATAAAGATAATTTGGTAATTATTAAGATTATCTTTGAGCGACTCATCCATTACCATGTCTGCCTTTACCCTAAGAAGCGTATCTTTAGGGTATTGTTAGGGAAGCTCTTTGGCTTTATCATATCCCTTTAGGGAATCAAAGTTGATCTTTCCAAAATCAAAGTAATCTTAGACACACCTTGTCCTACCTACCTCAAATAACTTCATAGCTTGTAGGGGAATCTCCAATCCATTCATTGCTTTATCTCTCAACTCTTAGATCAATTCCAACCCTTCCATCACCTTCTAAATAAGGATGAATCTTTTAAGTGGAATAGTGACTATCAAAAGGCCTTTGATTCACTTAAAGAGTACCTTCTATCCCCACCCATCCTCATTCCTCCTCAGGAAGATCAACACTTTTACCTTTATATCTCCATCACTGACCATTCCTTAGGGGCAATGTTGGCCCATTGGGATGAACATCATAAAGAGCAAGATGTCTACTACATTAGTTGCATGCTTGTAGAATACAAGACTTAATATACACATACCAAAAAAATTTGCCTAGATTTGGTCTTTTTGGCCAACCAAATTTGTCATTACCTCCTCAACCACAAGATCTATGTCATCACTAACACAAACCCACTCAAGTATATGCACTATAAACCATACCAAACATAATGTTTATCCAAGTGGCTCATACTTTGGGCTGAGTTTGACCTTGAGTTTCCTCAACAAAATTAAATTAAATGGAAAGTCATTACTAACCAATTAGTGAAAGCACCCTTAGCAAACAATCAACCTCCTCTTCTTGAGTTCCCTAATGAGTCCATCACAAACCTCTCTTATACAAACTTCACATATCAAGTGACCATATTATTCAATGGATCAAAGTGTCACCATGGTGGAGAAGAAAATATCATCCTTATTACCCTTTATGATGAACCTCTTCCTTTATCCTTCAAGATATATTTTTAATATACTAATAATATGACTAAATATGAATCTCTATGATAGGCCTCCAAACTGCATTAGCCTTGGGATTCAAAATGATCAACATATTTTGTGACTCCTAACTTTTGGTAAATCAAATAAATGGATCTTACTAGTGTAATAATGATGTTTTTCAATCGTATAAATAATTATATGACATCCTCTTATCATCATTTGAACACTACTATATCCAAACCATCTCATGATTTATGAATAAGTTTACCAATATGATGGCTTCCCTCGCTTCTCAGATCCCATTTATACCTTCTGAATCTAAGCTAGCTATCATTATCCATTAACTTACCTATCCCTCTTATGTCAAATTAGACTCTCCCACCATATTCAATGTGGAAGAAACCCAACTTGACCTTTGGTATCAACAAATCTTTGACTATCTCAACCTTACCATCATTCCTGCTAGTCTTTATAGAAAATATTGATGAGCATTTATGTAGATCACCTCATGTTATACCATAATGAGTGGAATTATTTATAAACATGGATTTGATGGTCCTCTCTTCCATTGCCTACATAGTCATGAAACCTATCATGCTATCAGGGAAACACATGATGGGATATGTGGGGGACACTTTAGTGGCCTAGACATCATTAAATACATCCTTCACCTTGGTTATTACTAGCATACCCTTAACCAATATTTCTTTGATTATGTAAAAAAGTGTGCCAAATTTCAACACTATGCCAATTTACATCATGCACCTAGCCATAGTCTTCAAGTATCCAAAGATTTTTGGCCCTTCTCACAATGGGTTCTAGACCTTATTGTTGAAATTAACCCCCATAATTCACAACATCATTCTATCATCACTTATACCAAATATTTCACCAAATGGGTAGAGGCTATTCCTATCATCTCCACAAAAGCTAAAAATATTATTGAATTTATCAACTGTCACATCATCTTTCATTTTGGTCTTCCTTATAAAATTATCATTGATAATGGAAAATAATTCAAAAATAAACAAGTCCAAGGTCTTTATGATGTGTTTGGTATCAATTTTAATTTTATATTCACCCTATCATCCATAAGATAATAGATAGGTGGAATCCTCTAACAAAAATCTCAATAACATACTAACTAAAATGGTTAATGAATCTGGTTAATATTGGCATTTATATATCCCCTTCGACTTATGGGCCTATCATACTATTATTCAAACCCTTATGGGTGATACCCCTTTTTCTCTAGTTTTTGGAGCAGAGGTTGTCTTGCCTCTCAAAATCTAATTCCCTCTCTTTAAATATACCTATGATATTTCAGCTATGATAGTGATTATCATCAAGAATGTTTAGCCAACATTGAGCTACTTGATGAACATCATTTATCAACACTCACTCCTCTTCATGTCTATTAGGAGTGAATTAAACACACTTATATAAAACACCTTAAAGTGTGATAATTCAATATTAGAGACCTTATCCTCAAATAAAATCAACATGTCACCACTATGGAGAAAACCAAGCAAGGCAAGTTTGCTTTCAATTGGATTGTACCTTATATCATAATGCACAAGTATGGATAAAAAGCTTACTAGTTATCCTCTCTTGAAGGGAACTCAAAACTTGAGCCCATCAATGCTTCACATTTGCATCCTTTCTTTTGTTAAAATAGGATCAAACTCACCTTTTATCCAACTTAAGCTCATCCCTTATTTTCAAACCAACTTCATCCCTTTATTTTAGGGACAATCGATTAAAGTTGAATCATGTGATTATTCATCATAGTCATAGCCTAATATTGAACAATGGGTACCATGACTCTACCCATGGAATGATTCTCATGATACTTTTTTCCCCTTTTATAGGATAGATTCCCATGGTTTTTATCACCTAAACCCCTTTCACACCTAATCAACCTTCTTATGCTTTTAGTTTTGACTTCATATAAGGTGACCTTTTAAGCCTATATAAGAAAGTCCATGACATCAAATGAAAACATCAAAATAAAAATAAAAATAACCCATTAGGGTCATTCTCTAGCATTCATAGACTACTCCCTCAAAAGACAACTACCAAAAACATATCAAAATTTCTCAATATAAGGTAGACTACTTCGTTGAAGGATAGCTATCAAAAGCCTTAAACAAAGCACACAAAACTTATTCCACTCCCTTAAAGGATGGTTGAGTTAATCATTTGTCAAAGCATAGAAATTTTTTGGAAGGTTCCCACATTGATCAACTTTCCCAAACCTCCTAAGAAACAACATGATATTAAAAGGTCCATTATCAAACATCAAAAATAGAAAAGTAATTTTTAAAGTTGCAATTATCTCTCATAAGTATACATCCCACATCGATTATTCTATACCTTATATGACATGGACTTGTTTATACTAACTCTTTGGTGACCTATAGAAGAGGCAAGGTAGTCTCACAAAAAGGATCCACCCTCATCCATCTCCCTTTTATACACTATAAGCAAGGGATTTTGAGCTTAATTAACATTATGTGATAAAGACACCTTGTTTTAACAAACTAATAATTACTAATGAAAAGCATTTGAAGGGATTATGTTCCTTAAGTCGGTCTAATTTTAATTTGTTTTTGTCCTTTCCAAAGAAGAAACATTGTGCTTCCTTCTTATTCTCTCACACTGGTTGATACATTTACTTAGATTATCTTCTCCTTCTCACATCTAGTTTTGTTCTTTAACTTACTTTATGTACTTCACCTTAATCTAAAAAAAATGACCATAATGATAACCACATCACATAATATCATCATCACATAAAAAAAAACACATAATTATCATAATAACCACCTCCATAAACAAATCAACTATCACCATTGTAAATTCATAATCACATATGCCATATCCAACACATGTCTAAATATAAATGAGTAATCATATACTCATTAAATTTTAGCATGAACACCATGATCATATCCACATCATAAAAATAATTATTACATCATAAAAATCCTACCGTTTATCACATTCTAATAACTATGAACCATAATTCATAACCATAAAAATAATCACATCATAACCATATCTACCTAAGCATAACTGATAGCCATAACCATAATCATATCAATATCATAAACATGATCATCTCAAAACATGAAATAATTTTTTTACATCCATAAACAACATCATATAATACCATAATCATAATGTAATAACCATCATCCTAATCATCCACAACATTACATTAGCATCACATTTTCATATCAAGATCATCATATTCATCCATAACCACCACATCAATAACATCAATCCATATCAAACATCATCATGAACATAAATTATAGAGACATATCATCACATGCTTAGCTAGGTGAGTCAACATCAACATCTCATAAGAATAATCATATCAACATGACATCATCAATGATCAACATGAACATCAAAACCATGAACAACAAACCATAAATAAAGGATCACATCTATATCTCATAACTAATCATCATAGTGTAAAAAAAATATACATGTCTCTCAAAAAATATATACATCTCACTACATCAACTCATAAGCCAGTATAAAAATCATATAATACATCAAAATATAATATTTCATAATACATCTATGATCTTAGGGCATCACTACCTCCTGGAGCCTACCCTCATGCACCTACTTGTCTACTTACAAATGTGGCCTAGTATCTTGGTGTTTTCATGCTATCACCTCCTGCAATCCCAACCTTATACTCACCCCATTAGGGCTCATTTGGAAAATTCCTAAATATCAAGGCCTCATAATATTATAGTTCCTCCATAGTCACTACATATCTTTACATCAAGATAATCATTGCTAGTCCCACAACTTCTACTACTCCACGTCCTACCTACTAGAGAGAATCTCGTTCCTATGTCACCAAGG
Organism: Torreya grandis; assembly: GCA_037957365.1. NCBI lineage: Eukaryota > Viridiplantae > Streptophyta > Pinopsida > Cupressales > Taxaceae > Torreya > Torreya grandis. Next base: position 1,712,300 of record JARHVA010002063.1, on the reverse strand, counting down.
CTAGTTGAGACCTTCCATAATCTCTATCCCTTGTCAAAGAGGCTAACTAACCCTATGCTACTACTAAGGAAGCCTGTGTTATCACTAGGGATGCCTATGTTATGGCTATTACCAGTTATACCTAGTTCCTCTCTACAACCACTCCCTGTACATTTAGGGTAAACCCTAACATCTAAACATGCTAACCATCTTCTCTTACATCAACATCCATATCTTACTAATCCTCATCATCAACACCAATATTGGTTATAGCATGGTGTACCTAGTACCATGCTAGATATCCATCTATAACTCCTACATCATCCATGTCTATCCTCATAGGTAACTCCTCATGATCAATGAAATCATGCACTGGCTATGGAGTAGGTAGTGAAAAATTTGCATCCTCCCTCTTATATCTCAAGAATGCCTTGAGTATATCCTTCATGAGGTCAAACTACCTCTGTACCCTATCAAATAGAATCATCTCTATCGCTTGATCTCACCTACCATATATACATCTATATCTTTGTAAAAACAAAGTATGCCTCCTATAGTGTTCCCAACCTAAAAACTTGACATACAGTCTCCATATCACATCTCCCACAACTAAGGCATCTAGACAGCCCCTATACCAATATCTATCATGTGATCCTCCTCTTAGTCTTGAGAGGGTATAGTCACCTCTCTAGCTCATATATATGATACTATAATCCATCTATCCAAAACCCTCCCAAGGTAGCCCCATAAGTCTCAACACCTTGATGTGCTTGTAATCCAAATAATGAAGAACAAAACTAATAATTATTTCATATCTCCTATGGGCTCAAAATCCCCATAACTCTTGGTAAATTTAAACAAGAAATATAGGTTTTAACAAAAACACTATGTGACCCAACCACATCTCCATGAGAATCCCTCACCACAAGTAAAAGAACCTCCCACTATTAGAATTGAATAATGCATAACACATCACCACTATCAACATCATTATGAACAACCACCTCACATCCATATCCCTCTAATATAGTGGCATGTGATGGAATCCTCCTGAGTTTCACCTCATGGAATTAATGTCATATCTATACAAGAGATCTATCTATCTATCCCACTCATCACTCTTATTATGGTAAATCAGCTCACCCCAAATGGATAGCCACACTATCCTATGGATGTCCTTAGGTAAGATAGTCAATTCTCCTATAGGAATCAATAAGGTGTTGGTGGAAAGGTCCCATCTCTCAATGAGTACCACTAACATTGTTGCATCTCAAGGTACATGTTCATAATATCTCATACCTCTAATGCCCACATCCTCCATGTGGTCTCATTCATCATCCATCATCCCATGTTGAATCTCATCTAGTATCTAGGGTACTTTATCCCTCATCTATATCTCCCCTTCTCCCTGTAGGGTTTGATAAAAACAAAATTAGTTCACTAGCATATTTTTCCTAAAAATTTTACCACTTGTACCTACCTCCTATTCTAAATCTATCTAGCTCATAATAGTTACCTAATATGACCTATACCTCTTACTTTACCAATTCACCTGAGCTTCTTAATCCATACATATTAACTTCACCTAACCCCTTGATCTCACCCTAACCCCTTGACATCACCCTAACCCTTTAATCTCGATTCTCACCCACTAACTATTACCCATTAAAACATTATGCTTTATTTTCTTTTATTTAGTCATTATTTAGCTACTATTTTTAGCTATGTATGAGTTGTTCTTTAATCCCTTTTTTATTCCATGATCCCTCTTATTTATGTACACATGTCTTCCAAGTATTAGACCTTACCTATATTTACTTTTGAAATGGGTGGAGTCCCCTCCAAAACCTACTTTTACCTTTTAACACCAGCTATTGACTATCAAACATTCATTCTTAAAAATAACTTTTTAACTCATCTTTCAACCATCGATGGTTGATACTCAACCATCGATGGTCAATATTAATCAACGATGGTAAAAAATGATCACTGCAATTCACTATAAAGTATCTATTGGTGATCAAACCTAAACCCCCACCCTTCAAAAATAAGTACCTAACACTGCAACTACTCAAATACCTTGCCTACTCTTTACTCTAACCTCCCCTATTTACCCTACCCTTGTTGATCTAAATTTACACTAAAAAATTCAATGAAAAACTCCTAAAAACCTAACCCTAGTTCAAATTAAACCCACACCCAAACATACATTAAACAACATCCCAGTTCACTAAGCATTTAATTAACTATTTAAAACTACTTTACCAATTCAAAACACTACCTACCTCATTCCTCAATTACTATCTAGGAGGAACCCTAGAAACCACCACTTGACCCCACATTCTCCCCCTAATCTATGCTACATGTTATTTAGGTAAAAATTCCAATTTACCCTCATTCAACTCACATAATCTCACAAAATTAATCACTTACCCTTAACCATCACTATTCTCTCTAACAATGCTAACAAGCCAATCATCAAGGGTTAATATGCTCAAATGAGCAAATAGAACCCATAGTGTTCTTTTTATCTTCACCCTTTTAGGGTTGACATGTGACCACTGATGGTTAGGGTGACTAATGATGGTCTACCCCAAGTGTCAAACATGACCATTAATGTTCATATTTTTTAGGGCTTTTTCCCTCTTAACCATAGATTTTTAACCATAATTTTTTACTCAAACCTAATCCTACTACCCAACATTGGAGATGACCTTCTTTTAAAAACCCCAAAAAATATTCTAAATCTTGAACTTGGCCATTTTGGCCCAAACTATCACATGTTTTATGATGACCTTGCCTTGGTCATTCTAACCTCACTGACTGAATTTCCAAAGTTGAACATTTTGAACTTATGCTAGTTTGCATGCACCTTACTAATTTATGTCTTCATGAGAGCACTTCATACTTTGGATACCCATGAAAACACTGATCTTGTCTAGGAGACTTACGTTTATAAGTGTATCCCTATCATCACATAAGGTCACATGGTTCACTTGTCACTTGTCCTTATAATACCAACCTTATTTTTACTAACCATAGTAACCTAGTATTTGTACGATCTTGGCTATCATGATTAGTCATAATTTATGTGCATGTTTGTGCTTTAGTATCCAACCTACCATAAACATCATCACCACACTTACCTTCTCATCATACTCACACCTAATTCTATTTCACCTCATTAATTCCTAGTTTTAGGGGGAACACCTCCTCCCATGCTTGAGGTAACCTAACATTTGACCCACAACTTATTTTTATGTTATAGCTTGTTGATACAAACTAAATAATAAAAAGGGTAAAATTTAGACACTATAAAACCACACACAATGGTTCTAGATGTCTAGTTAATGCCTAGACTACCTTGAGGCCACCTAGGGACTCTTCCATAACCTTTTGACTGTAATTCAAAGTCAAAGTTAACTAACTTACCCTAGCTAAATTTTTACCAACTTAACCTTACCCTCGATCAATGATGGTCACCCTAACCATCGATATTTAGGCTTGATATTAGGGTTAAAATTAATCACTCTTAAAGGATCCATTAATCTAATATAAGGGTAAATGCCAACATCATAAGTTTTGGCATGCTTTTAGAGAAGTAAATTAGGGCCTAGTGATGGGGGAGAGGAACGCTTATTTGATGCATTTCATTGATTAATTTCCCTAGTGACAATAAAATATAAAGGAAAATAAATAGGGAAGTTATGATGAAAATGATTCAAGAGAACAAATTGGTAGGATAACACCTCACTATACCATCCATCCAAGGCAATGTAATTCATTATTTGCCTTTCGACCTATAAATAGGGGTTAGGAAGCACATCATATAAATATCCTCCTCGATATGGAATTGGGACTTCACCAGGAAAATGAAATTACTTAATTTCTTCATCTTGTTCTTTTTTGTTAGAACTACATCTCATGACAACTCATACTAGTGACTTGGGAAATGAGTTATTTGATACCATGATAGTAACATCTTACATTATCATTGTGTATTCATTTAATCCCCAAGAATGTTCTAGTGAGATATGGGTTTTAGAGCCCTAATTTTTTTCCAAGTAATTCATTAACCCACCATCCTCTAAAATTATCCAAACAAATTTATTTTTCTTGACCACCTCTATCAATGATAACTCTATGCAATAGAGGTCATCATTCATGATGACTATTTGATTGATTATCATGTTTGGTGAAGACTTCACATGACTGTTAGTCTTGATGCAAAAATTACTATGCTAAGTCATAACCTTGAGATAATTACAATAAAATATTTTAAACATGTCATAATAATTAGAGGAATATGCCTTAACCATGAAATAAGCCTTAGGATTAAAAATATAAACATAAAGTTTCTCATACCAAAAAGCATTCAACATGAGAAGATCAAAAATCCCTTCAAAATAAGATTTTTTTGGTAGATAAATCATCTTTAATGATTTTGTAGACTAGAGCAAGGAGCTTAGTATCCTTAATCCATTTTTCACTACTCTAAATTTGGTATCCCATATTTTTTAATCAATCCCAAACAAAAGAGGGTAAGGTCCATTAATTCATACTCCTAACTTGTGTTTTATGATCAAATTATTGACTCCTAGGAATATTAATTTTTCATGAAGAAACTAGAGCTGATTCATACTCATTAATCTTGAAACTTTCCATCTGAGAATACATTTCCAAATTGTCTTTCAGGGGATTGAGTGATTTAAGGGAAATAATTTCATATTTGGTCTTTGTCTCTCTAAAAATTATATTATTCCTTTCTTTTCAGACTCCCTATAAAATATGAGGGAGAGCCAAAGACCAAAGTAATTTCAAATTTTTACTTGAAAAGGGATAAGTCCATTAAAACACAAGGCCTACAAGAGGAGGTAAAACTTGGTTAACCCAAAACTTATAGATAATTTTACCAAAGATATAAAATATGAAAGGGAAATCTAGCATAATGTGAGAGATAGATACAACATAATTTTCACAAAGAACACAATGATTGGGTATACACATTTTCTAGAGATTTTCCATCATGAGGATTTTATTTTGAAGAGACAACCAAAACAAAAGGTTAACTTTATGAATAATCCTTTTGTTCCATATATTCTCCCACTAAAATACATCAGGGTTAGCTTTAGTAGCCATAAGATAAACTGATTTAATAGAATACTTACCATCTAAAGTGGTCTCCCACATGAGTTCATCCTCCTATGATGAGTTCCCAATGAAATAGATTCTCAACAAAATATTTAAATGAGAGAGTATTTGAGCTTTATTAAGATTAGAATTATATAACTATAATTCATTATATTATCTCCTCATAAAATCAATTAAAGTGTGGTCCTAAAAAATATTACCATATCATGCTACATAATCTTCCACTCGAATCTCAGTGGCTTGCATGCACAAAACAAAAACATAAAATAGTATAATTTCCTTTTACTCAAGTGTTTAAATATGCCCCTCTAACCTAAGTTTAGTGTAATTGACTAATGATACCACCAAAATTGGATTTACCTAAATTTTACCACAAAATATAATGTTAATGAAGTTGGTAATTAAACCTTATCAATGAAATCCTATGTGTTTTAATAAATCCTTTAAAAAAAATGTACATAATTTAATACCTTATGAATATAACCTTTTATTTATACATGTTTTAATGTTTTTTAGGTTCATAAAGAGGGAGTGAAGTAATAAATCATGGTACTATGGCACAAAGTATCAACACTTGATAATACATTGTCAAAGACATGAGTTACAAAAGACTAGATTAATTAGCAATATAAATGAATGTCAAGGTTAAAACATCAACTAATTATTCATTTGGGACTCCAAAATGTATATAAATTAGTATTCATGAAGTAAAATAGTAAAACACATGTTGATAATAGATAAATATAAAATAAATAAACATATATTGAGAAGTGTTGTCATTGATGTCAAGGTTGATATGATTTGATGTCAAGGTTGATGTGATTGATATCAACCTGCATCTGCTAAAGATGCATGGTGAGTAGTTTGTGACATATGAGAAATGGGACTAGAGAGAATTTTAAGGAAACCTAATTTATCTCTTTTAAGAGATAATTTTAAGGTAACCTAATGATTATTTTGAGGTTGATGTTAAGACTCAGGTCAAGGTAAGCATGTTTTGAGTACTAGTCCTTTATTACAAGGTATCTTGAGAAGCCTAGTCATATCATGAGCATGTGCATGATGATAATGAATAGGTATGTGTAGAGGTGTTATATTATATAATAATCATGAAAGGAATGTGATCAAGGTTTATAATCATCAAGGAGTGTTTCAAAATAAATTGTCAAGCTTTAAGTGCTTGAGAAGCCTAGTCATGGCATTGATCATTGCATGAAGAGACCTTATGAGAAGGTATGAGATTGGTGTCCTTGTGATATGGATGAAAATATACATAAGAGGATATATTATGTTTTTTGAGAATTAATATTAGGCATTGTATCACTCATGAGAGTCTCAAATTAAGACTACATGGGTAGGATCTACAAACTAAGCATGCAACTAGACTAGTTCTAGACCCTGCCTAACCTAATGAGGTGTCATGGGGTATTGTCAAGGAATATGAAGAATGTATGATATTTTATGAGGATTTTAATAGGTTTTATTACATGTATATTAGTTTTATATATCTTGTATAGTGGTTAGAAGGTCTGTTTCAAGGCCTAGTGTGATTGACAAGTCAAGGCCTAAAGAGCAAAGTGAGAGATGTTGGCTAAATGGACTATTAGGATAAGTTTCCAAGGAAATTTTGGAAAATTTAATGTTTCAATAGGAATTTAATTTTTTTCCAAGTATTTTGACCAAATTTTAGGTCAAAATTTGAAGGTTAAGACAAGAAAAAGTGTTTTGAGGTCTCTCATGTGCATAGAATGAAGGGTTCTCAACCCGAGATGAAATTTTAAGTGTTCACTAGCTTGTGTAACGTCTACATGGGAACATAATAAATTCATGGTATATTGGTAATGTTACTATCTCAAATTTACAATCATTGACTTCTGTAATAAATGGATAATCTTTATGAATGATCATTAAGACTAGAAGATGGTTTAAACCCTCAAAGAACCCTAATAATGACCTAATATGAAAGATATTATTCTAAAGTGATCATAATGGTTTGGTATGGATATTCAAGTTATTTTATAATTTATTCAACTCTCCTAAGAATCTTCATGAGTGATTGTTTTTTTAGGTGAGTGAGTGGATCCTACAAGAAAGGCCTTATTTTTTAGAGATTTATTATAGCAGTCAGATTTGACCAAGTCAAATTTTATTAATGGATGAAGGTTAAACCTTGATAATTTTATATTATTTTAATATTTTTTTAAAATTATTATATATCCCTTATGTCTTATAAAATGGTCATCTAAGTTAACCAATTGCTAACATACCTAATGGTGCAGATAATGAGAAAAATAGGCAGAAGTGAGAAGTTGATTAGGGATGTGCTATCATGAATTAAGGATGAATAAAAGTAAATGGATAGGTTTTTAAATAAATTTAATACATTTTAATTTTTTATATATGTTTTTTATGTTAGTTGACATGATGAAAATGTTGCTCATCAGTTGGCATGTCTAGTGCAGATGAGATAGTGAAGGTGCAAGTTCATGAGATTATTTTTTAAGACCAATATTATCATTTGATCATATTATCTATATATATAAGAATTTTATAATGATAAATTAAGATCATAAAAATTCATTTTATGTATATAAAAGTTTCTACATATGTTTTTAAGGTTAAAATCACCATGACTGGTCTTGAAGGTAAACTAGTAGATCTGGGTAAACAAGATACAATGATGAGTTGGAGGATTATTGATCTAAATTTATGTATCTAATGAAAATTATGTTATAAATTTTTGATTTTATGTCATATAAATTATTTAAGAAAAAAATTGGTATAAAATTTTGAAACATTGAAGTCAAATTGGCTTGTCTGGATAAGTAAGGTCTAAGAGAGAGAAAGTTAACAAATTAGTCTACAAGACCAATAGTTAATATTAAATATTATGAATTTTTTGTTGAATATTATTATAAGGATTTTTTAATATAACATTTATTCATTTTAATTCCTTTATTCTTTAGGTATTGAATATCAATTTTCCATGTTTATGTTTTGTGGCTAGTTGGTAGTTTTGAGTGGGGTACTTGCATAAAGAAGGGTTTGAGTAATTTTGCCCTAAGTTTTGAAGTATAAATAACTTGGTTATGAACATGAGGTCAGTTATATTCTATATTTATTAATTTTTTCCATGATTTTTTTAAAAAATTGTGTTCTTTCTTTAGTTTCTTATGACATATTTTCTGGGTATGCACAGGCTTATTGAGAACAATGTTTTGAGAAGAGGTTCAACTAGCAGTTGGAACTAAAAAGTGTTTTGGAAATAAATTAAAGTTTTATAAGTTTTATTTTAATTTTATATTATATTTTAATTATATTTTAAGTTTTTTAATTTTCTCCAAAAATATTAAAGTATAACGTGTTCTAAATAGACCTCATGGGATTATGTCTCCATGAGACCTAAAGATGAGATAAGGCCTAATTGATGTAGGTCAGACATTAAGGAATCAAAATTATGTTTTATACATGTATATTAGATATAATAAGATCCATTTAATGGCTTAAATAATAATGGTAAGGGTGCTTGGTTGACTAAGAAGGATATGAACATGAGACTTGTATAAACACTAGGCAATTTTAGGCCTATGGAAAGGTGTAGAGTATAAGAGAATGAAATATAACATTGGTAAGTATAATAAGGTATTTTATACCATAATAAGTGTTTATAGGAACTATTATTAAGTTTTTATATAATTTTATTATATAAAAATCAAGATCATATGACCTAATCAAGTCAAGAAGAGGGCTAGTTGAGCAAAGAAGGCTGGAAGGAAGTTTGACAGGGATAAAAGTGTAAAGAGATAAATAAGTGGTCATAATCAGTTTGTTTATAAATATGGTGTCCTAAAGGTGATAAAAAAATTTATATCACTTATTTGGTGATAAGTCATCTAGGGGCTTAGTGCCTCCATTCAATTTGGTGCTTGTTAAAGCCTAGTTGGGTTGGTGCCTAGCTAGTTGGGGTTGGTGCTTCACTAAATTTAGTGTTTTTATTATATGAATATACCAAATTTTCATATATTAGTGTGTTTTATTCCCCTTTAGGTTTTCCCACATATATGGTGTGTTGACTTATGTAATCTTATTTCATGCTTCCATAGTTGATTGCTTGTGTATTGTTTGATTTATATGTTGATGTGATGGTTCATGATTAAGTAAGATAAATTAATAAGAAAGTTTTTGAAGAATGATTCACCCCCATATTATTCATTTTCTTCCAAAAACATTGGCCAAGATAACTACATGTATTTATGACACTAAATAGAAACTAAAAATTAATATATGGAATCAAAGATAACAAGCAATTAGGGTGTGTGAATTTATTCCTAGTAAGTTTTAATGTGCTTCCATAATCCTCACCTTATCCCATATTATTCTCTACCTCTTTCATAATTTTTGAAGGTATAATATGTCATACATCCACCTTAATTAAAATAATATAGTTATTCCATTACATCAATAAAGATTGAAAAAGCATTAATCAATAAACATCATAAATACTATTGTTATTTAGTAGATCTAGATGTAAAGGTAGATTACTATTATATAATTTATATTAAATATATGCACTAGAATTAGAAATTTAGAATAGAAAATGCAACAGTCCATGTAAAAACATAACAAAATATGCTCATCTATTCCACATAACCCATAAATCTAAGTAATGATTATTTAATTGTTTGTTTAAAAATATATGTAATTTTTTAAGGATTGCATTGAATATAAAACAATTGGCCACATGGTAACTATGCAACCATGCCAACCCCCACACATTCTAACTAGCATAAAATCCCTCAAGTAGCCTAAAACTACTTATGTAAACCTAATAGTCCCCACAACCCTAAGATTTGAAATGAACACAACTAAAATGAGGTAGATTTAAGAAACCATTGTCTCAAATGACTCATCCTAAATGGGTCCCTAAGATATTTGGATCAAGCATAGGTTATGATTCACACTTTAATTTGTAATTAAATTCAATTTTCAATTTAAATTAAATTTATTGAATGGCCTAAATAAAATATATCATAATATTCATATCAACTAAAAAATGGTATATAATATCTTGTTCATCTCCTTGAGGATGGATCATTCCATATCAATCATTAGATCTCTTATATCTTTTCCATAAAATCAAAGTAGTTTGAATAAATCATAAGGATACTTATGGGATCCTATAAAGGGTCATATCTTCACTCTATAATTTTGAAATTTTCAAATAATGTAAAGGGGATGGAAGATATGGAGGATTATTTATCCATAGTTATCTCTCTCAACCTTCCTTACCCTTAGATAACCACTAGTAATAGGGTATCCAATATTTTTTACTTGATCCATTTTATTTCATTTTGTTTTTATAACTAGATATAAACTTGGTTCTAGGTTTTATAGGTATGTGATTATTATAAATCCTCTATGAGGTCCCAAGCTCTCATAATATTAAAAAATATTCTTAGGGAGATTCAAGCTCCTCTCAGTCATTAATGAACTCTTATATCCATGTTTATTAATAAGGTGATATTTATTTGTATTTTAGGTTTCAAAATTCATTGCATGTAATAGAGGGTGAAAAACTAATGGGAGGTTCCTTTTAGGGTCAACCCTTCCTAGGGACACCAGGTACAATCAAAATTCATTAATACATAAATATCCTTTTACTAAAAAACATATCAGAATTGGTTTATTTAAGAGTATAAAATTTATATACCTCTTTTGTGTGGAAGAGGATGTAATGCTTTTAGAGGGTCCCTTTCAGGTCACTCCAACCTCGCACTTCCTAAGTTCTATAAATAAACTATCCAAAATAAAACTAGATTTTTAGAAAATTTCAAGTCTAAATAAAAATAAAGGCAACCATAATAAATTTTAAAACTAACCATATTAAATATTTAAAACATTAAAACCATTTATTTCAAAAACAAATTAACCCATGATTAATTTGAAGGTCCTAGTCAACAAAAGTTGGCCACCCAATTACAATGAGAAAATCACAATTTAAGTGGTATGCCTACACTAATATCACTTTTGAAAAATGAGGGTTTACCATATTATATCATTCCAAAATCACCTTTGTGTTCTAATGGGGATTGCCCAACACACTAGCCATGAAACCTAATCAACCACATGGTAACCACAATAATCAATGCTCAATGACTACCCTAAAAGAGTTTCACCATCCCCTGAGGGCCTTAAAACATAAGTCATGAATTATTATAGGATACCACCATATTAATAATGGGATTTCCTTACAAAAAGGATGTATCTATATGGGAAAAGGACTTGTGTAAAGTAAACATGCCCTATATAGTAATATATTTCAAAAAATCATCACATGCACTAGAAAACACTGAAGATTTATGAAACAAAATTTTAAAGATTCAAAAAATGTTTATTTTAATCTAAAATTATAATAGTAACTTGAAAACTTATATATTTAGTATATTAATTATTATAATTATGAGAAGTTTTCAAAATATTTCAAGGCCGTTTAGTATGTTCGACTGATAAAATTTTATAAAATTAAATTATGGATAAAAAATGTTTCTTTAAAAAATTACATAATCATTATGAATCCCACTATGTATTAAAATTTGTTATGGGACATTTAATTAAGTTTTAAAATTATAAATAGTTATGGAAATTAAAGTAGGCCATAAAGTCATTGTGGGTTGCAAACCATTTTAAGCTCTTAAAGAGAAAATTGAATCTTTTCTTTGTACTTCTATGTTTTAACTAGTAAGATTTCATTTTATATATAATATTTACATTTTAAATAATCCATTGAGATAAAAAAGTCCACATATTAAAATTTACTCATTTCAACAAGGATATAAGGAGTGACACAATAATTTTACAAGATTATTAAAATTACCTTTAATTTTCTCTTTCTTAGTGCTTCTCAACTAAAATTAAAACATTTTTATGGCTTCCAATAGCCAACCAATAATTACATAAAATTAAAAAGAATAATATGAGGACTAATATCCAATATCTATGTTATAAAGTAACCCATAAGGCCAAACAAAGAGGCTCTCTTCCTAGAAACAATACCATTATTAGGTGATTACCCTAGGTATCCCCCAAGTTGACTTCAATATTTAAGCATAGGTAGTACCAACAAAGTTGAGGAATAATAAATTAAGGTTATGTGAAGCTAGAAAAATGTTTCTTGTTATTTTAACTTGGTGTTATTATATATAATCTATGGGTTTATACTACCATCCAACATGTCACACATGAAACAGATTCATGAAACACACAAAATGCATGCACTTAAAACACAAGGTAGAAACAAGAGATCATATGATCTAAAAATGACTCATAAATCACCCATGTGGATAATATTTGTTTATCTCCACTCAAGGGGTTGGGATAAGTATGACTTTATGATTCTTCTCCTTTGCCTAAACCCTTCTCTCATTTCCATGGGAGGACACTAGAAAATGGTGGTAACAGTTTTTCTTAACTCCGTGAAAATGATTCATGGATGAGGTATTTAGAAGCTTGTGCCCATACTCAACCCCTACACAGAAAATTCACATGACATACCTATAACATAAGCCCATTTGGGAAACTTAACATTAAACTTTTAAATTAATTAAAATGCTATAAAAATATAAAGTATAATAGAATGGATTTAGTATCTTCAATCCTTTATATGGACAAAAATAATATCACTTCAAAAGTCCCAACCATGGAAATCAAATGACCATAAAGGGGAATGAAACTTAAGGCCATGTAAAGCCTTAAAAAGCCTTAAAACAATAAAATAACATAAGATAAAAATTAAATAACAAAATCATATCCATTGATGTAATAAGGTACCTACATTGGATCCTCCACTTAATACTATGCCATAATTCCTTCAACAAGGCCTTTCTACAAAGAAACCTTCTCTATTACAATATCTTTCTCCATATAATAACTCAAGCTCTCCTCCAAAAAATTAAATTAATGGGCAAATTCCATCATAAAGACATATACTTATTGTTAAATCTCTTATTTCATTCACCAATGGGAATGTGACACTTTTTCCTTCCCATTAATTTTTCCTTTCTTTAAAAGTATTCCTATGTAATCACTTCTCTGACAAGCCCATATGCCCCTCTTAAAAAGCATGTGGGAAAGTATGGAATTCCTATCCCCAATAAATGTTTCCTCTTTCCCATGTCATAAATGATGACATAGGATGTCCTATAATCTCTTTTAAGACTCCTAAAATGGTCTTAGTCCTACCAATTTGTCAAAATCTCTAAAATCACCTTAAAATAACTAATTTTCACTTTATACAGCCTTTTAAACTTTACTTTCCATTTCCACTCATGTTTTGGCAATTGGAAGACTCAATTTAATTTATTATTCATCCTTTTGACTCCATATAAGGTTTAATAACTCCTAAGGTGTGTGTAAATAGGTGTGAATAGTATCAGAATGTCAAAAGTAGTCAAATTTCAAAATGAAATAATAAAACATAACTAAGTATATATTTATTCAAGGGTTATAAATAAGACACTACACATCTAATGTAGGTGGTAACTCCATCCTGAGTATAGTATCAATTCCCTCACATGGCCTCATGTAATTTTAACATCATTGCACATGTAAAATATCTCTACCTTAGGAGAGCCAAAGTAAATGAATGAAATAATGTCAAGTAACATGCATCAACACATTGTGCATACATAAAAGAATCTTGAAAACATGCCTAAATATATTAATGAGGTAATATGATCATGTCAAATTTAAATCACCCATATATTCAATAACATGGTTATGATGTGTTAAATCAACTACCAAGATCATATAAATATGCATATTAATGAGGAAGATCAAATCATCTTGATCTATTAGGAACATAATATAAAATAGGTATATGAATAGCAATAATGTAAAAAAACAATGAAAATCACTCACACACACACACACACAATATAAATAACATAATATTACAATGACCATTTCATGCCTCAATTAACAAATATATCATGTCATTTTAGGACAAATACAAAATATTAGAAGGTACAAAACTATCACTATGAAAATTAGGACTCACATTCAAGGGAAAATAAAGTGGAGAGATAAACAATTAGATTAATAGAGGTGCATTAAGCAAAATGTTAGTAAATATAAGACATTTGTGCACCCAAATGTGATATGAAATTCATGTAAAAATAAAAAGAACATAAATAGGGACAATGATTATTAGAGAACACAAAGCATAAGACTATGAAATATATTTGGCACACAAAAATAATTTGGTTACCATAAATTAATGGTTATTTTATAGAATTAATTTAGAATTTTAGGGTTATGGTTTGTAAAATGATATCAAGGTGGGCCTTTTGTATAAAATACCATCTTTACATTTTTAAAAGGACAGGATAATTTTGTAATAGGTTTAATTATTTTGTATTAAGGTAATTAATGTTATTATAATTTATTGATGTAAAATATGTCATTATAGTAATTAGTTTGATAATGTAAACAACTTTCATCTTGATATAACTTGTACCATTATGATAATGAGTATGAATATATTATTGTAAATCCACTCTAGTATTTAGTAATGGTACATTCATGTCTTATTTATTGTATTTGATTACAAATTTGTGTTTTCATGTTACTATTAAGTTATTTATTTTTTATTAATGGATATTATTTACTTGTTATTTTTTTCAATATGGAATGCACCCTTTGGAAAATGGTGGTGAAGACACTCTCCTTCCAACTAAAAAAATGTAAACACTCCTAGGCTATGGGTGACCTAAAAGTTGATGTGAATCTCAAGAGAGGGTTGGTTCCCTTAGTATATCATCTAAACTAACTTTACTCTAATTTATACAAAGAAAAAGGATAGAAGACATGTAAACTAAGCCTATTACTTTAAAAACCAATGATTCACCCAATTGATTTGGTTTCCTCTACTCACTTGGACATACATAATAAGACTAAAGGAGCTAATTAACATACACAACTTGTACAATGTTTTCATGAGTGTTTTATAGGATGGTAAAGAAATCATGACATCACTTAGAAGGGATGGGAAATTACTTTTTAAAATATCAAATGTTGAAACTCCATAACATATAATTATATAAACCTTATGACTACACAACCTACAACCTATAAAATAATATTTTCTTACATAAAGATCAGGAAATAGGACAACAAATGAAGTATAAATCAATTTCATCACAAGAAAATATCAACTATTTCATGGATTCACATAAAAACACAAGAATATGAGAAGGAAAATTAGATGTTTTATTCATCCAAAGGTATTTTCTAGTACAAAAATGGTAGGTATATGCAAAAACCAAGTATAACTCCCTTTACCATCAAAATTATAAGTATATATGGAAGAATAAAGACTAGAGAGGAATAAGGAACACCAATAATGATCATAAATGTTGCCTTTATGACATATAATAGTCTTATAATTGAAAATGAACATGAGGAAAGATTACACAGTCCTTATCTAATGCCTCCATCCTTTTATTCCTTGTATTTTTATTGGTATTCATGTTTACTCCAAAGGAGAGTGGTGTAAGAGTTCTTCATGGGTGACTAGGTAAGTTTTATTCAGTCAAAGAGTTTTTAAGTCTCTTCTATTCTTTGGGGTCATTATATATTTGTATTTTTATTTAATTAACTCAGATTTTTATCCTTAAAAAAAAATTGATGTCATTAATTCCATGTATTCCACTCTCTTGAGGAGGTTGCACATTCCTAGGGGTAGTTTCAAACATCTTGATGCTTCATTGAATGTTTCATTGACCACACTTTCTATTTGGGTGTATAGGATCTTACATGTTTGTTTTGAATTTGATTCATACTCCTTGTATTATTTTTGAATTAAATTAAGGATATATATATTATAACTTCCTTTTCTCATCATTTGAAACCATAGAGCTGTGTTTTGTAGCTTTGTAGCCTTCATGAAAGACCTACATATTATATTAGCATAAATTATCCTTGACCACTTCAAGCCTTAATTATGGTTTTAAGGTATTTGGTATGTATCTATAGGTATAAAATATGGTTAACACACTTGGTTAAGTCTATTATATCCTTCATCAATGATGAAATTTGTTCGTTGTATCTCTTTAGCTCTCAAATTTGCACTTTTCCCTTGACTTCAGATATGTATTTTACAAATGTATTCATATATACTCATACACTCAAAAATAAATCATTTTTAAATTAAAATTAACATCCAAATTCATATTACATAATTTTTTTAGATCTTTTGGGTAATTATTTTGAAAGATATGGAGGTTTTAAGGTTGTTAGTCAAGCTTTTGTGCAAAAGTGCAGACTTATAGAATACATTTTGGAATTTTCCATCTCCTTGTGTATGTTACAAACATAAAACCACATAAAAAAGTTTGAAAACATAAAAAAATAATTATTTTATAAATTTCAATACTTTTCAATGTTTAGAATTGAAGTTATGCCTTTTTTTTGAAAACTAGGATTTACATGGCAACAAGCAGACTAGTTACTTAAAATTTATATATATTGAGTTATTTAGGGTATCAAGAGATGATTATTGTTTTTATATGATTGTATTAACCCCATATTAAACTTAAAATAATTTTTTTGGTCTAATCAATCACAAAGAAACATCAAAAATTATCCCTTTCTAATGACCTATAAGATCTTTTAGTTCAAGCTTAAAACACTTCTTGAAAACCTGGCAATTTGAGCTCCTATGGACCCAAATATTCATTTGAAATGTAATAAATTTAAGATATGTATATATTTTTTTTATTTAATCCCATATTGAATATTAACCTCCCACTAGTGCATTGAAAACTTCACATTTTAAGCTTGGAGACATGTAGGTCCTCTTTCAAGTTTGAAAACTCTTTGAAACTTGACCACCGATGGATCTATGTGGCCTAAAATTTATTATTAGGATGGAATTTAATTTTATAATTATGTTTATACTTATTTAAATCCTTAAATTAGATGAAAATAACCCAATATTTTTTTAAAGCCTCATTTTCTAGTGTACAAGCCTGTGTGAGCACATTCAAGACCAAAACTTTACCAAACTTGAAGAATAACCCTGCCATAACTTGAGAATTTTATGAAAACTTAATGATTATATTTGATTAAAATTATAACCTTTATCATCATCCATTTCACTCAATAAATCACCAAAATTCCAAGAAGGTAACCCACAGGCTCTTAGGGTTTTAAAAGGTTTAGAGGTAATTTGTGGTCTTTCTAGCCATTCAACATGATCTAAAGTTCCATTACCTAATATAGTGGATTTTCATGATTATATATAGTATTTTTAATATCCTCCAAGATATATTTTATTCCATTTAATTAGAGAAGTAAAAATAGCCCCAAAACAATGCCTCTAAACCTTTTTGAAGACTATTTTGGCTACTTAATGATTGTTCATAGCCTTGCCTGAGTATTAATTCCTCCTAACACCTAAAATGGATAATTCATGACCTAACCCTCCCTTCCAATGGTTTCATAGTCCCATGTAACTCCTTATTGAAAATTTTACATCATATAAAATAGTAAGTAGGACCTTATGAAGGCAAATTTTGATCATTTTTATCCTAGTTTTGAGGTCTAAAACCAATGTGGTAATCCTTGAAGACATGTTGATATTTTATTATGATGATAGACATAATATATTGATTATATTAGTTTTTTGGAGCTCAATTTTTTCTATCAACCTCCATGAAACCCTTGTCTTTTTTTGATCTTTGGCTAAAACTATCATTTATTTGTCTAAGAATGGAACTCTTTGGCATTGAATGAGCCTATAAAACATCATAAGAACCATAAAAACTCCATGTATATACTTGATATGAAATATTTATGTCCCATTCATGGGATATTTTCCATGTTTAAAGAGGAATTAAATCCACAAAAAGCCAAGAAGAGAAGAAAATTAAGACTTTTAACACATTTTGACTCTTTATATAGATTGGAGGGAGTTATGGATAGATTTTATAACATTATAAAACTTTATGATACATTAAGAAGGATTAAATTTACATAAGAACAATTTAAATGGGCTCAAATAAGACACTTTAACCCTTTTTCACCCTCAAATGCACTTTTAAGACCTTTTTGGGATATTTATGACTTTATTATACCTTATAAACCAATTTTACCACTTTTTCCATTGAATCCCACCTTTTGGGGACATTTTTGATTTGTTCATGAGATGAAACAATTAAAATTTTGACAATATATTTCATTATTCTCAATTTTAATGCTTCAAGGCATGAGGTGAGGCCTAACAAGGTCAACGAAAACTTAAAACAAATCTTTAAGACACATTATATGCATACCTAATAATGATATAATCATCATAAGATTATTTAAAAGAAGAGTATTCAACTAAATTTTCCCCTCTAAGTGTCCAAGTCCTCTAGGGACTAAGGGTGGCTAAAATAGCCAACATTTTATCAACCTCTACAAGTTAATTGCCTACTAAGCAAAACCAGTGGCCTTTTCCCAAGTCCATTGGGCATGGGGACACATAAAATCCTTCACCAATCTAATTTTAAAGTGTTATCATGATTGTAACCTCTATAAAATTTAAAATACCTTCTCATCAAATAAGGAACAATGAGAAACAAAAAATCTAATTTACCAAAGTAATTAGAAGAAAAGACAACAAAAACTAACACTATGCATACAACACTTAGAGGAAAAAGAAATTAGTAAACCAATATGTACAAAGGTGAAAATTATCTCAATAGAAATTCTTAAGTTATATCCATTAACTAGGATGGGCATCTCTTCACCACTCAACTTGGAGAGCTAAAAGACATTGTTTTGTTTCCAGCTAAAATTTATATATGGTCCACTACACATAGATTCAAACTTGGTATGTTTTATAGGATTGATTATCTCTTCATACCTCTTGAGAATAAGGTCTCCCTCTTAAAAATACTCATAATTTCCATTTTGTCAAAGGACCTCATCATTTGAGCTGGGTGAATCTCCATTACCTACATTTCTTGGTATATAGTTTCTTCCAATTCCATTCATTTTATAAATATTATTACCATGGCATCTTCCTCTATAATTTCTAGCTAGTGTGTGAGATTGTAATCATATAAAATGAAAATATTGGTAACTTGATCATGTCTAGTGACACCCAATCGTTAGATCCCTCTTGCTTTATCTCATGACCCTCATAGACTTATTTTCATTTATTCCCAGTCATTCATAGCCTTTTATACATGATCCTATCTGAGCTAAGACCCTCTTTTATTGACCAATCCATCCCCCCCATTCTTGTCTACCTAAGACAATAGTGCCCAACTAGGATAGGAGTGTTGGTACCTCTATTATCCATTTTTGGTGTTATTTTCCAAGATTATTTCTAGCCCTAATGGTCAATTCCTTCTAGTTTCCCATCCTTATCCTTATTAGCCTAACATGATCAAATTTAATCCTTAACCAATATATCCCTATAAAATCCCATTTAAAGATCATTTACAGAGGGTTTTCAAATATTATCAATCAAAAAAGAATACAAGTGAAACCTCTCAAGCAATATTCCCTATTCTCTACATATATCCATCCAGGACAATCTTAAGCACATCTAAATCTCTACATCAATCCCTAGTCATCTTAATCACACCCAGTTAAGCATTTCCTTGCATTTTCATGTCACAATTGGACCAAGCACTTTCAAATGGAGAACTACATATGGATTGATTCCTCTTTGAAGTATTGGTATGTAAGAAGCATGCCCACACATGTGGGGTAAAGCACTTCTAATGCATCTTACACACACTAACCCCTTTCCCCTATTTTATAAAGTTTAATTCAAGTACTTTGAAGGATTAAAAATTAAGAAAATCAACTCTATAGGGATCACTGTTGATAGCTAAGCTTTGAAAATATAAAGATAGTTTCACATATACCTATCAAACAAAACTTAGAAAGATCAAACTTTCAAGACAACAACATCAGATAAGGACTACAGTGTTGATACCACTCCTATCCACTTTTATCCCTCCCATCCAATCAAAAAATGAAGTTTAAATCTCAGGTTGTGATAATCTCATAGCCCTACACAGTCAATATCAACCTCTATCTCAATCAAATCAACATAGTTTCAGGCTAAGTTTGATTCCTATTTAATTACTATTTTTAGAAAGTATAAACAAAAAAATAGAATTAACAAATTAGTAGGTTAATTATGGCATAATTATTGACTAATTTTATTACTCAGACCCTTTAACTAAATTAGGAATAAAACCCCAATATTCCCAAAAACTTTTAAATCATTTGGTGAACTTGACTTACTTTATTTACACACAAAAACCCTAGAAACCCTAGGGTAATATTCCTATCAATATTTCCTATAAATTTCTAAATTCTTGAATATTTAAATCAAAAATTCATTTAAAATTTTAAAATTTAGTAGTAAATTTTATAATAATTTTCTTTCAAACCCTATTTTCCCATATTATGTCCCAATATTTCTCCAATAATTTTCCAAAAAAATTATGAATTTTTACTAGTATATTAAAATAAAAAAATCCATTCAAAATTCAATAGTAATTTCAAAAAAAAAAAAATCTCAAAACCCTAGTTATACATACTAGGTCATATTCACTCAAGCATTTTCTAATAATTTTCTAAATATTTAGTTTCATATTTAAATTGAAAATCCATTTTCATTTTTATAATTCCATAGTATTTTTCAAAAAAATCATTTTCCAAATCCTAGTTGCATATACTAGGTCCCATTGCTTCTTGAGGTATCACCTTATATGATTGTAAGCTTTGTATCCCTTTTTTTATGCACATTCCAATTCCTTATTTAGATTATATCCATTTAATATTTTATACTATTATATAATTTGTTTTCCTTATGCAACCTAAGTTCCTTGCATCTCTTCCATTGAGAAGAAGTCCAAGACTTAGTGGCAATCCTCATGAATTCACCTAGATTCCTTCAACTCAACCATATAGTATGGATAAACAATCAATTCAAACTCTAGTTTTAGATTCTACTAATATAAATTACATAAATTTCAATGAGAATGACTCGAACAATGAGATATATGAGAGTACCAATGATGATGTACATACCGATGCTAATGTACCACCACATTAGACTATTGATCCACTTCCACCCATTGTTGATAATGAAGTTTTACTCAATAAAAATTTGATCCTAAATTTTTTTAAATAAAGACTCAAAGAATAGCCTTGATATCATACTCTTATATTACAATCTCTCATGGAAATATAAAAGGCTAAACAAATTAAGTTTTTCATTCTTATAGAGCAACTAGTTACAAATGACACTATGGGGACAACTATGTCTCAACAACCCCCTATAGTGTCCCAACCTTCTTCTATGCCACTAGGTATAGCTATTACATCTTTATCTCCTAATGTGGCATCCCTTATGCAAGAGATAAAATATCTTCAATCCAAGGTGCTACATCTTGATCAAAGTGCCTCTAGACCTACACAGGATTTATAATATTTTGCTCTACTGCATACACCATTGGCATATCATATTTATTTGACACCCTTTACATAAGGTGTTGTTTATCCCAATCTTACATTATATGATGGCACAAGTGATTTAGAGACATATTGGAGAGCCTTTCATGTAGCGTGCTTGGACTATATACCAAATGACTAGCTACTTACCAAGATCTTTCCATGAAGCCTAAAATATTATGCTTTACAATGGTTCTATAGTTTATTGAATTAGTTAATCAGTGTATTCAATCCTTTAGTTGACATGTTCTGAACTCATTTTAGCATTATTATTGGTGATAAGGTTTAATATGCTCAAGTTGCATAATAGAAACAAAGGTTAAATGAACATCTCACAAATTATGTTCTTTGATATAAAACTATCTTGGCTAAGATGACTAGCCCCAAGGTTGATCAAGAGTTATAGGATCTCTTTAAATAGAGTCTTCTACCAGATTTGCATGAATCAATTATGTTCAAAATATTCTCTTCCTTCACTAAATTGTGTCACACACTAAAGGAAAGATAAGTTAAGTTAATTTCAATGGGTAAACTCAAGTACAATGGAATCTCAAAAATAACCAATAAGAGTAACAATAAAGTCCCATATAAGGTCAAGGTTAATGATAAAAAGACTCAAAATCAATTGATAGTTAATGCAACTTTAGAGCCCCCTCAGCATGTGGTTTTATAAACACCTCCTCGACGTACATTTACTAATCTACCAATTTCTCTAGCCAAAGTTTTATAGTAGTTATTGGATTGTAACATCATATCTCTCCCTCCTATTATGGAAGTTGACCCAAAAAAGCCACTTCCATAGAGATATGATTAGCATGCATTTTATGATTTTTATAGGGCACCAATCCATACAATAAATAGATGCATCAATTTGAGACACAAGATATAGGATTTAATAAATGGAAATTATATTGATCTTGGTATTTCAATTGAGCCTCCTCAAGAAAAAAAACACAAGATAAGGAATTGAAAATATTTTTAGATCCTTTTTCATAGCATTCCAAATAGGAGATATTGAACACATCAGGGGTTCACCATCCATATCATGCACATCCACCACTAGATACATAAAAGGCACCTCCAGTTGAATCACATCTTATGAACAACATGATTGGTGTATATAATTCTTGAGTTCTAACTAGACCTTCTATCTCCTTCTCAGATTAGGAGATCATCAAGGATGATTTGGACTATCATGCACTCTATATTATATCTCACATTCATAATCATCCTATTCATAGTGTTCTCATAGACAATAGATCTAGTGTGAACATGTGTACTATGACATTAATATATCATTTACAATATTCAGAGTAGGATATTACACTAATAGAAATAGTTATCAATAAATTTAGTGGGCATATATAGAGTTCATTATGTGAGATTTTAATTCTTCTATAGGTTGGTCCAACACACATCACCACACCATTCACTATAGTTCCTAATGTAGGAGTCTTTTATATGTTACTTGGTCAACCATGGAATCAAAAACTTCAAGCAATACCTTCTATAACTCATAGATGTGTGAAATTCATTCACATTAATTAGGTTATTAAATTTGTTGGAGTTCCATATGAGTTCCCACTCCCCACTTCAGATCCATCTTCTATAGTATAGTCACCAATTTCAGTATAGCTTCTAGTTCTAGTTTCTCCACAAGTTATAGTTCCTCCTCCAGTATAGATTCAAACATAATTGAGCCATCCATTTCCAGCATAGAGAGTTCACACACCTCCATAGCTTCAAGATTCTAGACAACTTCTAGCTACAGTGTTCACACCTAGGATAGTCTTATTGAGACCTCATGTATTGACACATAGAGCACATGTTTAGAGAGCTTCTCTTACTAACATATGGGTCCCTAAGAGCCTTATAGTTTCATACACTTCTTGGAGTTATAAGGGGACCCCACATTTGGTTTCTAATTTAGATATTTCAAATCATTTTCATCATATATAGGTTTTAGAGCCATAGCCTCAATATTTCCATCATGCTTGATTTCTCTCCTTGATATAGGACACCATGATAAGGATTATCCCATGAGACTCATTTATTATTATCATCCTTTCCTTGCTTACTTGTATATAGTCTCCTTTACTTGATTATACATAATTTCCCTATGATTGATTGTACATATCTCAAATATTCTCAAAAATACCAAAAATAATACATTATTTCAAAATAAAAAAACATTCAATAATTTATAAACAAAAAATATTTTGATTGTATGCATCATCCATGCTTTACATTGCTACTACTATGATAGACTTACATTTGTTGTTCTATGATTACTATTTATTGAATTATCTACATTACCATGCTTCACTTGATCTTCCTTTGAGTGTGTGTAGTGACTTCTAGACCCTTGATTATTTCACTCTACCCATTGAGAGGACATCCTAATTCTAGATCGAGACATACATCAATATACATACCCACTGGTGGCATCTTCTATATCACTACACCATCCAGGTTATGTCATTCCTACACTACACACTCTAGTTATCATGTTGATATACATTATTTACTATCTCACATAGATTACTCTATTGACACTCACTAGTATTTATCACTTGTGAATTTATTTTCATATATCTAGTCTTGTACTAACATGTCTTTCATATAGTCACTTCTTGATTTTATTAGTTAGATGCATTTCTAATTCTAGTTTCTTACATACTTTATTTTCTTGCTTAGCATTAGCTTGATGTGATTGCATTTTCAATTCTTATATATCTCTTATTTGTGCCTTAGGACATTTACTAATGTCCTTTGATTTTATTCATGTATGTGCCTTAAAAGTTTTCCAATGTTCCTTGCCTATACTCTTCCATGTGATTGTGGCTTTCATGCCAACCTGATTGTTTCAACTATATGTGTATGTGGAATTTGAACATGCCTTGTATGTTTTTTTTCCAATTTGAGTGACATGTGTGCATGTCCCTTGTTTAATTGTCCCTTTTTCCACCCTTGTATTCTTATGTCTTCTTTCCTTGTGTGCTTATTTGATTGTTTTCTATTGTTTTCAATGCCATGATCCAAATCATGCATTATCTTACTTTCTTGGATGCCATGATGGACATCATGCTCCATCCCTCCAACTAATAACTAAAAAATAACACTTCCAATTCTAGTTTATTATATTTCATATGGTATTACATTGTTATATCTATTTATTCATACCCCTATTTATCTAATAATCTTTAAAAAAAACCATGCTATATCTTGACATATCTCGTTAATTATCATTACTATATCACATATTTTATAACATTACACAATTCAAGGATCTTTACTCTAAAATTATTCATTTTATGGTCCCCATTATTATCCTCATAAGAGGGGGGGAAACAAGGGTTTTTTCATAGATATTAAAGCTCCTATTAATCAAAAAATCCAATTTTAGAACAGTAACAGACACCAAACTAGTCAAAATAGACCAGGTAGATAGTCAAGAATCTATAATAGTCATTAGATTTTACTTAGGAAAACAATATCAAGATAGTAATATAGTGATGGTGGTGATACTATCCATTTCTAATGCTCCTATCCAAATAGTAGAAAAACTAGAGTTTCTAGAAATAAATAGAAATGTAAGTTCAGTTATAGTTTTGTTAGCACCAAACTAGTACAAAATCAATAATTTTAGTACATAATTTGATCAAATAATTTAGATATATATGGAATCATACATGGCATGATGGCTCTCACTTCTAGTTTTAGATATGATAGTTGGTATAAATTCTAGATCAGAATCCATATTCTAGACATCAATGATTGGGGGTAATGTATGTGACACATTTATTTCTTTTCTTTCCTAGTTCAACATTGTCTAGACATTCTTAGTAGTTACATGCCTTAATCCATATATAGGTGGTTGGTGTCATTTAGTTTTGACTTTCATAAAAGCCTTACTTCTAAGTTATTTATTTCCTGAGTGGCTTTCACATAAGCTAAATTCTTAGTTTTGGAGTAACTTTCATATAAGCCTAATCTCCATCTTTCGAAGTGGCTAAGAGTGGAATAGTTTCTATCATACATTTGGCTATCCATGCCAACATTTTTAGATCATAGTACATTCATGGGCTTCAAGATCCATCTCATATGGCATACACATCTATACTAGTATAAATTCATATCTTCACTTCATGGGATAATGATGGAGCCAAAGGTCTAGCTAGCCTTTGTATTCTTGAGCCAACTATTTAGAGGGATTGGACACATATTCCAAACATCATCAACACATGCATGACCACATAGATTTACTTAGTAGGCGATGATGGAGTCAAAAGGCTAGCTTTTAAATTCTTGAGCCACTTCCTAGGGAATTGAACACTTAACTCCATTCATTATATTACTCTTAGTACAACATCATCCAACATTACTTAGCATCACTCATCATCACAATAAGTTTTTTATTGGTATGCATACCTAGTTAGGTGTATTCATTCTTTTCTCTTCCTTTTTCTTACCCAGATTTGTAAATTATTATTTTAGATATAGTGTATCTAGTAAGAACTAATATACTCTATGTTTTTTTTATTGAAAATTCACATTTCATAGCATGCTCTCTCTATGCACACCCAAAATCACAATAGCATCATAAGCTTCACCCTTATAGGTAATTTCAAGTACACTTTCTCTTTTTCCTTTATTCTAGTATTTGACTTTGTTGTATCAATAGAATAAATGGTGGGGGGGGGGGGGAATTTAGTCATATAAAATGCAAAAAATGGTAACTTGAGCATGGCTAGTGAAACCTAACCCTTAGGTCCCTCTTGCTTGCTCTCATAACCCTCATAATCTTATTTTCACTTATTCCTAATCATCTGTAGCCTTTCCAACCTAATCCAAGCTGAGCCAATACCCTATTTTCATGACTAATCGATCCCCCTAGGTCCTATCTACCCAAGACAATAGCACCTAACTAGGATAGGAGCATTGGTACCACTATTGCCTACTTTTGGTGCTACTAGCCAAGCTCATTTATGGCCCTAATGGTCAATTCTTTCTATTTTCACATCCTTATCCTTCTTGGCGTAATACAAGAAAATTCAATATATGACCAATAGATCCCCATAAAAACCCATTCAAAGATCATTTGGAGAGGGTTAGAAAATATTATCAAGTAAGCAAGAATACAAGTGAAACCATTCAAGAAATATTCCCTATTATCTGAGTATATCCATCCAATAAATTCCTAATCACATATAAATATTTTCATCAATCCCTAGTCATCTCAAGCACACCCAATTTAACATTTCAATGCATTCTCATATCATAATTATATCAAGCACTTTCAAAGGGAGAACTACATATGGATTAATTCCTCTTCAGAGTATTAGTATTTAAGTAGTGTTCCCACACATGGGGTGTGAATCACATCCAATGCATCTTACACATACTAACCCCTTTTCCCTATTTTCTAAAATTTTGTTGAATTACATTGAAGGCTTAGAAATGAATAAAATCAGCTCTATACAGAGCACTATTGATAGCTAAGCTTCAAAAATTTAGAGATAGTGTCACACAAACCTACCAAAAAAACCCAAAAATCTTAGACTCTTAGGACAATAGCACCAAATAAGGACTACATCACTAGTGCCACTCCTATCCACTTTTAATGCTCTTATCTAATCAAAAAATGAAGTTCAGATATCAATTTGTGATAGTCTCATATCCCTGCAAAGTCAATATCAACCTTTATCTCAATCGGATCAACAGAGTTTCAAGATAAGTTTGATTTCTCTCTATTTACTTGTTATGTTTATAAAGTCTAATAAACAATAAAAATTAACAAAGTAGTAGGTTAATTATGACATAATAATTAAATAATTTTACTCCTTAGACCATTTAACTAAATTAGGAATAAAACCCCAATATTCCCAAAATTTGTTAAATCAAAGATCTAGAGTTCATAATTTAATTGATATAGGAGCCTTGCCCCAATACCATAAACAATAATGTAAGGATAGTTACCAAAAACTCTCTTTGAAGTTATTTTAGTAGCCCATAAGGCTATTTTCAACTTGGTATGCCAAGTTCTTTGGTTTTCCTCCATGGTTATCTGTATAATCCTAATTATATTCCTTTTATTGGATTTTTCCAAGTCATTCCCTTGAGGGTCTTATTTAGAGGAACTAATAAAATGAATACCATGATAGACTTCCAAATAACTTATCTTAGTGCCAACAAAGGCCATTGCATTATCATAAATGAATGTAGAATGAAGTCCAAACCTAGTTATTATACCTTCATAGAAGTCCAAAATGAAAGTCTCATTTTTATTTGAATGCCACTAATTATACCCACCTTAAAAAGTAATTAGTGGTTGTTAATACCCATGTATGACCTACTCTTGAAGGTGGTTTAATCATCCCTATGAAATATAAGCTCCATTACATGAAGGGATACTCTACCCAAATTGAATGGAGAGGGAGGGCTATAAAATTTTGCTTACTTGTGAAGAAAGCACACTTTTTAACCCATGCATATTCATCTCTAAATAATCTAGGCCAATAGTATACTACCATAATTATATTCAAAGACATGGCTCTTGGATACAAATTTACACTTGATTGTCCATCATGAAATTCTTCCAAAATCTTATCAATCTAACTTATTTCAACACATCTCAAAAGAACACCATTGATATCCTTTCTAAACCATATGCCATCCATAAGGACATAATGAATATACGATAATCTAAAGTACATCATTTTGGATTGGTTTAAACATTGAGGACACTCACCCATTTCAAGTAAATGGATCATATCTTGAGTCCAACTAGTACACAATTAAAGTGCAGTTGATTATAGGCCATTTTAACATTATGATATCATTCTTATCATCTTGAAAATTTGAAGTTAGATTC
Source organism: Torreya grandis (assembly GCA_037957365.1). Taxonomy (NCBI): domain Eukaryota; kingdom Viridiplantae; phylum Streptophyta; class Pinopsida; order Cupressales; family Taxaceae; genus Torreya; species Torreya grandis. Next base: position 1,683,775 of record JARHVA010002063.1, on the reverse strand, counting down.
TTACAAAAGCCTTTGATTTTTACCATCTTTTTGACCTTGATATCTCTTAATACTCCATAAATTTTTTAATCCAACTTGCCCTCTTCTCATTCAAATCCTTGTTCAAGAGGTATTGTTTAACACTTGGGTGTTGGACCATTAAATGAACCTTGTTGTTAGAAACCAAATGCCTAAGTTTATTGAGGCTTATTATAATAAAAAATACTTTTTTATCTACAAAATAGTATCTTACCTAATAACCTTCCAAGCTTTGACTAAATAAATATACTAGTTTATAAATACCTTCATTATTCTATTGTATCAACATAGCTAAGATAGTGTCCATACTCCAAAGGCATATAGAGTGAAGTCCTTAGTAAAATTAGGATTTTTGAGGGTAGAAGCTTATGCTATAGATTTATTAATCACTTGAAAACTAACTTTTCCCTCTTTAGTCTAGTTGAAAGCTATATTATTCTTCAACATAGAGGTTATTGGTTTCACAATGTTGGAAAAACTAAGGATAAACCTCTTTAAAAAATGATACTCCCTAAGAAGATTTACAATCCTCTTTTGTGAATAAGCAAGGACAATTCTATAATATCAATTACACTCTTAGGATCAATTTCAATCCTTACTTTCGAATTAATATGGCTTATAAGCCTATAATTGGTACATGAGTCGATATGAGTGTTTAGAATAAGATCCAGGTGTTAAAAACCATCCTAGATAATAACACCCTACCATAAATAGTAGTTTTATGATGCTAGTATCAACTTATGACTCTAGTGTCCTCTATAAAATAAATGATCTATACTTTTGGGAGCACCTATGTTTGAGTCTGGCGAGCCTATTCTTATGTGGACAAACCTTGCTTCTCAATTTGTGACCTATTTTAATTGATTCTGTATGTAAACCCTAAACCTCTATGTGATTACAACATTTTATCAACAAAATTAGTAAATTTATAGTTTTAGTTGGGTAGGCTAGACATATTCAAAACCTTGTTGTGATGAGAGTTTCCTACATACCAATACTCTAAGGAGGGATCTAGCTTGATGTTGTTCTCCCCACCTAAATGCTAGTGTAAGTGTAAGTGAATCTATTATGAATGTTGTTTTGAGTGCTTTGAGTGAGGCATAATATTATAAATATATGGATTGTAAGCTTAGGATGGATATATATGACTTTATGTAAAGGTAGGGTAGAATAGGGATCAATAACCTTGATTGTGCACAACTTATTCTTAGCTTGTTTGTGTGTATTTACATCTAATTTCTATCTAGTGTATAAAGGGATAAAATTCATGTACATATACTAATTTTGTTCTTGTATGAGATTTTAAATAGGTCTAGGTTGACCTTAGGTGTCTTTTTAATTAAAAATATAACCATTAGAACTAAAAAGAGGGAAAATGATAATAGCACCCAAATAAGACATTAGTGTTGTGGCTCTAGTGTCTAATTATCATGTTAGTGTCGATGTGGTAAAACTTATGGCACTAGGGGATTGAATGCCTAAATAAGTGTTTGGGACTGATTTTTATATGTCTAAAGATGTGTGTCCTACATGAAAGCTAGATAAGTTTCTAAATAGACCCTAATATAGGTCTAGGGATAATTTAGGGATGGGTAGTCTCAAATAACATTCTTAACACTCAAGTGACATTTTAGATGACTACATTTATCCCCCACATTTATTATATAAAAGCATAAAAGTGAAATGACTAGGATAAATTAAAATAAATGTACTTGGACTTACCTCAGAGGTGAAACCCATGAATTTGGATCAGAGTATGTGAAGTGTACTCCATTTTGTGTCCTATAAATTAAATTTGCATAAATTAGTGTTTACTTAAGAGATATAAAATTCAAAGACAAACCTAAGTAAAAAGATAATATGGGGAAAATTAATGAATAAACTTCATTGGGTGCTTAAACTAATGCATAAACCTAGTAACATATTGTGTGTGTGCATCTAGATAGTGATCAAATCAATGAATAAATAGGACTTAGCTAATGGCTTACTCAATACCCATGTGTGAGTGCCTAAATAACTCAATCCAATTTTTACTTCATCATTTCCCACCCTTTTTTGGTGGGTCATGACATATGAATAAATTGGATTGGATTGATGGCATTTTTAAACCTACTATGTAGGTGGCTCAAGAATTCAAGTAGAATATAACTCCATCATTTCCTACCCATGTGTAGTAGATGCATCTATAACTAAATTTTGAAGTGTAACTAAAGTTTTATTATTATAACTAAAACTATATATAATATATCTATGGCCACTTAGGAAATTAAGAATGAAATTCAGGCTAGGGTCCACTCAGATACTCAGGTATGTGATTAGGGACTATGCAGTATTGCCAACCACTTTAGATGGACTAAGGCATCAATAGAGTGCATAACTTAGAACATGGTATATAGTGTGTACAAAATATAGAATGACATGGAATTTTCCATTCTATCTATTCAACTAGTGCATAAGTGAGCATATAGAAACAATGTGCCACACACATGCCCCCAAATCTAATATATGAGTATATGGATTTTAGATTGAGTAGTAATAATTTATATTTGAGTATCTAAAATGTAAACAAGAATCATCACACCATTCATGATTCCCCAAATCTAAGGAGATTGGTAGGGTTTTATGAAAAACTAAGAAAAAAATGATAATTTGTAACAGAATCTATGCAAACCTAGACTATAACTATTGTGCCTTTTCCACAATTATAGAATTTCCTATTTCTAGGGATATTGGATAGTGGTGCCATACCTTAGAATGTAGCACTGTAGCATTGGTTTCTACTTTTATCACCAGTGTATAACTCTTTTCTTTGCTACCAAACTAACTCTAATCTGTATTTCACTAATTTCCATTGTGTTTTCCTAAAATTGGGCTCTATATTTTATTCTTGCATGCTATAAATTGTACTCTAAGTGCATTCAAATGGCCTAATATTTATGACAAGCCTTTATTAATTCCCACTCTTTTGAGGGGACTTGTTAAATATATGAAATAATTTTCCTCAAAATAAAAATCTCTACAGGATATGTGTTAGTATGAGCATATATGATATCTACATAATAAACCAATGTAATATGGATACATGACATTAGAATGTAAAATAATTTGAACATAAGTTGGTAATGTATGATGTATGTTAGATATATCATTCACAAGGCTATAAATATAGATATAAAAATGTAATCATGTTTATAAACATAAAATCTAAGTAATAAACTAAGTAACTACCTAGGGGGAAAAGGCACAACATCCATCATGACACCCAAGGAGGAAAGGGATATATATAAGGTCTCTCATGGCATCTAAAACTGAAGTGTGTAACAATCAAGAGACAAGTTCCATGGCCATGATGCATACATGAAATCATAAATATAACACACATGAGGCATGAAAAGTAGGCCAAAGGGCCACAATATAAGGGACAAGGGCACATGCCACTAAATCTAAGAAAGTAAATACATAAAAGGACATGTTCAAGTGTTCACATATGCATAAATCAAGCAAGGATGTCTTAGATCCACATATAATAACATGTTCAAATGTTTACATAAATCACCAATAAAGCATTCATAAGGACATGGGCACATGTATAAAGTATACATAAAATGAAATGAAGTGGCATAGAGTCATAGACAAAGGCATATTCAAATTCCCTCAAATAGATGTATAATCATAGAGACACAATAAAGTATAGTTTATTAAAGCTACAAATGAAAGTATGCATGAACATGTGGTATAAATTTATAGAAGAGAAAAGATGTACATAAACTAAGTCTAGGTAGTAGTAGTCAGAAAAAATATGAGTAGTGTAGAATGATCAATATTAAGATATAACAATGCCAAATCTTTGATATAGAGTATATAAATATGTAACCTAGCAATTGGAACTATGTGTAAGATTCCCTAAAATGGTTGAATGTGTCAAATGAGAAATTTATATATTTTTGTATGTGCCCCTAGTGGGTACATACTAGAAAATCCAGATTTATATGGTGGACCTAGGTTTCGTAAGTATCTATGAACACTCAACAAGAACAAGTGAAGCATGTATGTATGATATAACTAACTACACTAACATATATAACATATTTAATACCTATAAATTATATTAAATGTAAACATAAAAATGCATACAAGCTATAATTTGTAGTTTTTTGATTAAATATTTGATTTTTTTTTATGTTTTTGACATATTATATTATTTTTTTATTTTTTGGATATAAGTTCAATACAAGTAACATGAAAATGAAACTATATACAAGGAGAAATAATAAATTTATATATATATATATATATATATATATATATATATATATATAATTAAATGCTAGAAATAAATGAGATAATGTGCAAATGAAGTGTAATATCTCTATAGACCTAAGAGCACATCCATGGGATGTGGATAATCAAATGGTGGATTTGGTGGGAGGTCATAAATGTCAGATATTGTATCTACCCAAACTTAAATAAATCATCATCATCATCATACCATGTTATCTATATAAGTGTAACCTTATCCTTGGTTTTAGTCTAGATTCTATGCATCTGAATAACATGTTGTTCTACTATGTAAGAAGTTTTTCATGTGGTCCTAAGGTAAACCACATTAGAACATGGGGTATTTGTATAAAATTTATGATTCTCATTTGATCCATTGTGTAAAATATGAACTTTATGTCCCTCATGACTAAAATTAAAGCAGTTATCTATGTGATCAATAGTGTTATCCATTACTTAGAACCATGTAATGATAAGGGTAACCTATATATTAGTACCTATGCTCATGACCAAGAGTGATGTGTTTGGATTTGAATCCTCATATATAGCAACATGAGGGATGTATAGATCTTAGATGAAAAATTTTATATTCAAGGGATCATTCTATGAATATTTATATTGATAAAGAATCCATCATGGTACCTATACTAGTGGAGGTGGAAGCTGTGTAATTTGAATAGTGCCTTAAGCCTTGAAGTTATTAAAATTTTATTGTAATGATGAGCATGTATCTATATAATGTCCTTTAAAACTATGAAAATTATAAAAGAGTCTACCACCCTACTATGATAATCTATTGATATATCTATGATGAATTGTGGGTAACACCATCAATCCTCTATCAAGTAATATTTGTAGAATATGATGTGGTCTATCCTATGAACTAGTTGCTTAGATCTATCTAATTGGGCTAGTATACATAGATGTAACCATATATACTGAGTTGATGGAGGAATATACATCTAATTATAATTAAGTGGTAGGGACTATATCTACAGGATTTTGAACTAGTGGTGTTGCCTATGTGGGAAAAGGCATGAGTTCCTTAAAATCATTTCTATACTCTTTGGGGCCTACTAGTGTAAATCTCAATCCACATAATTAACCACCAATGTCTGTGGGTGTTGGATCATCTTTTGTGGTGTCTTGGTAATATTTATTAGAGTTTTAGATATATACTTACTATGAATTAATAATTAATGGTAATTATGCTATGATAATACCATCATCCACTATGTGTGGGTATAACTATGCTACAGGAGGGTCCTTTTCCATCATGGGTGAAGGTAATTGTGTTTTAGGAGGATTTGGAATGGGTGTAGGAATAATGGTTATATATTCCCCAACCTCATATATATGCATCTTCTGATTCAAAATATTGTGAGGTGGGGACTCTATAAGAACATGAGGTGTCCCATATAAAGATGTGTTTGAGGTGGTAGAATCGATGACTCTATAATAATATAATGGTTGAATATCTTCTAGACAAGTGAATTAGTATCCATCATGTAAAAATTTGATATATATATGTGAGGTAGAGGGTATGGCCTCCATATCATGTATTCAAGGTCTCACAAGTAATAGGTTATAATGCAAAGTACTAGGCATCACCTAAAATTATATAGGTAGGTTTTTTGGCCCAATAGTAATATCCAATGTTATAGAACCCAATGCCTATCCAAGAATTTTATCATAACCTCTAATGTTATTATATGTCTTCTAAATGGATGTTATATCAAGATCCATAGTATTTATAAATGTGAGGTTACATATGTTGAGTCTTGAACCACTATCAATTAAAACTTGTTTAATAGTAGTGTTCTTGAATTATGCCTAAATGAAGACTGGTAGATTTTGATCAATAACTAATTGTGAGGAAAAATCCACATTAGAAAAAGATATAACATCCTCAATGTCCTTGATAGTTTTCATGATAGATGAAAATTATGATGGTTTTATGCCATGAGATAAAGATGTATGATTAAGTGTTTCAAAAATAAAATATTTGAAAATGGTTGCCTTTAGAGTAATAATAATATAAAAATATTAGTTGGTTTATTTATTAACCGATCCATAATATCAAATGCTTTATATTGATCCCTAAGTCTTATTGAGTTTTTTGGGTATGAGTAAGGAATATTTTTTTAGTGTATGAGGAGGGATGGTGGGATTACATTGTTCTTATATAGGCTAAGGAGGCATCCTATTCCATCTTGTAATAGCTCAAACCTTAGGGTCTACTATTTTTCGATGGCAAGTAGTAGAGGTAAGATATGATTGAAGATAGTCAATGGGTCTAGGTGGAGGTGGAATAAATGGAGCCATCTGAGTTGTCTACCATTTAATAATTAGAGGTAAATAAAAATTGACAATGCAATAATACTCTCTATAAAAGGGGGCTTAAGTTGAAATGAACCAATGTGTGAAATAAGCTAATTTATAACATGATCCCTAAGAAGAGTGACATACATGTGGATATTTTAATAAATAGTGGGTAATACACATGAAAGACAAACCATAATAGTTCGTACCAAAAAGTGAAATATGGCATCTATCATGATAATCATGATGAAAGGCTACAAACTAAAAACTAGGGAAATTTTAGAAATAAGAAGAAAAACTTAATGGTACACTATGGTTTAAAATAATGTTCTTAAAGTAATTTAATTTTACCAAATGATTTAAATTTTAAGGGTTATGGAGGTTAAGTCCTAGGTTGTTAAAGGGTCTAAGATAAGTAAATAAGGGTATAGAATATGCAATAAATGCATCCACTAATTTGTGAAAATACTGAGCTAATTTAATATTTATAATAAAAGAAATGGACACAAATGAATACTTACTTGGAAACTACTTGAGACGAAGGATCCAAAAGCTAAAAAATGGTATATGAGCTAGTATGAGTGTCACAAACAAAATCTAGGTGTCAAAAACCCTCTTCAATAATAACATCCTACCCTAGATAGTAACACTATGGTGTTAGTGTTTTCTTATGGTATTAGTTTCTTCTATATAAGAATTGATCTATACTTTTAAAATCACCTATTTATTAGTCTTCCAAGCTTGTTATTATGTGAAGAAACCTTGATTCATTATTTGTGACTTATTTTAATTGATTTTGTATATAAACCCTAGACCTTTATGTGATTAGGGCATCTCATTGGCACAAGTTGTAAACATGTGGTGTTAGTTAGGTAGGTTGTATATCCTTAACACCCTACTACAATGAGATTTTCCTACATACCAATACATTAATCAGGGATCAATTCTTATGTAGTTCTTCCCACCTAAGTTTTGGTGCAAGTTCAAGTTGAGATAGTATATGAATGTTAGTTTTAGTGATTTGAATGAGGCCTAAAATTGTAAATATATTTATTTTGAGTTTAGTATGGATGTATATGATTGTATTTAAAAATAAAGTAGAATAGGGATAAATAACCTTGATTATGCAAAACATGTTCTGAGCTTGTTTGTGTATATTTGCATCTAATTTCCATCTAGTAGATAAAGGGCTAAAATTCATGTACATATATTAATTTGGTTATTGTGCAAGGTTTAAAATAGGTCTAGGCTAACCCTAGGTGTCTTTTGAATTGAAAATATATTTGTTAGAGCTAAAAAGTGGGAAAATGACAATAACATCCAAATAAGACATTAGCATCCAAATAGGACATTATCATTATGGTACTAGTGTCCAAGTGGAAGAAATTGAGGCACTAAGGGCTTAGATGTCAAAGGAAGGGTTTGGGACAATAAAAGTTGGATAAATATCTAGATAGGACCTAAGCTAGGTCTAGGTTTAAGCTAGGGCTGGGTGGTCTCAATTAACACCCTTGACACTCAAGTGACATTTTATATGACTAAAAAACACATTAATATCATTGAGATAAATAAGCAAAATTTCATTGATTATCCCTTGAAATGTCATATCCATAGCTCTCTAAAACATTGCTCCTACATTAGGAAAATCAAAAGGCATTTTCCTATAAGCATAAATCCCCCATTTTATAGTGAATGTTGTCTTAAACTAATCTTATTCTTGATCCAATATCTAATTGTAGCTAGAGTAACCATCAAGAATTGAAAAATGTTTTGAACCTACCACCATTTGAAAAATTTGTTATATGGAGGGAAATGGGTATTAATATTTCAAAGAATCTCTATTTAGATCCCTAAATTCAACACACAACCTTATCTCTCCATTATTATTCCTCATAGGAACCAAGTTTACAACCCAATATGAGTAATTGATAGGGAAGATTATGTTGGTATCTATTATCTTATTCAGCTCCTTTATGAGAGGCTCTATTTTTGGATTTATAAACCTTTGTTTATACCTAATAGGCTTGGCACTTGGATCTAATTCTATAGTATGTTGTGCCAAATCATTATTAAATCCTTTAATATCACCATATACCAAGAAAAAACATCTTCAAACTCTTGACAAAGTTTAACACAAATGCATGTTTTTCCTTTAGAGTACATACCTTGCCAAGTTTGGGAAACTTGTCCTTACTAATGGTAGTTTATTCATAGTCTTCACGCTTAACCATCATATTTAAATTCTCTCCTCTAGTTTTTTCATCAATATTTAAGATAGGTTTAAGAGTTATTGAGCCTTATGGTAGCTTGTTTAACCTTAACTAGATAATTTGTTCTTCATGTTGCTATTTTAATTTTTCCTAAATTTTAGCTGAGAAGTAAAATTATTCTTGTAGGAAATTTATTATTTGTTGGTCACTTTAAAACACATACCAATTGGTTTTATTATCCTATACACTATCCCTTAAAACTACCTTGATATATTATTATACTTTGTCTTGATTTTTAATGTCATTATCAATATCAATTTGTGCACCAATGGTAGCTAGTATATCATCATATTTGTCCTCCTTTCTAGGGATGAATTACAAATTGAAAGCTTAAAAATCTTAAATGAGGTCCTATACTCTATACTTATAGGACTTCAACAAGTTTTTTTGTCACATTCTACCCTCTTACCTAATTTATAATCAATTCATTGTCCCTAAAGACATACAAATGCTTTATTCCTCTCTTTTTATCCCATTGGAGACCATGTATGAGGGATTAGACTCAATTTAATTGTTTGTACATTTGAATTAAAATCTAAAAACATAAATTTAATTATACCTCATTGGATACACCAACATCACACCTCCTCCTACTCCATTTCTACTTTTGGATCCATCAAAGAAAATTTGAAAAAACTCCATTTTCATACTCATTAGTCTTCACAAGGTTTGGAATGAAGGAATATTATTCATGTAAGAAATAGATACCTATTATCACTAAATTTTTTTCCCTTGGAATAGGGTTCTTTAAGACCTTTCCAAATTAAGTTGTATGATGGGAACATCCCCAAGTTGTGGGTCACTTATGTTGGGGATAAACCTCTAAAATAGGATGGCTTCCTCTTTGATTCTCACCTAAAATAATGAAAAATTAATGATTCATATGGAAAAGGGTTAGAAAGAGGATAAGGGATCCTAATAAAGTTAACTTGGTGATGCACCAAATAAAAATGGGAAATTGTCATAAGCTTGAACCCATACTAAATATATAAAAGATAATGCTAGATCACATAATATCTAAATATAACTGATTACATAAGTATTTTATAGAAGATATTCAACAAGTAATGAATGAAAATAAAGATAAATTATAAGACTCACTGAAAGCTTACATCAATGGCAAAATAACACTAATCTGGACCTAAAAATAACTTGAAACACATTAAACAAAGTCAAAGAAGGGGAACCATGGACAAGGAATATTTTCCTTCACACAATGCCATAGTGCACAACTCACTCAACATAGATCCAAGGCAAGAGATAGGCAAATAAAGACTCATATTTCATAAAAAGGTAGTTCTTACAAATGCTTATTAGGGTTGAGCCTAGTCCATATGAGCATATTTTGCAATATCTCATAGAGTGTCCTTGCTCTTCAAAATTAAGAGTCCTTGAGAGAGAGAGAGAGAGAGAGAGAGAGAGAGAGAGAGAGAGAGAGAGAGAGAGAGAGAGAGAGAGAGAGAGAGAGAGAGAGAGAGAGATCTTTTCAATGGAAATAATGGGTAATATAGAAAAGGGAAAGAGAGAGATAAAGGGGGAGCACATTATCCATGATCATTAAAAGAGTTTTCACCTTTCACTAAAATCAAGATTAATTCATCATCAATCAATTATCCTACATTTTTTCTAGTAATCTTCAAGTTATTCTCATTGTCTGAGAGATCCACTAGAAGACAAGCACTTGTTTTTCATGATGAGTCATGATTATTTCAAGGATAAAATTTCTACAAGGGCTCTAATCAACATCGAATATTCTAACTACCTCTCTAACCACCAGATCCTCTTTTTATTTGATTTTAAGCACCACCCTCCACTTGTCATCTTCTACTTAGTCTCATTATTAGGACATAAATCTTCATGTTCATTGGTATAATAGAGGCATGCCTAACTCTACTTGATCAGTGGTTTGTACCTATTTGTCAAGGATGTGGCCATTTTGGAAGATAAGACACTCTTTCATATCTTGTTTATATATGCACCTAATCCAGCCTAAACTTATATTTACTATAGATCAAAAACCAATCTAAGTTATTACTTTTCACATAGCTATTATATCGATATTTAGTTAAATCAAAATAGAGACAAATAAGATATATCACTTTCAAAAGATATTTTGTGTGAATCATTAGAATAAATATTGTAAGAATACATATCAAAGTCTCTAGAATATTTATTTTCTTTAGGAATCCAAACATTTTTACCCTTATAAATAGTACTTTTAGTCATTTTCCAACAATGTAAAGTGTAGTGAATAGATTTAACACAAGATTGACTTGGATGTAATTACCAATATAGAGATATGTGATGCCCATGTTTTCAATAATAAGTACAAGGTTTATAATTTTTAACCAAGGCATGAGCATTACAAATAGTATAATCAAAATAAGTTGCATTATAAGTCCTTTGGTGTGGAGGATAATAAGATGTAAAATTTAAATGAGAATCAGTTGAATTATCAAAATAGAGACATTTACAATTTGAATTAAAATTAGGAAGAAAAGGTTGATAAATAATAATTTTACACTTACCAAGACCACTACCTAAATAACCCATAGATTACATGATTTAAAATCTAGGGTTATAAAAATCATTTTGTGGAGTGATACACTCTTTATAAGGTGAAGAATCAACATTTCATGTTTGTAAATTTTCAAAAGATGTTAATTTTATGGTTAGAGAGTCAACTAACACTTGTAATTTGTTTAGTTTTTCATTATGTGATTTTTTAAAATATGAATGGTTTGATTGGTACATTTCTTAAGTGAAAAAAATAAAATTCCTTAATCAGAGGTGGTGCCACAAACCACATACAAATAGTTTATGCCACTTGTCAAAAAAGGAATCATTTTAGTTGCTTTGTTTATTTTTAATTTTTTAATTTTGAGATCGATAATGAGATAGGTTTATTAGAATCCCAATGAATAATAAAATTATCCAAATCTTATGTGTGGTACAAATAAATCATGATATTACAAAGTGAATAATTTCAAATCGAATTGAAATAATATGCATATAATTTCAAAGTGAATTGCATCTATGTAACAAAAATAAATTAAGATGTTATTTTTTTATTTTATATAAATGGAAAAGTTAACAAAAGTTACAAGATGGCTTTAAACTATGCCACATTAAAAAATAACATATGTAAAAAATCATTAAAAAAATTAATAATAAATGTAAAAACATAAAATGGACTGATATTTTTAAATGTATATGGCTCAAATAATGATAGCATAATGCATGTAAAACTTGAAAGACATGTAAGCCTAGAAATGAATGCAAGATAACACTAAATAATAACAATATTTGATATAAAATAGTGAAGGAAAGAGACAACTTTTACTCATATGGTGCAAAGGAGAGAAAATGACTAAAAATGTATATAGGTAAGGCAAGATGCCATAAACATAAAAAGGTAGTTACTACACAGATAGAAGGTGGTGAAAATAAGAGAATCTTTGATAAGTTATAATGCCTATGAAAACTAGGAAAGTATTCCAATATAGAGCATAGATCTAGATTGCAAACAATGATACTTATGGAAAACAAAATATTGTACAAAATAATGCAAGATATACATACAATAATGTGAAACTACAAAGCAAGGGGTGATGAAAAAATAAATAAGAGATCAATACATATAAAAAACTAATCAAGAGAAAATTATTATATAATAAGGCAAAGGAAATATATTTTAAAAAATTAAAGAAAGAAAAAAAAGGAATAGGACTGTCCAAGAGGGGATACCAAGGAGACCTTGATGGAGTGGTTACACAGTTGTAAATAGATGAAAAAAATGAAAGAAAAGAATATCATAAAAATAATGCCACCACCAAAAATAAACAACTACACTTCCAAATGCAATAGATATTTAATTTATGTCATATTTCTCTTCAATATTGACTAAATTGGAAAAAAATATAACTAGCACTAAAGACTAGAATGCTCAAAGAAAAGGATTATAATTTACTAGAAGAGCATTGCGAATAACCAAATAACCATAATGCATGAAAAAATTCTTTTATAAGACTAAAAAAATAGGTTAGAGATAAAAATAGTATGCCACAGGTTAAAAAACTGTTTCAAATCAATTAATCAACATGTTAGAAGACAAAAAAATCTTCTTTCCACCTTTAAATCTATTAAAAATTTTCAAAAATCGATGTCAAAAACCATATGAATATAATACCATGAAATAATATTTACCAATGATCAGATTAAAATACATTAAAAACAAGCAATGGAACAATGTTACATTACCAGAGTAGGTAAACCACAAATCTAAGATAAGAGATTTGACAAGTGGAGAAACCTTCAAATGGAGAAAAACCTCACAATCTATTATAAGTCTTGTAATAATGAATCTCTAAGAACATATCAAGAATAATATAAGAGTGTGGGAGAGAATTAATTTAGGATAAAAGAGCAACATAAGGATGAAATACTAAGATAAAGATAAAACTTATACAACTATCAAAGGCCTGAAGAGGGAAGGAGAAGAGCTCAATAAATAGAGATAGGAGGAATAATTAGTTACATGTGCAAGCTTCAGTATGTGTGCCAAGTGTCCCTAATCTTATTATAAGTGGGGAGGATGTGTGTGACATTTGGGGGGAGAGGAGTTACATTCAAGTAACTATAAATCTAATAAGTGGACAAGATATATGAATGGCACCTCATAAAATTAGGATAAAATACATTTATAAATATAATAAATGCACACATAAAAAATACTTGGGATAAAAATAAAAAACTATAGAGAAAGGAAACATATAAGATTAATTATCCAACACATCTCTTTCACCATTTAATATTTAAATGTGGAGGAGGTTGTAACTTTTTTTTTTAGTTTTGTAATAAATTAGATGTAGTTGTAAATCTTTCTAACGATTAACTATTCTAATCAACTCTTGTAAAAATATTGGTAAATTTAACTATCTCCTAGTTTATTAATAATTATATAGTAAGTAAAAAAATTAAGAAACATTAAATTTAAGTAGAACTGTTGAATTATTTTCTAAATTTTAAGCATTTACTTGAGTTAATGAATATTTGAATTCTTGAAAGACTAAGAGTGATCTACATCATGTTCCAAGGGAGAGAAAGTACCCACTAAACCAAGGAACTATAATTATTTGATAGTATTTTATGCTTTGTATTATTTTTATTTAATATTCTACATATTTATGTTAACAGTGTGATTTGATATAACTTGTAGGTCTTTGTGTGTGTATGTGTGCATTTTTATTTTAAGACTCTTTTTATATTTTAAATTCTAGTATTTCCTTTCTAAGCATTTACTTTCAAGCACCATTTCAATTTAGAAAATATATTTATGTGTGTTTTCCTTTATCATAGAATGTATTTTATTTCATGTACCATTTAAATTCATTAAATAGATTAATGATTGTTTTCCTTTAGCAACAAGTGTGTTTACTTTTATTGTCAACATTTCAATTTTCCATAGTTTATTTATTTTCCAAGTAATTAGATATATTTAAATTCAATAAATTAGAATAGATCCTTAGGTATAAATTATCCAAAACTCCCCCCAAGAAAGATAATTGTTTTAGATTAAGGTAAAAATAGGTTTTGAAGGGACCCCAAAACCCTACACAAGGCGAAAGAAAAACCTTAAAGCACAACCAGGTTAACAAAAGAACTTGATTACAAAATAGTACCCAAACCAGGCTTTACAGGGACCTGTAACCAACAAATATGACCATGACAAACAGTTGTCAAAACACTGATCTGAAGGTTAACCAACTGGAATAGCAACTTCCAGGCCAGTAACTAGTAAACCAAAAAAGCGACCAGTTTACATCCCCTGATGAACCAATCAGCAAAAGGGAACTTTGGATGAATCTTTTAAATTAAGATTTTTCTTTTTACATGACCGAAGATTCATATCGAGAGGAGGGAACAAAGGCTTAGACTTCTTTCTCCTAACTATTGTCCATCCATCCTCTACCTTAGCTGCCTCAGCAACCCATGCCTCAGGAGACAATGATCTTTGGACTCTAGTGGGCATAAACTCCTTGTGAGAGTCAAACACTATCTGGCTCTTAGAAAGATCCTCCAAAATAGGGGAAGAGACTACCATCTCCTCCTCTGGCTCAGCTGTATCACTAACCATAGCCTCTGCAGGGGCTTCATTAGAATGATTCTCCATAGATTCCTCTTCATCTTCCAATTCAGATTGTGAACTATCCTCTTTCTCGATATCGAATTCTATTGTTGCTTCCAGAGGTTGTTTGTCCATACTATGTTCAGAGAAATCCTTAGGCAACCAAGAAGGTGAGCATCTGGGATTGGTTTTCCCAGCAACACAATGAGCAGCAATATGTCCCATCTGGTGACACTTCCTACACCAAAAAGGGATTCCCTCATAATCCAAGATTTGTGTCCAGGTACCCCTTGGGGAATTAATGCATATCGCCTCAGGAAGGCCCTTTGAAACATCCAGGTCAGCCAGAAATTGTGCACAAGTTGAATGGTGACTTTTCGTGCTATCTTCTTCATATAAGAAATCACCTATAGTGTTTCCAATGGTTTTTAAAATCGTCTCTTACCACAAGTGTATCGGAAGATAAGGGAGCTGCACCCATATAGGGAGCTTATTAAAGGATTCCGATAGAGGATTAAAATCCTTATGCCAAGGTTTGGCCATAAGAGGAAATTTGCCCTGCCAAGAAAAATTATTGTGACACAAAATAGACTATCTATCTTTAGGGCTTTTAAATATTATTATAAAAAACCTCTGACGCAAGGCTAGATTTGACCATTTTTAATATGCAACCAGCTCTTGGCAATCCAATTCTGTCGATCTACAAAAGAGGGCCAAAAACCACAGAAATGAAAAATAGTAGCACAAGAGGAAAACCATTTTTCCAACTGGAAAATATTTTCTGCTAATTCAGGGTCTAGAGTTACCCTTATAGGTTTTAAAGCACTTACAGGCAAAACACGGGTTGGTCCAACTATTGCATGAGGCAGGGCATCATGTATATCCACTTCAAAGGCTGCCACATCCACATAGGTTCTCCCCCTAGGTCCATTCCCTGAACCAGGAACATAGGCCAGACACAAGGCTATAGTGTCTTCAATCCCTTTACTAGCAAAAAAAACCTCAACGGTTTCCACAGCCACACCGGCCGCCGGGTTCACAGCAGCCAATTTCAAAATTTTGGGGCTCATGCATGCAGGAGCCATCCGTGAACTATATTGCCTAAGTATCCAAAAACAATCTTCACACCTTATTGTTGACTATCATTGGACACCACCCTTAGTTTGACATGACATCAACCAAGTTTAGTTGATCTAAATGAAAAGATTGATGACACTCATCAATGCATCTATGAAATAATATGCAACTTAAAAGTGTGACATATTATAGGGAAATAACATGTAAATGAAATAAAAAAAAATTGAATTAAGAAATAATAGATAACTTCAATAATTATAATAATGATGAATATAGAAATTAGAAAATTTAAATTCTAAAACCCTAATAAAAGGGGAAAATATAGAATGAAACCCTAATGATAAATTAGGGTATTTAAACTAAGGAAGGACTAATTTTAAAATTAGGAAAATGGAAACTTGAAACCTTAATCATAGGGTAAAAGCAAACTGAAGCCCTAATGGCAAGATAGGGTGTGCAATATTTGACAATAAGTGGGTTCACTAATATGTTTTATCAATTTTGGGAAAACCTAACAATATGTATATTTTCCTAATTGGATAAAATATTTTTCAAAATAAATATAAATAATATTGAAATATATTTAAAAATGATCTTTATATGGAAAGTGTAATATAAAATAATAATTTAGCTAGAAAATAATGTTACGAGATGAAGCAAAACTTGAAGTTAGAAAGATAAGTAGGGTTTTTTACTATGAAGAAGGATTTGGAGGTAGATAGATCAATGGACAATATTGCCCTATGTTAGATAGGAGATTAGTGTGATATTATCCTCTGTAAGGCTGACATTGTCCAAAATATAGTTAATATCTAGGGTTTCTAGATTTTGTTTGCCTTCACTTGTATTTTCTATGTCATATGTGAGAGCTTTCGATTAGATGTTGAGACCAATGTATGAATTTTTTCCTTCAAAACCCTATCTCATTAACATGTGAAGACTAATGGAAATAAATGGAATAAAAAGGATTCATAAATTTAATTTGGATGTGACCTTAACACCCCATGTATTGAGTGTTGCCTACATACTAATACTCTAAAGAGGTATAAAAATTTGTGTAGTTTTCACAAGCTAAAATAGTGTCCAAATAGAAGTGTAATATCATATATGCTAGTAAAATCATGGTGTGATTAATTTCCTTATCAATGACTTGTGACTTTAGAGGTGTACTCAAACTTTAGCTCTAGGCTACTAGGGTTATATTAACTCATAATTGGAAAAAATATTTTATTTCCTCTCAATGTGAAATATAAATTCTAGCTTTTTTTGTTATGTAATCCCCCTATGTGAAAAATGGTTTGGAATGTTTTAATCTAGTGGTGTCTTTTAAATTCATTTTAATGGGGATTATTATGGACATAATCTTACCTTTTCATATATTTCAATTTTTTAAATTATTCATTATCTTGCAGGAAAAAAAGAGAAGGGACTCAGACAATAGAGCAGGATAATTATGTCTAATGGGGTATTATTGTCCAAGTGGGACAAACAATGGTGTTAGGGCTCTAATATTTCCTAAATGATGGTTAAGTATAATATAATAATAGATAAGTTATTTTTAGGGTCATCAATTATATTATAATATTGATTATTTTATGTGCAAGGTGGTTGAAATTGGTCAAAAGGACCTGTGATAGGTCATGAGCTAAGTGTGCGAAAAGAGTGGTCGCAAGTGCACTGTTTTAGCTTAAATTTTAATTAATGTGTCTAAAATATCACACAACATTAAAAATAATGAAAATTCATTATAATATCCATATTAATACAATATCATATGTATGCAATATTAAATTTATAGTTTAGTTAATTGTTCAGCTTGAATAATTTTATGTTATTATGTATTTATTATGCATCATATATATATTATCATAGATTTAAATAAAATAGTAAGTCCAGTTGTCACTATATATCTTTCTCAATAATAATTATATTATAAATCTCATGTTATTCTCTACACATGAAACTCTAACTACCTTCATAACTGCTTCTATAAGTATCAAGACAAATAGATTTTTGTTTATACGTTCTCCTAGAATTATGCCACTTTATCCTATATATAGGTTCCAAAAATGCATTATAAATAGATAAAAGGGTAGTTGTATAATATATTTAGGGTTTCAACACAAATTAATCATGCTATATAATCTTCCAATCGAGTCTCATTAGATTTCATGCATAAAACAAAAACATAAAATAATATAATTTATTTTTACTCAAGTGTATAACTATGTCCCTCTAACCTAAGGTTAGTGTAATTTACTAATGATACCACCAAAAGTGGCTTTACCTAAATTTTACCACAAAATATAATATTAATGAAATTGGAAATTAAACTTTATCAATGAAATCCTATGTGTTTTAATAAATACTATTAAAAAAAACTTACATAATTTAATACCTTATGAAGATAAATTTTTATTTATACATGTTTTAATGTTTTTTAGGTTCAAAAGGAGGGAGTGAAGTGAAAACCCATGGGCCTATGGCACCAAGTATCAACACTTGATAATACATTGTCAAAGACATGAATTACAAAATACCATATTAATCAGCAATATGAATGAATGTTAAGGTTAATACATCAACTAATTATTCATTTGGGACTCCAAAATGCATATAAATTAGTTTATACTAAGTCAAATAGTAAAAAACATATTATCAATAGATAAATATAAAATTATGAAACATATTTTGAGAAGTGTTGCCATTGATGTTAAGGTTGATGTCATTTAATGTCAAGATGCATCTAGTAAAGATACATGGTGAGTAGTCTATGAGATATGAGCCATGTGACCAGAGAAAATTTGAAGGAAACCTAATGTCTCTCTTTTGAGACATAATTTTAAGGAAACATAATGATTCCTCTGAGGTTGATGTCAATACTCAAGTCAAGGTAAGTATGTTTTGAGTACTAATCCTTTAGTACAAGGTAGCTTGAGAAGCCTAGTCATATCATGAGCATGAGCATGATGAGCATAAATATGTATGTGTAGAGGTATTATATTATCTAATAATAATTAAGCTAATGTTGTAAATTTTTATAATCATCAAGGATTTTTTTAAATTAATTTGTCAAGCTTCAAGTGCTTGAGAAGTCTAGTCATGACATTGATCATTACATGAAGAGACATTATGAGAAGGTGTGAGCTTGGGGTCCCCATAAGATGGATGAATAGATATATAATAATTTATATGAGGTTTTTTTAATCATGAATATGATGCTTTTAATCACTCATGAGTATCTCAAAGTGAGCCTACAAGGATAGGACCTACAGACCTAGCATGCAACTAGACTAGTTCTAGACCCTACCTAACCTAATAAGGTGTCATGGGGTATTGTCAAGGAATATTAAGAATTTATGATAGTTTTTGATGATTTTAATAGGTTATATGAAATTTATATGAGGTTTTTATATCTTGGTCAATGGTTATAAGGTCAGTTTCAAGGCCTAGTGTGACTTACAAGTCAGGGCCTAAAGAATAAAGTGAGAGATGTTGGCCAGATGGAGTATCAAGATCAATATCCAAGGAAATTATGGATAATTGAGTGTTTTAAAAGGTTTTTAAAAAAAATTCAAGTATTTTTAACAATTTTCAAATCAAAATTTGAAGATTAAGACAAGAAAAAGTGTTTTGTGGTCTCTCATGTGCACAAAATGAAGGGTTCTCAACCTAAGAAGAATTTTAAAGTATTCATTGGCTTGTGTAAATTTTATGTGGGAACATAATAAATTAATGGTATATGTATAATTTTCATAGATAAAATTTACAATCATTGCTTTCTATAATAATGGGATAATCTTTATGAATGATCTTTAAGACTGGAAGATGGTTTAAACCCTCAAAGAACCCTAATATTGACCTGATGTGAAAGTTATTGTTATAAAGTGATCATAATGGTTTTGTATGGATATATAAGTTTTTTTAATAATGTATTAAACTCTCCCAAGAAACTCCAAGTGCTATTGGTTTGTTAGGTGAGTGGAGTGGACCCTACAGGAAAGGTCTTATTTCTTAGATATTTATTATAGTAGTCAAATTTGACCAAGTAAAATTTGATAAATGGATGGAGGTTGAATATTTATAATTTAATATTATTTAAATTTTGGTTTATAAATATTTTATATCTCTTATATGTGATAAAATGGTCATCCAAATTGACCAATTGCTAATAGACCAAATGGTGTAGACAGTGAGCAAAGTAGGCAGAAGTGAAAAGTTGATTAGGGATATGCTATCATGGATTAAGGATGAATATAAGTGAATGGAGAGATTTTTAAATAATTTTAAGACATTAATTTTTTTTTTTTAGGTTAGTGTACATGATGAAATTTTTTCTCATAAGTTGACATGTCTAGTGCATATGAGACAGTGAAGGTGCAAGTTCATGAGATTGGGTTACAAGACCAATATTGTCATTTGATAATATTATATATCTATATAATAATGGTATAATTATCAATTAATATCATAAAAATAAATTATAAGTCTCTGAAAGTGTCTACATAGGTGTTGAAGGTTAAAATCACCATATTAGTCTTGAAGGTAAACTGGTAGATCTGGGTAAACAAGTTGCAGTGATGAATTGGAGGCTTGTCGATCTAAGTTGATGTATCTAATTAACATTATTTCATAAATTGGGAATTTTTTTTCATATAATTTTTTTTTAAGTTTTTAAGTTAATATAAAATGTTGAAACATTGAATTCAAACTGGCTTATCTGGTTGAGTAAGGTCTCAAAGAGAGAAGGTCAACAAATTGGTTTACAAGACAAATAGTTACTATTAAATGTTATGATTTATTTATTATATATTATTATAAGGATGTTTTAATATCATATTTATCCATTTTAATTCCTTAATTATGTTACTTTAGGTATTGAATATCATGTTTCCATGGCTATGTTTTGTGGCTAGTAGGCAGTTTTAAGTGGGTTGCTTATAGAGAAGGGTTTGATTACTTTTGCACCTAAATTTTGAAGTATAAATAACATGGTGATGACCTTTAGGTAATTTATATTCTATATTTATGAATTATTTCCATGGTTTTTTTTGGAGAAATTGTGTTTTTTCTTCAGTTGTTCATGATATTTTTTTGGGTATGCGCAGTCCTATTGAGAACAATGTTTTGAGAAGAGGTTCAACAAGTGGCTGGACCTAAAAAGTTTTTTGAACCTAAGTTGAAGTTTTATAAGGTATATTTTAATGGTATAATATATTTTCATTCTATTTGAATTGTTTTAATGTGCTCCAAGAAGATCAAAGTGTAATGTGTTCTAAATAGACCTAATGAGATTAGGTCTCCATGAGACCTAAAGATGAGATAAGGCATAATTGAGATAGTTCAAGCCTAAAGGAACCCAAATATAATTTTATAAATTTATATGATATTTATTAATATACATTTCATGGATAACCTAATAAGGTTAAGGGTGCTTGGCTGACTAAGAAGGATATGAACATGAAACTTGTATAAATACTAAGCAATTTTAGGCCTATGGAAAGGTGTAGAGTATAAACGAATGAAATAAAAAATTGGTAAGTAGAATAAGGTATTTTATACCATAATATGTGTGTAAATTAACTATGATGAATTTTTTATAAAAATTTTATAAATGAAAATCAAGGTCATATGACCTAATCAAGTCAAGAAGAGGGCTAGTTGAGTGAAGAAGGCTAGAAGGAAGTTTGAGAGAGCTAAGAGCATGAAGAGATGAAGAAGTGGTCATCATAAATTGGTTGAGAAATATGGTGTTATAAATTTTATCAAATGTTTTATGTGTTTGATTTGGTGCTAAGTCATTTAGGGGGTTGGTGCCTCCTTGTAAGTTGGTGCTTGCTAAAGCTTAGCTAGGTTGGTGCTTAGCTAATTAGGGTTGGTGCTCCATGTGAAGTTGGTGATTTAATAAATTTGGTGTTTGTCTTATTTTATTGGAGTCCATTTTCATATATCATTGGGTTTTATTCTCCTTCAGGGTTTCCCATATATATGTTGAGTTAACTTGTGCAATCTTATTTCATGTTTGTATAATTGATTACTTATGCATTGATTGATCTATATGTTGATGTGATACTTCATGATTAATTTGAATTTATAAGAAATTTTTTGAATGATAATTCACCCCCCCCCTCTTAGTAATTTTTCTTCCAATAACATAAACCAAGATAGCTACATGTATTTACGACACTAAACATAAACTAAAAAGTAATATATGCAATCAAAGATAACAAGCAATTTGGGTGTGTGAAAATATTCATAGTAAGATATAATGTGATTCCATCATCCTCACCCTATCCCCTATGATTATCTCCCTCTTTACTACTCGATGAATGTATAATATGCCATGCATCCACCTAAAGTAAAATAATGTAGTTATTCCATTACATCAATAAAGATTGAGAAAAAATTAATCAATAAACATCATAAATACCACTATAATTTTTTAGATCTAGATGTAAAGGTGGATTACTATCATATAATTTCTAATAAATATATGCACTAGAGTCAGAGATGTAGAATAAAAACTACAATAGTTTATGTAACAACATAACAATATATGTTCATCTATTCTACATAACCCATAAATCTAAATAATCATTATTAAAATGTTTATTTAAAAATATATGATATTTGTTAGGGACTATATTGAATATAGAACAATTAGCCACATGGTAAATATGAAACCATGCCAACCCCCATACATTCTAGCTTGCATAAAATCCCTCAAGTAGCCTAAAAATACCTATGTAAACCTATCCGTCCCCACAACCCTAAGATTTGAAATGAACACAACTAAAATGAGGTAGATTTAAGAAACTACTATCTCAAATGACTCATCCTAAATGAGTCCCTAAGATATTTGGACCAATCATAGGTTATGATTCACATCTTAATTTGTAATTAAATTCAATTTTCAAGTTAAGTTACATTTATTGAATGGCTAAATAAAATATCTCATGATATTCATATCACTTAAAAAAGGGTCTATAATATCTTGTTCATCTCCCTGATTATGGATCATTCTATATCAATCAATAGATATCTTATATCTTTACCATAAAATCAATTCAGTTTGAAGAAATCTTAGGGATCCTATAAAGGGTCATATCTTCA
Organism: Torreya grandis; assembly: GCA_037957365.1. Taxonomy (NCBI): domain Eukaryota; kingdom Viridiplantae; phylum Streptophyta; class Pinopsida; order Cupressales; family Taxaceae; genus Torreya; species Torreya grandis. The sequence goes on along the minus strand of JARHVA010002063.1, from coordinate 1,660,570 downwards.
TTCTCTAATTTTGAAATGTTCAAATAATGTAAAGGGGATGGAAGCTATGGAGGATTATTTATCCATAGTTATCTCTCTCAACCTTCCTTACCCTTAGATAACCAATAGTAATAGGGTATCCAATATTTTTTACTTGATCCATTCTATTTCATTTTGTTTTTATAACTAGATAAAAACTTGGTTCCATGTTTTATAGGTATGTGATTCTTAGAAATCCTCTATGAGGTCTCAAGCTCTCATGATAATCAAAACAATCTCAGGGAGATTTAAGATCTTCTCAACCATTAATTACCTCCTATATCCATGTCTATTAACAAGTTTATATTTATTTATAATTTAGGTTTTAAAATTCATTGCATGTGATAGAGGGTGAAAAACTAAAGGGAGGTTCCTTTTAGGGTCAACCCTTCCTGGGGCCACCAAGTACCCTCAAAATGCATTAAGACATAAATATCCTTTTTCTAAAAAACATATCATAATTGGTTTATTTAAGATTAAAAAAATTCTTTACCTCTTACATGTGGAAGAGGATGCAATTTTTTGGGAGGGTCCCTTTCAGGTCACCCCAATCCCGCACTTCCTAAGTGCTCCAAACAAACTATCCAAAATAAAACTATATTTTTAGAAAATTTTAAGTCTAAATAAAAAGAAAGGAAACCATAATAAATTTAAAAACTATCTAGATTAAATATTTAAAACATTAAAACCATTGAATACAAAAACAAATTAAGCCATGATTAAGCTAAAGGTCATGGTCAATAAAAGTTGGCCACCCAATTACAAGGAAAAAAGCATAAGTTAGGTGGTATTCCTACACTAATATCACTTTTGAAAAATGAGGTTCCACCATATTCTATCTTTACAAAATCACCTTTGTGTTCCAATGGGGACTGCCCAACACACTAGGCACCAAACCCAATTGACCACATGGTGACCACAATAATCAATGCTCAATGAGTACTCTAAAAGAATTTTATTATCCACTTAGGGCCTTAAAACACAAGTCATATAATCATATAGGATACCACCATATTAATCATGGGATTTCCTTATAAAAAAGATGCATATATATGATTAAAGTACTTGTGTAAAGTAAAAGTGCCCTATATAATAATATATTTCATAAAATCATCACATGCACTAGAAAACACTGAAGATTTATGAAATAAAATTTTAAAGATTCAAAAAATGTTTATTTTACTCTAAAATTATTCTAGTAGCTTGAAAACTTATATATTTAGTATATTAATTATTATAATTATGAGAAATCTACAAAATATTTCAAGGCCATTTAGTATCTTAAATTGATAAAATTTTATAAAATTAAATCATGGATAAAAAATGATTTTTTGAAAAGTTGCATAATCATTATGGATCACACTATGCATTAAAAAAATTTATGGGACATATAAGTAAGTTATAACATTAGAAATAATTATGGTAATTGAGCTAGGCCATAAAGCCCTAGTGGGTTATAAACCATTTTAAACTCTTAAAGAGAAAATTTAATCTTTTATTTGCACTTCTATGTTTTAACTAGTAAGATTTCATTTTATATATAATATTTACAATTTAGATAATCAATTGAGCTAAAAAGTCTATATATTAAAATTTATTCATTTCAACAAGTATATAAGGAGTGACACAATAATTTTAAAACATTAATAAAATTACCTTTAATTTTCTCTTTCTTAATGCTTCTCAACTAAAATTAAAACATTTTTATGGCTTCCAATAGCCAACCAATAATTACATAAAATTAACAAAAACAAGATGAGGACTAATCTCTTATATCTATGCTCTAAATTAACCCATAAGGCCAAACATAGAGGCTCTCCTTATAGAAAAAATACCATTATTAGGTGACTATACTAGGTATCCCCAAGCTAACTTTAATATTTAAGCATAGGTAGTACCAACATAGTTGAGGAATAATATATTATGGGTATGTGAAGCTGGAAAAATGTTTCTTGTTATTTTAACTTGGTGTCATTATATATAAGCTATGGGTTTCTACTACCATAAAACATGTCATACATGAAACGAATTCATGAAACACACAAAATCCATGCACTTGAAACACAAGGTAACAACAAGAGATCATATGATCTGAAAAGGACTCATAAATCACCCATATGGATAAGATTTTCTTATCTCCACTCAAGGGGTTGGGATAAGGATGAATTTATGATTATTCCCCTTTTCCTAAACCCTTCTCTCATTTCCATGTGACGACATTGGAAAATGGTGGTAATAGTTTTTCCAAATTACATGAAAATGATTCATGGATGAGGTCTTTAGAATCTTGTGCCCATGCCCAACCCCTACACAAAAAATGTACACAACATACCTACAAAATAATTCCATTTGGGAAACATAACATTAAAATTTTAAATTAATTAAAAGTCTATAAAAATATAAATTAAAATAAAATGGATTTAGTATCTCCAATCCTTTATATAGATAAAAAAACATCATGTCAAAATGCCTAACCATGGAAATCAAATGATCATAAAGGGGAATGAAACTTAAGGCCATGCAAACCCTTAGAAAAACTTAAAACAATAAAAGAACATAATATTAAAAATTAAATAACAAAATCATATTTATTGATGTAATAAGGTACCTAAATTGGATCCTCCACTTGATAATAGGCCATATTTCCTTCAACAAGGCCTTTCTATAAAGAAACCTTCTCTATTACAATATCCATCTCCATCTGATATCTCAAGCTCTCCTCCAAAAATTTAAATCAATGAGAAAATTCCATCATAAAGACCTATAGTTATTGGTAAATCCCTTATTTCCTTAACCAATGGGAATTTGACACTTTTTCCTTCCCTTAATTTTCCCTTTCTCTAAAAGTATTCCTATGTAATTACTTCTCTTACAAGCCCATATGCCCCTCTTAAAAAACATGAGGGAAAGCATGGATCTCCTATCCTCGATAAATGTTTTTTCTTTCCCATGTCATAAATGATGACATAGGTTGTCCTAAAATCTCTTTTAAGACTCTTAAAATGGTCCTAGTCCTACCAATTTGTCAAAAGCTCTAAAATCACCTTAAAATATCTAATTTTCACATTATACAACCTTTTAAACTTTACTTTCCATTTCCATTCATGTTTTGGTAATTGGAAGACTCAAGTCAATTTATTATTCATCTTATTGACTCCCTATAAGGTTCAATAACTCCTAAGGCACATGTAAATGGGTGTGGATAGTATTAGATTGTAAAAAATAGTCAAAGTTCAAAATTAAATATATTTAGTCAAGGTTTATAAATAGGACACTACACATCTAATGTAGGTGGTAAAACCATGCTTAGTATAGTCTCAATTCCCTCACATGGCCTCCTATAATTTTCACATCATTGCACATGTAAAATATCTCCACCCTAGGAGAGCCAAAGTAACTGAATGAAATAATTTTACATAACATGCATCAACACATAGTGCATATATTGAAGCATCTCAAAAACATGCCTAAATATCTTAATGATGTAATATTATCATGTTAAATGTAAAGCACCCATATAATTAATAGCATGGTTATGATGTGCTAAATCAAATACCAAGATCATATAAATATGCATATTAATGAGAAAGATCAAATCTTCTTGATCTATTTGGAAAATCATATAAAATAGGTATATGAATAGTAATATTGTAAGAAAATAATGAAAATCACACACACACACACACACACACACACACACACACACACACACACACACACACACACACACACACACACACACACACACACACACAATCTAAGTAACATGATTTCACAATGTCCATTTCACACCTTAATAAATATATCATGTCATGTTAGGATAAATATAGAGTACTGGAAGGTACAAAAATAGCACTATGAAAATTAGGATTCACATTCAAGGGAATATCAAGTGGAGAGATAATAAATAAGATTACTAGAGGTGCATTAAGAAAAGGATCAGTAACTATAAGACATTTATGGACCTAAATGTGAAACACAATTCACGTAAAAATAAAAATCATTGTAGTCATATAAAATGTGAAAATTGGTAGCTTGAGTGTGGCTTGTGACACCTAACCTATAGGTGCTTGCATGCTCTCATGACCCTTCTAGAAATCTATTTGATTATAATTAGCCATCCATAGACTTCTAAGACCTGATTATAGCTCAGCCAAGTTAAATTTCCTATGATAATTCCATCCCCCCATGTCCCATACCTATAGGACAATAACACCTGACCCTAGGGTGTTCATTTTCAGCACTCTTATCTAATTGCATTTTTATCTCCAATGGTCACTTCCTTATGATTATTGTCCTTATTATTATAATACTAACATGAATACATTCAACCCATGACCAAAAAATCTCTATAAAATCCCATTCAAAGTTCATTTAGAAGGGCTTGGCAAATATCACAAAGCAAACAAGAATACAAGCAAGACTATTTAGGCATATTTCCCTATTCTCTACATACAACCATCCAATATAGCCACAAGCCTATTCAAACCCTGACACCAGTCCCTAACCTCCTAAATCACACTTATTTTTATCATTTTTCATCTTCATACACACTATATCACAAAGCACATCAAGTGAGATAACTACATATGGATTGATCCCTCTTAAGAGTATTGGTATGTAGGCAGCAAGCCCATACAAGGGGTATGGATACACGTTCAGTAAATCTTACACACACTAACACATCCTCTTTCTCAAAATTTATAAAGCATAATGGATTCTAGGGTTTGAAGACTAAATTAGCTCTATAGGGAGCTTTGTAGACATCCAACATTTGAAATTTCACAAGTAGGTTCACACAGAGATAGTGGACAAAACCCAAAAAACTCAAGCCTCTAAGATAACATAAATATAAGAGGACTATAGCAGTAGACCCTAGATTGTCCTATTTTGGTTTTCTTTTCCTTTATGAAATGAAATATTGATCTTGATTTATGACACTATCCTAGTCTTGTACAACAAATTACAGACCCTGTTTCATCCATCTCAATCTAGTTTAAGCTAAGTTACATTTCTCCTCATTACTATTTTTACAAATGTTTAGATTATAATTAAATTATATAGATTAGTATCTTAATTATTCCAATATTATTTATTTATTTAATTAACTTAGACCCTTAACTAAATTAGGAATAAGACTCCAATATTCTCAAAACTATTAAACCATTTGGTGAACCTGACTTACTTCATTTACACATAAAAACCCTAGGGTTAATTCCTTGATGATTTTTAAAATACTTTTCTAATTTTTTACTTGCATATTTAAATTAGTAATTCAATTTAATTTTTAAAATTCTATAGTACTTTTTAAAAAAAAAATCTTTTGAACCCTAGTTGTACATACTAGGTCCCTTTAAACCAAGAATTTTCAATATTTTTATAATTTTTCACTTACATATTTAAATCAGAAATTCATTTTAATTTTTAAAATTCCATAGTAATATTTAAAAAAATATATTTTTCTTCAAAACCCTAGTTACACATACTAAGTCCCTTTAAATCAGGAATTTCCAATTATTTTTTGATTTTTTACCTGCATATTTAAATCAGAAATTCACATTAAATTTTAAAATTCCTTAGTAATTTTACAAATAAATCATTTTTAAAAACACTAAGTTCCATATACTAGGTCCCATTGCTTTTGAGGTATCACCTTACATATTTGTGAGCTTTGTATCCTTTTTATGCATATTCCAATTTGTTGTTTTTAGGACTTTATATTTACTTTATTTAGTACTTTCTTTCCATTGCACTTTACTTATTACAAATCATTAAAAAAATTTAGTCCATTTTCACTTAGTTTTCCTACTTAAACAATGACCCAATATACCAGTTTTGATGAAATTAATAAGAGGTAACTTCAACATATTTTAATTAAACATCCTGATATGTAAGATGACATGCTTAAAATACTACAAGAAGAAAAAAAAGAGTGAACAATGGTCAATCTTCCCAAACCACATAACAACCAGTTGCAAATGACACTACAAGGGTAACTATGTCTCAACAACCCCCTATAGTAGCCCAACTTTCCTCTATACCACCACCAGCTACAACTAGTATATCTTTGTCTCTAGATGTGGCTACCCTTGTGTAAGAGATAAAATCTCCTTAATCTAAGGTGCTACATCTTGAGCAAGGTGCCTTTATACCTTCACAAGACTTAGATTCTATTTCTCTACTTCATACACCATTGACACGTCATATTGCTTTGACAACCTTACCACAAGGTTTTGTTCAACCCAAGCTCACTTTATATGATGGCAAGGGTGATCTAGAGACACACTTGAGAAATTTTCATGTAGCATGCTTGGACTATGTGCCAAATGACTGGCTACTAACCAAGCTATTCCTATGAAGTCTCAAGGATTATTCTTTATAATGGTTCTATAGTCTACCAAATCAGTTGGTCACCACATTTAATCCTTTAGCCAACATGTTCCTAGTTCATTTCAGCATTAACATTGGTGATAAGGTTTCCTATGCCCAAGTTGCACAATAGAAACAAATGTCAAATGAGCATCTCACAAATTATGTTATTTGATATAAGACTATCTTGGCTAAGATGACTAGCCCCATGGACAATCAAGAGTTACAAGATCTCTTCAAATAGAGTTTTTACCAATTTTTCATGAATCAATAATGTTTAAAAGGTTCTCTTCCTTCATTTATCTATGTGATACACTAAAGGAAAGTGAAGTCAAACTAATTTCAATGGGAAAAATCAAGTACATAAATATATCCAAAAAAAACAAGAGTAACAACAAAAGTCCCATACAAAGTAAAGGTTAATGATAGAAAGAATCAGAATGAACTTATAGTCAATACAGCTTCAAAGCCCCATCAATGAGTGGTTTTATCAACACCTCCTCGGTGAACTTTTACCAATCTACCAGTATCTCCATCCAGAGTCTTATAGTAGTTATTGAAATGTAATATCATATCTCTCCCTCCTATTTGGGAATTTGATCCAATAAAGCCTCTTCTATAGGGATATGATCTGAATGCATTTTTCAATTTTCATAGGTCACCATGCCACACAACAAATAGATGCATCAATTTGAAACATAAGATATAGGGCTTGATAGATGGAAACATTATTGATCTTGACACACCAGTTAAGCCTTCTCATGCAAAATAAACATAGGATAAAGCTTTGAAAATATTTTTAGATCCTTTCCCACAACATTATAAATAAGAGATAGGGGACACATCAATTTTTCACCATGCTTATCATGTACATCCTCCACCATCTATATATCAGGCACCTTTAGTTGAGACACATCTTTTAAGAAACATGATTGGTATATACAATATCGGAGTTCTATCTAGACCTTTAATTTCCTTCTTAGAGAAAGATATAGTTGAGGATGATTCAAATTAACATGTACTCTTTATCAGAGCTAACATTCATAATCATCCTATTCATAGTGTTCTCATAGATAATATATCCAATGTGAACATGTGCACTATGACATTACTATGGCTTTTGGGATATTCAGAGTAGGATATAACCCCGATGGACATAGTTATTAGTGGATTTAATGGGCACATACATATTTCATTAGGTGAGATTTTAATCCATATACAAGTTGTTCTAACACATGTGGTCACACCATTTACTATTGTTCCTAGTGCAAGAGTTTTTGACATGTTACTTGGTCAACCATGTATTTAGAAAATTTGATTAATATCTTCTATAATTCATATATGTTTGAAATTCATTCATGACAATTAGGTTTTTATAGTTGGTGGAGTTATATATGATTTAATACTCCCCACTTTAGATCCATCTACTATTTTTTAGTCACTAGTTTTAGTTCTACCATTAGTTTTAGTTTCTCCACCAGTTTTAGTTCTTCCTCTAGTTCAGATTCAGACACAATCAAGGCCTCCATTACCATGATAGAATTCATACATTTCCATATAGGTCTCTTTTAGAGAAATCACAATTTCAAAATTCTAGATAGCTTTTAGTTACATTGTTCACACCCAGGGCAATCTCATTAAGGTCTCATGCTTATACACATAGATCACATGTTCAAAGAGCTTCTCCTACTACCAAATGGGTCCCAAAGAGCCCTAAAATTACATCCACTTCTTATAGCTATAGGGGGACCCTATAGTTAGTTTCCACTATAGATATTTTAGAGCATTTACAACATTCAGAGTTATAGTCTCAACATTTCCATCATGCTTCATAATCACATATGATCCCTCTCCTTGATACAAGACACCATGATAGGGAGTCTCCCATGAGGCTCATTGGTTAGTATTGTTTCTTCTTAGTCTTACTTGTACATAATTTCTCATTATTTATTATAGATAGTCTCCTCATGATTCATTATACATAGCTCATATGTCAAAAATAATATAAAATTTCAAAATCTAAAAACATTCAAATTATTCAAAAACACAAAAACATTTCAATTGTTTGCATTATCCATGCTTTACATTTTTACTACCATGTTAATCTTAAATTTGTTGTTATATGTTATTATTTATTGATTCATCTACATTAGCATGCTTCCATTAATCTTTTTTGAGTGTTTGCAGTGACATCTAGATCCTTGATTACTTCACTCTACCCATTAAGGGGGCATACTACTTATACATTCGAGATATACATCAATATGTTTACCCATTGGAGGTAACTTATACATGACTACACAATCCAAGTTATGTCATTTCTACACCACACACTCTAGTTATCATGATGATGTAAATTATTTACTATCTTACACATATTAATCTAATGACATTTCACTAGCATATTGTACTTGTTTATTTCTTATCATATACCTAGTCTTGTACTCCATGTTTTGCATACTTTCACTTCTTGCTTTGATTAATTAGATGTAATTGTATTTCCAATATTTACATGCTTTCCTTTCTTGATTTGCATAGCTAGATGTGATTACATTTCTCAATTCCTATTTTGTCTCCTATATGTGCCTTAGAACATTTTCCAATGTCCTTTTCTTATATTCTTGTGTGTGCCTTAGGACATTTGCCAATGTCTTTTACTTTTACTTTTATCTATGATTGTGGCTTTCATGTTAGCCTTGTTTGTTTCCAATTATATATGTATGTGAAATTTGAACATGCCTCGTATGCTTAATTTCTAGTTTGAGTGACATGTGCCCATGTCCCTTATTTTATTGGCCCCTTGGACACTCTTGTAAGCTTCTTGATTCTTGCCTTGTGTGCTTGTTAATTGATTTATTTTCAATTATTTGTAATGACATGATCAACATCATGCATTATCTTACTTTCTTGGATGCCATGATGGACATCATGATCCATCCCTCCTTGAAAACTAACAACTAATAAGTAACACTTCCAACTCTAGTTTTTTTATATTTCACATGTTATTACATTGTTATATCTATCTAGGCATACCGCTATTGATCTAACAATCTCTCAAATAAACCATGTTATATATTGAGATATCTTATCAATTATCATTACTATATCATGTATTTTAATAGCATAACACACTTGTAAGGATCTTTATTATGAGGATAGTCATTACAGGGTCTTCATTCCTACCCTCAGAAGAGGGGGGAATAATTAAAGGTTTTGTCATAGAGATCAAAGATCATACTAATCAAAAAATCAACTTTCAAAACACCTAGAATAATTTCCAAACTTCAAACCAAGTAGAATAGACTAGGTAGATAGGATAATTATAGAACAATCATTAGAATCATCTCAAGAAAATAGAACCAATATTGGACTACAATGTCAGATAGTAGGGTGTCTAATTTTAGTGCTCCTATCCAAACAACAAAAAATACAAATTTTCTAGAAACAAATATAAAGGTAAGACCAATTATAGTTTTGTTAGCTATAGTTTATTTTAGAATCAATAGTTTTAGTATAGTTTGTCTTAGAAAATCTAGTTATAAGTGGGCATCATGTGTGGCATGATGGGTCTCGCTTCCAATTTTATATTAGGCAATTGGTATAACTTTTAGATCAAAATCCATGTTTCAGACACCAATGATTAAGGGCAATGTGCATGGCACATTTGACTTCTTTTATTTCTAAGTTTAGTACATTACCTAGGTATTCTCAATAGTTACATACCTTATTCTATCTGTAGGTGGTTGACATCATTTCTGAGTGGATTCCATAGAAGCCTATTGTCTAGTTTTGGAGTGGCTTTCATACAAACCTAACCTCCACCTTTTTCTGAATGGTAAAGAGTGGCCTAGTTATCAGCACACATTTGGCTATCCACACCACATTGTCAAATTAAATAATATTCATGGGCTTTAAGAGCCATCCCATATGCCACACATTTCATACCAATATCAATTCATATATTCACTTTATAGGGAAATGATGGATCTAAAGGACTAGCTAACCTTTGTATTTTTAAACCACCTACTCAGAGGGATTGTACACATAGTCCAAACATCAATTATCACATTTATGATCACATATATTCACTTAGTGGGAAATGATGGAGCTAAAGGGCTAGCCTTTGCATTCTTGAGCCACTCTTAAGGAATTGAACACTTATCTCTATTTGTGATCTTACTCTTGGTACAACACATACCCAACATCATTTATCATTACTATAGGTTTTGTATTACTTCACATACCTAGTGAGGTATATTCATTCCTTTCTCTTCCTCTCTCTCTTTTACCCAAATTTTGTATGTTATTATTTTAGATATAGAACACCTAATAATGATTGATTTACTCTTTATTTTATCATGTAGATTTACACTTCACAACATACTCTCTCTATGCACACCCAACATCACATAACTTTATGAGCTTCACCTTTGTAGGTAAGTTCAGGTACACTTTCTATTTTTCCTTTATCCTAGTACTTCACTTTTCTACATCACTAGAATAAAGTGGGGGGGGGGGGGGGGGGGAATGTAGTCATATAAAATGTAAAAATGGTTAGCTTTAGTGTGGCTTGTTACACCCAACCCATAGGTCTTTACATGCTCTCAAGATACTTTTAGACACCTTTTTGCTTATAACTAGCCATCCATAAACTTTTGAGACCTGATTCTAGCTCAGCCAAGTTACATTTCCTTTGATAATTCCATCCTCCTAAGTCCCATACCTTGTAACTTGGACTATAGCACTATACCCTATGTTGTCCACTTTTGGAGCTCTTATCCAATTACATTTTTAGCTCCAATGATCACTTCCTTTTAGTTCCTATCCTTCTTCTTGTTAGATTGATATGAATACATTCAACCCATGACCAACATATCTCTATAAAATCCCATTCAAAGTGCATTTAGAAGGGGTTGGAAAATATAACAAAGCAAACAAGAATACAAGCAAGATTACTCAGGCATATTTCCCTATTCTCTACATACAAACATCTAATATAGATATAAGTTTATTAAAACCCTCACACCAATCCCTAGCCACTTCAAGCACACCTATAGAATTTTCCATCTTCATACACACTATTACACAAAGCACATCAAATGAGAGAACTACATATGGATTGATCCCTCTTCAGAGTGTTGGTATGTTGGAAACGTGCCCACATAAGGGGTGTAAATACACATTTAATGCATCATACACACACTAACCCCCCATCTTTCTCAAAGTTTCTCAAAGCATAATGGAGTCTAGGGTTTGAATACTAAATAATATCTATAATGAGTTCTTCAAACATCTAGCATCTAAAATTTCATAGGTAGGCTCACATAGAGATAGTGGACAAAACCTAGAAATCTAAGGCCTCTAAGACAATAGTGGTAGAAGATGAATATAGCACCAAACCCTAGGGTGTCCTATTTTGGCACTCCTATCCTTCTATGAAATGAAAGCTAGATCCTAATTTATGACATTGTCCCAGTCTTGTATAGCATATTCTAGACGCTGTCTCAACTGTTTTAGTCTAGTTTAACCTAAGTTACATTTCTCCTCACTTATTACTAGTTTTATAAAGGTTTAAATTACAATTAAATTATAAAAATAAGTAGATTTATTATTCCAATATTATTTACTAATTTAATTAAATCAGACCATTAACTAAAATAGGAATAAGACTCCAATGTTCCCAAAACTATTAAATCAAGCACATAAGTAGAGACAACTCTAAGTAGAGAATACAAATCACATGACTATAAAATATATTTGGCATATGAAATTAATGTGGTTACCATAAATTAATGTTTATTTTATGGAATTAATTTAGAATTTTAGGGTTATGATTTGTAAAATGATATCAAGGTGGGCCTTTTGTATAAAATACAATCTTTACATTTTTAATAGGGTAGGATAATTTTCTAATAGGTTAAATTACTTTATATTAAGATAATTAATGTTATTAGTATATTTTAATGTGAAACATTCCATTATATTAGTATGTAAACAACTTTCATTCTGATGTAACTTGCACCATTATGATAATGAGTATGAATATATTATTGTAAATCCAATCTAGTATCTAGTAATGGTACATTCATGTCTTATTTCTTGTATTTGATTAAAAATTTGTGTTTTCATGTTAATATTAAGTTTTTTTTTATTAAAGGATCCTATTTAGTTTTTATTGTTTTCAATATGGATGCACCCTGTGGAGAATGGTGGTGAAGACACTCTCCTTCTAACTGACAAAATGGAAGCACTCATAGGAAATGGGTGACCTATTAGTTGGACTAAATCTAAAGAGAGGGTTGATTCCCTTAGTATCTCAGCTAAACTAACTTTACTCTAATTTCTACAGTGAAATGGGATAGAAAACATCATGTAAACTAAACCTATAACTTGAAAATTTGGTGATGCGCCAAATTAATTTGGTTTCCTCTACTCACTTAGACATACATAATAAGAAAAAAAGAGTTATTTGACATACACAACTCATAAATTGTACATTTTTTTCATGAGTGTTTTACATGAAGGTAAAGAACTCATGAAATTACTTAGAAGGGGTGGAAAATGACTTTGTAAAATCTCAAATGGTGAAACTTCATAACTTAGAACTGTATAAACCTTATGACCGCACAACCTACAACATGAAAAATAATATTTTTGTAGATAAAGGTTAGGAAATATGACAACAAATGAAGTATAAATCAATTTCATCACAAGAAAATATCAACGATTTCATGGATTCACATAAAAACACAAGAATATGAGAAGGAAAATTAGATATTTTGTTCATCTAAAGGTATTTTTTAGTAAAAAAAAAATGGTAGGGTTATGCCACAACCAAGTATAACTCCCTTTACCATCAAAATCATAATTATATATGGAAGATTCAAGACTAGAGAGGAATAAGGAACACTAATAATGATCATAAATATTATCTTTATGACATAGAATAGTCTTATAAATAAAAATAAACATGAGGAAAGATGTCATAGGAATTATCCAATGAATCAATCCTTTTATTCCATTTATTTTTCTTGGTATTCATGTTTAGTCAAAAGGAGAGTGGCGTAGGAGTTCCTCATGGGTGACTAGGTAAGTTTGATTCAGTCAAAGAGTTTTTAAGTCTCTTTTATTCTTGGTGGTCATCATCTCTTTGAATTTTTATTTCATTAAATCAGCCTTTTCTCCTTCAAAAAAACTTTATGTCTTGAATTCCACGTATTCCAATCTCTTGTGTAGGTTGCACATTCCTAGGGGTAATTTCAAACATCTTGATGCTTCATTGAATGTTTCATTGACCACACTCTCCATTTGGGTGTAGAGGATACTACATGTTTTTCTTGAATTTGATTCATAATCCTTGGATTACTTTTTAATATTTATTTAATGGAGGATATATAGATTCTAAATTCCTCTTCTCATCATTTGAAACCATAGAGCTATGTTTTGTAAATTTGTAGCCTTCATGAAAGACCTACGTCTTGTATTGGCATATGTTATCCTTCACCATTACAAGCCTTAATTATGTTTTTAAGGTATTTTATATGTATATATAGGTCTAAAATGAGGTGAATACACCTTGGTAAGTCTATGATATCCTTCATCAATGATGAAATTTGTTCATTATATCTCTTTAGCCCTCAAAATTACACTTTTCCCTTGACTTTAGACATGTATTTTAGAAATTTATTTAGATATACTCATCCACTTAGAATTAAATAAATTTTAAATTAAAATAAACATCCACATGTATATTCAATATTTTTTATCTTTTAGATAATTATTTTTCAAGATATGGAGGTTTCAAGGTTGTTAGTCAAGCTTTTGTGCAAGAGTGCAAACCTGTAGAGTGTATTTTGGAATTTTCTATCTCCTCAGGTATGGTAAATAAATAAAACCACATAAAAAAATTTGGAAACATAATTTTTTTTAATATAAATTTCAATACTTATCAATGTTTAGAACTAAAGTTATGCCCTTTTTTTGAAAACTAGGATTTACATGGCAGTAAGCAGGCCAGTTGCTTAAAATTTATATATCTTAAGTTAATTAAGGTATCAAGAGATGATTATTATTTTTATATGAATTTATTAAACCCATATTAAATTTAAAATCATTTTTTGGGTTCAATAAATCACAAAAAACATCAAAAATTAGCCCTTTTTAATGACTTGCAGGTTCTTTTAGTTCAAACTTAAAACACTTCTTGAAAACTTGGAAATTTGAGCTCCTATGGACCTGAATATTTGTTTGAAATTTATTAAATTTAATAAAAGTATTTTTTTTAAAAATTTAATCCCATATTAAACAATAACCTCCCACAGGTGCATTGAAAGATTCACATTTTAAGCTTGCAGCCCTGTAGGTCCTCTTTCAAGCTTGAAAACTCTTTGAAACTTGACTACCGATGGATCTACATGGCCTAAAAATTATTATTAGGAGGAAATGGAGTTTTATAATTATTTTTATACTTATTTAAATCCTTAATTTATATTAAAATAATCCAAGATTTGTTGAAAGCCTCAAGTTTTGGTGTACAGGCTTGTGTAAGCACATTCAAGCCTAGAACTTTACCAAACTCTAAGAACAACCTTGACATAACTTGAGAATTTTATGAAAACTTAATTAGGATATTTTAATTTCATTATAACCTTTATCATCATCCATTTCAATCAATAAAGCACCAAAATTCCACAAAGATAGCCCATAAGCTCTTAGGGTTCTAGAGGGTTTAGAGGCAATTTATGGTCTTTCTAGACATTCAACATGATTTGAATGTTACACTAACTAATATAATGATTTAAATTATTATATATATCCATATTTATATCCTAAAATATATATTTTCTTCCATATAATTGGAGAAGTAAAAATAGCCTCAAAACCATGCCTCCATCAAACTTTTTTAAAGACTATTTTGGCTCCTTAATAATAACACCTAAACTGATAATAACACCTAAAATTTATAATTAATGACCTCATACTCCCTATATAATGGATGTATATGCCTATTTTACTCCTTAGTGAAAATTTCACATCTTATAAAATAGCTAGTAGGACACTATGAAGGAGATTTTAGTTAGTTTTATCCTAGTTTTGAGGTCTAAAACCAATGTGGTAATCCTTAAAGGCCTATTGAGGTTTTATTATGATGATATAAATAATATATTTATGTATTTTGGTGTCTTGGATCTCAATGTTATCTTTCAACCTCCATGAAACCCTTATTTTTTTATCTTTGCCTGAAACTATCATTTTTTGTCCGGGAATGGACCTCTTTGGCATTGAATTAGCCTATAAAAAATCTTAAGAACCATAAAAAATCCATGTCTATGCTTTATATGAAATATTTTTGTGCCATTAATGGGATATTTTCCATGTTTAAATATGAATTAAATCCACAAAAAGCCAAAGAGAAGAAAATTAAGACTTTTAACACATTTTGACTCTTTATACAAATTAGAGGGAGTTATGGATAGAATTTCAAACATTATATGACTTTATGATACATTAATAAGGATTATATTTCCATAATAAAAATTAAAATGGGCTTAGATAAGACATTGTGACCATTTTTCACCCACAAATGCCCTTTTAAGACCTTTTTAGGATATTTATGACTTTAGTATGCTTATAAACCCATTTTACCTCTTTTACCATGGAATCCCACCGTTTAGGAACATTTTTGGTTTGTTTATGAGATGTAAAAATTATAATTTTTATAATATATTACATTTTTCTCAATCTAAATGCTTCAAGGCATGTGGTGAGGCCTAACAAGGTCAACCAAAACTTAAACAAGGTTTTAAAACACATTATATGCATACCTAATAATGATATAATCACCATAAGATTCTTGAAAGGAAGTTTATTCATCTAAAATTTTGTAAAAAATTCCCCTCTCCAAGTGTCAAGTGTCCAAGTGCTCTAGGTACTAAGGGTGGTTGAAATAGCCAACATTATAGCAACCTCTTCAAGTTTATTGCCTGCTAAGCAAAGACTAATGGCCTTTTCTCAAGTCCACTGGGAATGAAGACACATGAAATCCTTCACAAATATAATTTTAATTTGTTATCATGACTATAAATTCTTGAAATAACCTATGGAAAATTGAAAATACCTTCTCATAAATCAAGGAATAGTTAGAAATAAAAAAACCTAATGTCCCAAAGTGCTTAGAAGAAAAGACAAAAACAACTAACAATGTGCATACAACACTTAGATGAAAAGGAAATTAGTAAACCAATATGTATAAAGGTAAAACATGATCTCAATATCAATGTTTAATGTATATCCATTAACTAGGATTGACATCTCTTCACCACTCAAATTGGAGAGCCGAAAGGCATTTTTTGTTTGCAACTAAAAGCTATATATGGTCCACTGCACATAGATTCAAACTTGGTATGTTTTCCAAAATTGGTTATCCATTCATCCCACTTAAGAACAAGGATTCACTCCTAAAAATACTCTTAATTTCCTTTTTTTCAAATGATCTCTTCATTTTATCTTGGTTAATCTCCATTACATGCATTGTTTGGTCTCTAGTTTCTTCCAATTCCATTCATTCTATAAATCTCATTGCCATGACATCTTCCTCCATCATTTATAGTTGGTGTGTGAGATATAGAGTTGGTAATTTAATTTATATAGGAATACTTTCCTCAATACCATAGACAATAATGTAAGGATAGTTAACATCAAGTCTCTTGGGAGTTATTTGATCATCCCATAAGGCTATTTTAGACTTGGTATGCCAAGTTCTTTAGTTTTCCTCCATGGTTCTCTGTATAATCTAAATTAGATTCCTTTTGGTGGATTTTTATAATTAATTCCATTGAGGGTCTTATTTATAGGAACTAATAAAATTAATATCATTCTTGACTTACCACTAACTTATCTTAGTGCCAACAAAGGCCATTGCATTATCATAAATGATTATAAAAGGAACTCCAAACCTAGTGACTATACCTTCATAGAAGTCCAAAATTAAAGTCTCATTTTTTCCTTGAATGACACTAATTACACCCACATTTTAAATTAATTATTGGTTTTTAATACCCACTTATGACCTACACTTTAATGTGGTTTAATCATCCCTATGAAATATAAGCCCCATTACATGAAGGGATACTCTACCTGAATTGAATGGAAAGGGAGGGATACCTAATTCTAATTAGTTTTAAAGAAAGAAAACTTATTAAACTTTTTAACCCATGAATATTCATATCTAAATAATCTATTCCAATATTATCCTACCCTAATTATATTCAAAGTTATTGTTCTTTGATAAAAATTTCCACCTAATAGTCCATCATGGAATTCTTCCAAAATATTATCAATCTAACTTGTTTCAACACATATCAAGATAACACCATTGATATCCTTTCTAAACCATATACCATCCATAAGGACATAATGAATATACTATAGTCTAAAGTACCTCATTTTGTCTTGGTCTAAACCTTGGGGATACCCACCCATTTAAAGGAAATGGATCATGTCTTGAGTCCAACTAGTACATAATTAAAGTGCAATTGATTGTTGGCCATTTTGAAGCACTAGGATAGCATTATTATCATCTTACACATTTGAAGCTATATTCTCACACAAACCTTTACATCGTACCAGTTTTGTGACCTTGATATCCACTTCATACTCCATAAATTTTGTAATCCAACTTTCCCTCTTCTCATTCAAATCTTTTCTCAAGAGGAATTCTTTAACACTTGGGTGTGAGACTATTAAATTAACCTTGTTGTTATAAACCAAATTCCTAATTTTATTGAGACTTATTATTTATTTTTTTTTAAAAAAAAAATCCATACAAAAGAATTTCTTACCTAATAACCTTCCAATCCTTGACTACATAAAGCTACTAGTTTATCCATACCTTCATTATTCTATTGTACCAACATAGTTAAGATAGTATCCATAATCCAAAGGCATATAGAGTAAATTCCTTGGTAAAATTATGATTTATGAGGGTAGGAGCTTATGTTATAGCTTTTTAATCAATTCAAAACTATCTTTCCCCTCTTTAGTCTAGTTGAAAGCTATATTCTTCTTTAACATAGAGGTTATTGGTTTAAAAAGGTTGTAAAAATCAAGGATAAACCTATTAACAAAATTTATTCTCCCTAAGAAACTTTGAAATCCTATTTTGTGACTAGGGAATGACAATTATAGAATATCACTTATCCTCAAGATCTATTGTAACCCCTATTTCAGAAATAATATGGCCTATAAGGTTGCCTTCATGAATTGAAAATTTACACTTAGAGACTCTGAAATACCTACATTTATCAAAGACTTGATTATTATGGGATACATGATCATTATCATGCCTATAAAATTGATTTAAATTTTAAGGGTTATGGAGTTTAACCCCTAGGTTGTTAAAGGGTTTGAGTACAGTAAATTAATGTATAAAATATGCAATAAATACATCAACTAATTTGTCAAAGAACTGAGCTAATCTAATATTTATAATAATATAAATGAAGGACACAAATTAATAATTAGTTAGAAATAACCTGAGATGAAGGGTCCAAAAGCTAAAAATTGGTACATGAGTTGATATGAGTGTTTAAATAGGATTTAGGTGTTAAAAACCCTCCTAGACAATATCTCCTTACCCTAGATATTAGTGTCATGATGCCAGTGTCTACTTATGACTATAGTGTCCTCTATGTAAGAGTTGATCTATATTTTTGGGAGCACCTATGTCTAAGTCTACCAAGCCTATTCCTATGTGGACAAACCCTGATTCTCTATTTATTACCTATTTTAATTGATTATATATAAAAACCCTAGACCTATATGTGATTACAACATTTTATGAACACAAGTATTAAATGTGTAGTGTTATTTGGGTAGGATAGACATCCTTAACATCTCATTATGATGAGATATTCCTACATACCAATAATCTGAGGAGGGATCAAGGCTGATGTAGTTCTCCCCACCTAGGTGCTAGTGCAAGTGTAAGTGAAGCTAGTATGAATGTCAGTTTGAGTGTTTTGAGTGAGGCCTAAGACTATAAATCTATGGATTTGGATTCTAAGCTTTTGATGGATATATATGACTGTATGTAAAAGTAGGGTAGAATAAGGATCAATAAATTTGGTTGTGCATAACTTGTTTTGAACATGTTTATGTGTATTTACATCTAATTTCTATCTAGTGTATGAAGGGATAAAAGTCATATACATATATTAATTTTATGCTAGTACGACATTTAAAATAGGTCTAGGATGACCCTATGTTTTTTTTGAATTAAAAAGATGTCCATTAGAGATAAAAAGAGGGAAAATGATAATAACACCCAAATAAAACATTAGTGTTGTGGTGTTAGTGTCCAATTATGGTGTTCATGTCTAGGTGGTAAAATTTATGGCACTAGCGCCATAGATGCATAAATAATGGCTTGTGACTAATTTTGAGATATCTAAAGATGTGTGTGGCCTACATGAAATCTAGATAATTGTATAAATAAGCCCTAATATAGGTTTAGGGCTAAGTTAGGGATGTGTGGTCTCAAATAACACTCTTAGCACTTAAGTGACATTTTAGATGACTACATTTCTCTTCCCCCATTTATTATATAAATGTAGCAAATTGAAATGACTAGGATAAAGTAAAATAAATGTTCCTGGACTTACCTTAGAGGTGAAGCCCATGAATTTGGATATGAGTATGTGAAGTGTGCTCCATTTTGTGTCCTATAAATGAAATGTGCATAGATTATTGTTTACTTAACGGATATTAAAATCAAATAAAAAATTAAGTAAAGATATAAGATGGGGGAAAGGAATGAATACACCTCATTGGGTACTTAAACCAATACATAAACCTAGTAACACACTATGTATGTGTATGTAGATAGTGATCAAATCAATAAATAACTAGGACTGAGCTAATAGCTTATTCAATCCTCATGTGTGTAATGTTAACTTCATAATTTCCCATCCCTATTTAGTGGGTTATGACCTGTGAATAGCTTGGATTAGATTGATGGATTGTCTAACCCTGTTATGTAGGTGGCTTAAGAATTCAATTAGAACATGACTCCATCATTGCCTACCCATGTGTAGTAGATGCATATATAACTAAATTTTTAAATTTAATTAAAATTGTATTATTTTAATTGAAATCGTATATAATGGATCTATGGCTACTTGGTAAATTGAGAATGAAATTTAGCCTAGGCATCTCTCAAATACTCAAGTATGTGCTTAGGGACTATGCAAGATTTCAAACCACTTTAGATGGACTAAGGCATCAATCTAGTGCAAAACTTAGAACATGGTATTTGGTGTGTACAACATATAGAATGACATGGAATATTCCATTCTATCTATTCAACTAGTGCATAAGTAAGCATACAAAAACAATGTGCCACACACATGCCCCCAAATCTAATATTTGAGTATATGGATTTTGGATTGAGTTGTAATAATTTATAGCTGAGTATCTAAAATGTAAATAATAATGATCATTCCATGCATGATGTCCATAGTCTAAGGAAATTGGTATGATTTTATTCAAAACTAAGAAAAAAATTATAATTTATAATTGAATCTATGCAAACCTAGACTATAATTATTGTGCCTTTCTGGAAATTCTAGAATTTCATATTTCTAAAGATATTGGATAGTGGTGTCATACCTTGGAATGTAGTGTTATGGCATTGGTTTCTACTTTTGGCACTAGTGTCTAACTATTTTTTCTACTAAACTAACTTTAATCTCTATTTGACTATTTTCCATTATGTTTTCATAAAATTGGGCTCTATATTTTATTCTTGCATGCTATAAATTATACTTTGAGTGCATTCAAATGGCATAATATTTATGAAAAACCTCTATGAATTCCCACTCTTTTAAGGGGATTTGTTGAATCTATGCAAGAACTATCCTCAAAATAAAAATCTCTACATGATATGTGTTAGAATGAGCATATATGATATCCACATAATAAACTAATATAATGTGTATACATGAAATTGGAATGTAAAATAATATGAGCATAAGTTTGTAATGTATGATGTATGTTAGATATAGCATTCATAAGGATATAAATATAGATATAAAAATGTAATCATGTGTATAAACATAAAATCTAAGTAATAAACTAATTAACTACCTAGGGGGATGAGGCATGATGTCCATCATGGCTCCCAATGAGGAAAGGGATATACATAAGGTCTCTCATGGCATCTAAAATGAAATTGTGTAAAAATCAAGAGATAAGTGTCATGATTGTGATGCATACATGAAACCATACATATAACATACATGAGTCATGCAAAGTAGGCCAAGGGGCCACAATATAAGGGACAAGGGCACATGTCACTAAATTTGAGAAAGCATTTACATATAAGGACATGTTCAAATGTTCACATATGCATAAATTAAGAAAGTCTGGCTTAGATCCACATGGAATAACATATTCAAATGTTTCCATAAACAACCAATAAAGCACACACAAGGACATGGGCATATGTCCAAAGCATACAAATAAGGAAAGGAAGTGGTGTAGAGTCATAGATAAAGGTATATTCAAATGCCCTCAAATATATGTAGAAGAATAGAGACACAATCAAATCTAATTTATTAAATTTATAAATGAAAGTATGCATGAACATGTGGTACAAATATGTATTAGAGCAAAGATGTACATAAACTAAGTCTAGAGTATTAGTAGTTAGAAAAAATATGAGTAGTGTAGAATGATCAATATGAAGATATGATAATGCCAAATCTATGATATAGAGTATATAAAGATGTAACATAGCAATCAAAACTATGTGTAAGATGCCCTAAAATGGGTAAATGTGTCAAATGAGGAATTTGTATATCTATGTATGTTCCCCTAGTGGGTAGATAGTGGCAACTCTAGATGTATGTTGTGGACCTAGGTCTCATAAGTATCTACAAACACTCAACAAGAACAAGTGAAGCATGTATGTATGATAAAACTAATTACACTAACATAGATAGCATATATAGTACTTGGAAATTATATGAAATGTAAGCATGGAAATGCATACAATCTATAATTTGTATTTTTTGAGTACATATTTGAATGTTTTTTTGTTTTTGACATATTATACTATTTTTTAAATTTTTTAGATATAAGTTGCTTATAAGTAAAATGAAAATGAAAATGTATATAAGGAGCAAGAATAAAGGAAGCTATATATAATTAAATGATGGAAATAAATGAGATAATGTGCAAATGAAGTGTAATGTCTCTATAGACCCAAGAATCTAATGTGGTTTATTAAGTAATATTTATAGAATCTGGTGTGGTTTGTCCTATGAACTACCTACTTAGATCTATATAATTAGGTTAATATACATAGATGTAACTATATTTACTAAGTTAATAGAGGAATCTACCTATAACCATAATTAAGTGCTAGGGACTATAGTTGTAAGATTATGAACTAGTGGTGTTACATGTATGGGAAAAGGCATGACTTCCTTGGAATCATCTATGTACTATTTGGGGCCTACTATTGTAAATCTCAATACACACAAATAATAATCAATGTCTATGGGTGTTAGATCATATTCTATGGTGGCTTGGTAAACTGTATTGAATTCTCAAATATATACTTACTATAAATTAACAAGTAATGGTAATTATACTATGATAATCCCATCATCCACTATGGGAAGGGATAAATGTGCTACAGGAGGGTCCTCCTCCATCATGAGTGAAATTAATTATGTTTTAAGAGGATTTGGAATGGGTGTAGGAATATTGGTGATATATTTCCCAACCTCATATATACATCTACTCAATCAAAATATTGTGGGGTGGGGACTCTATAAGAGCATGAAGTGTCCCATCTAAAGATGTGCTCAAGGTGGTAGGTTTGATGACTCTATAATAATCAAATGGTTGATTATCTTTTAGAAAAGTTTATAAGTATCCATGATGAAAAAAATTGATGCATCTATGTGAGCTAGAGGGTAAAACCTCCATAGTATGTATCAAAGGTCTCATAAGTAATATGTTATAGTGCAAATGATTAAGCATCACCTAAAATTATGTAGGTAGGGTTTTTGGCCCAACTATGATATCCAATGTAATAAAACCCAATGCCTATCTAAGAATGTCATCAAAACTACTATGTTCTTATATGTTTTCCAAATGGATTTTATATCAAACCCCATAATCTATAGAAATGTGAGGTTGTATATGTTGAGTATTGAACCACTATCAATTAGAACTTGTTTAATAATAGTGGTCTTGACTTATGCCTGAATGAAGAGTGGTAGATTATGATCAATAATTGACTGTGAGGAAAAATCCTCATTAGAAAAATAAATAACATCATGAATGTCCTTGATAGTTTTCATGATAGATGTAAATTATGATGGTTTTGTTTCATGAGGTAAAGATGTATGATTGATTGTTTGAAAAATAATATATTTGAAAATGGTTACCTTTGGAGTAATTATAATATAAAAATCTTAATTGTTGTATTTCTCAATTGATCCACAATATCAAATGCTTTATATTGATCCCTAAGTCTTGTTGAGTTTTTTAGGTATGAGGAGGGATGGTGAGATTATGTTGTTCCTATATAAGCTAAGGAGACATCCTATTCCATATCATATTAGCTCAAACCTCAGGGTCTACTATTTGTCAAGGGTGAGTAGTAGAGGTAAGATGTGATTGAAGATAGTCAATGGGTCTAGGTGGAGGAGGAATAAAAGGAGTCATTTAAGTTATCTATCATTTAGTAACTAGAGGTAAATCAAAATTGAAAATGCAATAATACTCTCCATAGAAGGGGGATCAAGGTGAAGTGGACCAATGTGTGAAAGAAGTTGAGTTCTAATATGATCCTTGAGAGGAGTGACATATATGTGCATATTTTTTACAAATAGTGGGTAATACACATGAAAGACAAACCATAATACTTTGTACTAAAAACTAAAATATGACATTTATCATGATAATCTTGATGAAAAGATTCAAACTGAAAACTAGGGAAATTCTAGAAATAAGAAGGGAAACCTTAATGGTACACAATGGTTTAAAATAATGTGCTTGAAGTAAGTCAGGTTTACCAAATGATTTAACTTTTAAGGGTTATGGAGTTTAATCCCTAGGTTGTTAAAGGGTCTAAGCCTAGTAAATAAGGTTATAAAATATGAAATAAATATATCCACTAATTTTTGAAGGAACTAAGCTAATTTGATATTTATAATAAAAACAATGGACACAAATGAATAATTACCTAGAAATTATTTGAGACAAAGGATCCAAAAGCTGAAAAGTGGTACAAGAGCTAGTATGAGTGTCACAAAAAATATCTAGGTGTCAAAAACCCTTCTCAATAATATCACCCTACCCTATATAGTAACACTATGGTGCTAGTGTTCACTTATAGTGATAGTGTCTTATATATAGTAACTGATATATACTTTTAGAAGCACCTATGTATTAGTCTTCAAATCTTGTTCTTGTGTGGACAAACCTTGATTCATTATTTTTAACTTGTTTTAATCAAATTTGTATGCAAACCCTAGAACTCTATGTGATTAGGGCATTTGATTGGCATAAGTTTTAAATGTGTGGTGTTGGTTAGGTATGTTTTATATCTTTAACACCCTACTAAAATGAGAGTTGTGTACATACCAATACTCTGATGAGGGATCAAGCCTTATGTAGTTCTTCCCACCTAAGTTCTAGTGCAAGTTCAAGTTGATGTAGTATAGGAATGTTAGTTTGAGTTCTTTGAAAGAGGCCTAAAACTAGATGTCTATGTATTTTAAGCTTAGTATGGAGGTAGATTATTGTATGTAGAAATAGGTCAAATTAAGGATCAATAAACTTGATTATGCACAACATGTTTTGAGCTTGTTTGTGTGTATTTGCATCTAATTTCCATCTAGTAGATAAAGGGTTAAAATTCATGTATATATACTAATTTGGTGGTTATGAGGGGTTTAAAATAGGTCTAAGCTAACCCTAGGTGTATTTTTAATTGAAAATATATTTTTTTGGAGCTAAAAAGAGGTAAAATGACAATAGCATCTAAATAAGACATTAGCATTATGGTGCTAGTGTCTAAGTAGTAGAACTTGAGGAATTAGGGGTCTAGATGCCTAATGAAGGGTGTGGGATTTATTTTGATTTGTTTAAAGATGTGTGTGTCCTACATGAAAGTTGGATAAGTATCTAAATATGACATAAACTAGGTCTAGGGATAAGCTAGGGATGGGTGGTCTCAATTAACACCCTTGGCACTCAAGTGACATTTTGGATGACTATAAAAACACTTTAATATCATCAAGATAAACAAGTAAAATTTTATTGATTATCTCTTGAAATGTCATATCCACAGCTCTCTAAAAAATTTCTCCTACATTAGACAAATCAAAAGGCATATTATTGTAATCATAAGTCCCCCATTTTGTAGTGATTGTTGTCTTAAGCCAATATTATTCTTTATAAAATATCTAATTGTAGTTAGAGTAACCATTAAGAAGTGAAAAATGTTTTGAACCTACCACCATTTGAAAAATGTGTTCTATGGAGGGCAATAGGTAGTGGTATTTCAAATAATCACTATTTAGATCCCTAAAGTCAACACACAACCTTAGATATCCATTATTCTTCCTCATAGGGACCAAGTTTGCAACCCAAGATGAGTATTTGATATGGAAGATTATGTTGTCATCTATTAGCTTATTCAACTCCTTCTTCATGAGAGGTTTTATCTTTGGATTTATAAACCTTTGTTTCTACCTAATAGGCTTGGAAATTAGATCTAATTATATAGTATGTTGTGCCAAATTAGTATTAAATCCCTTAATATCACCATACCCCCAAGAAAAAAACATCTTTAAACTCTTGACAAAGGTTAACAAAAGGGCATGCTTTTCCTTTAGAGTACATAACTTGCCAAGTTTGGGAAACTTGTCCTTACCAATGGTGGTTTGTTCATAGTCTTCACACTTAACCATCATGTTTAAATTACCTCCTCTAATAAGATAATTAGTATTGAAGATAGGTTCAAGAGTGACTAAGCCTTCTGGTATCTTGTTTAACCTCAACTAGATAATTTTTTATTCATGTTGCTACTATAATATATCCTAAATTTTAGCTGAAAAGTCAACTTCTTGTAATAAATTGATTATTTATTGGTCACTTTAAAACACATGAAAATTAGTGTTATTATCCCATACACCAAGCCTTACATCCACCTTGATATGCTATTACACTATGTCTTAATTTTAATGTCATTAGTAATATCAATTTATGCACAAATGGTAGCTAGTTTATCATCATTATTGCCCTCCTTGCTAGGAATTAATTGCACATTAAAATCTTCAAAATATTCAATGAGGTCCTATACTTTATACTTATAGGACTTCAAAAAAAAAATTCATCACATTCTACCCTCTTACCTAATTCATAATCAATACATTTTCCCAAAAAACCTACAAATGTTTTATTCCTCTCTTTATATCCCATTGGAGACCATATATGAGGGCTTCAGACTTAGTTGAATTATTTGTATAGTTGAATTAAAACCTAAAATCATAATAGTATTTCCACCTCATAGGATACATTAACATCACACTTCCTCCTACTCCATTTATACTTCTAGATCCATCAAATAACATTTTCTAAACTCCATTGTCATGATCATTAGTCTTCATAAGGTTTAGAATGAAGGAATATTCTTCATGTAAGTAACAAGTACCTATTACCACTCAAATTTTCACCCTTGAATAGGGTTCTTCAAGCCCTTTCCAAATTTATTTTTATGATGGGAACAACCCCATGTTGTGGGTCACCTATATTGGGGCTAAATATTTGGAATAAGCCAAATTCTTCTTTGATGCTTACCTAAATATATGCTAAACTAATGCTTCATATTAAAAAGGGTTATAAAGAGGATAAGGGATCTTAAGAAAGTTAACTAGATAATGCACCAAACAAAAATGGGAAACTCCAAAAAGTTTGAACCCACACTATATTTGTAGAAGATAATTCTAGCTCTTATAATCTCTAAATCCAACTAATTGCATAAGTAATTCATAGAAGAGGTTTAAGGAGCAATGCATGAACATAAATAAGAGTTCTAAGACTCATTAAAAGATCACATCAATGGAAAAAGAACACTAATCTAGACCTACAAACATCTTGAAACACCTTAAATAAGGTCAAAAAAAGGGGGACCTTAGATGAGGAAGATTGTCCTTCACATAATGATATAGTGTACAACTTACTCAACACAGATCCAAGGCAAGAGATAGGCAAAGAAAGTCTCATATTACATCAATAGGTATTTTTTAAAAATTCTTGTAAAGGACAAGCCTAATCAAGATGAGCATATTTTTTAGTATCTCATAGAGTGTACTTGCACTTTAAAATCAAGAGTCCTTTTGAGAATCTAAGAGAGATAGAGAGAGTTTTACAATGGAAATAATGGGTAATATATAGAAGGGGAAGAGAGATAAAATGAGGGAGCACATTATCCATAATCATTAAATTAGTTGTCACCTTTTATTCTAATCAGGACTAATCCATCATCAATTAGTTAGCCTACATTTTCTCTAGTAGTCTTTAGTTTATTCTCATTAGGTGAGAGATCCACTAGAATACAAGCACTTGTTTTTCATGATGAGTCATGATTATTTTAAGGAAAAAATAACTCCAAGGGCTCTGATCAGCATTGAATATTCTAACTACCTCTCTAACCACTTTTCCTCCTTTACTTTAATTTTGAACACTAACTTCCACGTGTCATATTTTACTTGGTCTCATTATGAGGACAAAAATCCTCATGTTTATGGGTCTGATAGAGCCATGCTTAATTCTACTTGATCAACGGTTTGTACCTATTTTTCAAGGATGTGGCCATTTTGGGAGATAAGACACTCTTTCATATCTTGTTTATATCTATACCTAATCTAACCTAGACATATATTAACTATAGATTGAAAGCCAATTTAAGTTATTGGTTTTCATATATCTATTATATCAAGATTTAGTTAAATCAAAATAGAGACAAATAAGCTATCTCTTTCAAAAGATATTTTGTGTGAAGTATTAGAATAAATATTTTAAGAAGACCTATCAATATCTCTAGAATATTTATTTTCTTTAGGAATCCAAATAGTTTTACCTATATAAATAGGAGATTTAGTCATTTTCCAACAATGTAAAGTGTAGTGCATGGATTTACCATAAGATTTACTTGGTTTTAATTTCCAATATATATATATATATTTGATTCTTGTGTTTTTAATAATACACGCAAGGTTTAGAACTTTTAACCAAAGCATATGCATTAAAATTAGTATAATAAAAATAACTTTCTTTATAAGTCCTCTGATGTGGAGGACAATATGACTTAGAATTTAAATGAGAATCGATTGAATTATCAAAACTGAGATGTTTATAATTTTCATTGAAATTAGGAAGAGGTTAAAGAATACCAATTTTAAACTTACCAATAACACTACCTATATAACCCATAGATTACATGATTTGAAATATAGAGTTAGAAAAATCATTTTTTGGATTGATACGCTCTTTAGAAGGTGAAGAATCAACATTGCTTGTTTGTAAATTTTCAAAAGATGTTAATTTTATGGTTATAAAGTCAACTAACACTTGTAATTTTTTTATTTTTTCATTGTGTGATTTTTTTAAATATGAATGGTTTTATTGGTACATTCCTTAATCGAAAAAAATAAACTTCCTTAATAAGAGGTGGTGCCACAAGCCACATACAAGGATTTTATGCCACTTGTCAAAAAAGGAATTATTTTTGTTACTTTGTTTATTTATAGTTTTTTATTTTGAGATTGAGAATGAGATAAATTTATTAGAATACCAATGAATAATAAACTTAGCCAAAGCTTAAATGTGGTACAAATAAAGCATGATATTATAAAGTGAATAATTTCAAACTGAATTGAAAGAATATTCATATAATTTTAAAGTTAATTAAATCTATGCAACAAATGTAAAGTAAAATATTCTATTTTCTAATTTTATATAAATGGATAAGTGAAAAAAAGCTACAAGATGGCTTGAAACTATGCCACATAAAAAATGAACAGATGTAAAACAACATAAAAAAATAAGAGCTATAAAAACATAAAAAGAATTGATATTTTTAAATGCATATAGATCAAACAATGATAACAAAGCGCATGTAAAAATTAAAATACATGTAAACCTGGAAATGAATGCAAGATAACACTAAATAATAACAAGACTCAATGGAAAATAGTGAAGGAAAGAGATAAATTTAACTCATATGGTGCAAAGGAGAGAAAAGGACCACAAGTGTAGATAGGTAAGGCGAGATGCCATAAAAAAAAAGGTAGTGACTACATAGATAGAAGGTGTGAGAAGAAGAGAATCTTTGATAAGGTATAATGCCTATGCAAACTAAGAAAACATGACAATATAGAGCATAGATCTAGATTGCAAACAATGGTACATATGGAGAACAAAATATTGAAGAAAATAATGCAAGAGATACATAAAATAATGTGAAACTATGATTCAATGGGTGATGACAAACTAAATAAGAGCTCAATACATATAAATAACTAATCAAGTGAAAACTATGCTAGAATAAGGCAAAGGAAATGTATAAAAAAATATTTTGAAAGAAAGACAAAAAAGGAATAGGATTGTCTAAGAGGGGATGCCAAGGAGAGAAGCATCTTGATGGAGTGTTTATATAGTTGTAAATAGATTATAAAAACAATGGAAGGAAAGAATAGAATAAAAATAATGCCACTAGAAGAAAAAAATGACTACACTTCCACATGAAATAGATATTTAATTTATGTGATATTTCTCTTCAATATTAAGTAAATTGGAAAAAAATAATGAGTACAAAAGAATAGAATGCTCAAAGAAAAGGATTTTAATTTACTATAAGAGAATTATGAATAACCAAATGACCATAATAAATGAAAAAAATAGAAGGCTAAAAAATAGGTTAAAGATGAAAATATTATGCCACAGGTTAAAAAAATGTTTAAAATCAATTAATTAGAATGTTAGAAGATAAAAAATCTTCTTTCCACCTTCAAATCTGTAAAACAATCTCAAGAATCGATGTTAGAAACCATATGGATCGAAACCATGAAATAATATTTGCCAATGATCAAATTAAAATAAATTGAAAATAAGCAATGGAACAATGTTACATTTCCAAAGTGAGTAAACCATAAATCTGAGATAAGAGATTAGACAAGTGGGGAAACTGTTAAATGGATAAAAACCTCACAATCTATTATAAATCTTTCAATAATAAATCTCTAAGAACATATCAAGAATAAGATAAGAGTTTGAGAGAGAATTAATTTAGGCCAAAAGAGCATCATAAGGATGCAATAACAAGAGTAAGATGAAAATTTTACAACTACTAAAAGGCTTGAAGAGGTAAGGATAAGAGCTCAATAAATAGAGATAAGAGGAATAATTAGTTACATGTGCAACCTTTAGTATGTGTGCCAAGTGTCACTAATCCTATTACAAGTTGAGGAGGATGTGTGTGACATGTGGGGGGAGAGGAGTTACATGCAAGTAACTCTAAATCCAATAAGTGGACAAGAGAGGTGAATGACACCTCATAAAATTAAGATAAAATGCATTGATAAATATAATAAATGCACACATAAATAAGACTTTGGATAAACCTAGAAAACTATACAGAAAGGACACAGATAAGGTTAATTCTCCAAAAAATCTCTTTCACCATTTAATATTTAAATGTGGAAGGAGGTTGTAACTTCTTGTCTAGTTTTGTAATAAATTAGATGTAGTTGTAAATCTTGCTAGTGATTAACTATTCTTGTCAGCTATTATAAACACATTGGTAAATTTAACTATCTCCTAGTTTATTAATAATTATAGAATAAGTAATAAATTAAGAAACATTAAATTTAAGTAGATTTTTTTAAGTATTTTCTAAATTTTAAGAATTTACTTGAGTTAATGAAGATTTGATATTCTTGAAAGACTAAGTGTGATATACATCATGTTCCAAGGGAGAGCAAGTGCCCACTAAACCAAGGAACTAAAATTATTTTGTAGTATTTTATGTTTTGTATTATTTTTATTTAATATTCTACATATTTATGTTAAAATTATGATTTTATATAACCTATAGGTGTTTGTGTGTGTATGTATGTATTTCTATTTTAAGACTCTTTCTATATTTTGAATTCGAGCATTTCATTTCTAAGCAATTACTTCCAAGCACCATTTCAATTTAGCAAATATATTAATGTGTGTTTTCCTTTATCAAAAAATATATTTTATTTCATGTACCATTTAAATTCATTAAATAGATTAATGATTATTTTCCTTTAGCAACAAGTGTGTTTACTTTTCTTGCTAGCATTTCAATTCTACATTGTTTATTTTTCAAGTAATTAGATAGATTTGAATTCAATAAATTAGAATAGATCCTTAGGTATAAATTATCCAAAACTCCACCAAAAAAATACAATTGTTAATTACTATATTTTACACTTAATTATTGACTATCATTGGACACCACCCTTAGTTTGACATGACATCAACCAAGTTTAGTTGATCTAAATGAAAAGATTGATGACACTCATCAATGCATCCATCAAATCAGATGCAACTTAAAAGTGTGACATATTATAGGGAAACAACATGTAAATAAAATAAAAAAAACTTTGACTTAAGAAATTATAGATAACTTCAATCATTATAATCATGATGAATATAGAAATTATAAAATCTAAAATCTAAAACCCTAATAAAAGGGTAAAATATAGAATGAAACCCTAATGATAAACTAAGGTTTTTAAACTAAAGAAGGACTAATTTTAAAATTATTAAAATGTAAATTTGAAACCCTAATGGAAGGGTAAAAACAAAATGAATCCCTAATGGCAAGATAGGGTATTCAATATTTGACAATAAGTGGGTTCACTAATATGTTTTTATCAATTTTGGGAAAGCCTAGCAATATGTATATTTCCCTAATTGGACAAAATATTATGCAAAATCAAAATAAATTATATTTTAATATATTAAAAATATAATAATTTTAAACTATATAAATTTAAAAATGATCTATATATGGAAAGTGAAATATAAAATAATAATTCATCTAGAAAATAATGTTATGGGATGAAGTAGAAGTTGAAACTAGCAAGATAATTAGGTTTTCTAACTATGAAGTAGTATTTGGAGGTGGATAGATCTCTATAAAATAGTGCCCTATGTTAGATAGGAGAGTAGTGTGATCATATCCTTTATGAGACTGACATTGTCCAAAATATAGTTAATATCTAGTGTTTCTAGGTTTTGTTTGCCTTCACTTGTATGTTTTATGTCATATGTGGGAGACTCTAATTAGATGTGGAGACTAGTGTATGGACTTTTTTCTTCAAAACCCTATCTCACTAACATTTTAAGACTAATGGAAATCAAAATAATAAAAGGGGTCATAAATTTAATTTGGATGTGACCTTAACACCTTATGTGTTGACTGTTGCCTACATACTAATAATCTAAAGAGGGATAAAAATTTGTGTAGTTTTCCCAATCTACAATGGTGTCCGAATAGATATTTAAATATCATATGTGATAGTAAAATCATGGTGTGATTAATTTCCTTATCTATGACTTGTGACCTTGGAGGTGTACTCAAACTTTAGCTCTAGGCTACTAGGGTTGTTTTAACTCATAATTGGAAAAAATATATTATTTCCTCTCAATGTGGAATATCAATTTTGGTGTTTTTTGTTATGTAACCCCGCTATGTGAAAAATGGTTTGAAATGTTTTAATATAGTGGTATATTTTAAATTCATTTTAATGGGGCTTATTATGGACATAAGCTTACCTTTTCATGTATTTCAATTTTTCAAATTAGTCATTATCTTACAGGAAGAAAAGAGAAGGGACTCAAATAACAGAGCAGGATAGTCGTGTCTAAAGGGTTATTGTTGTCCAATTAGGACAAATAATGGTGTTAGGGATTTAACATGTCATAAATGATGGTTAAGGCTAATATCATAATAGATAAGTAAATTCTAGGGTCATCAATCACATTATAAGATTGATTATTTTATGTGCAAGGTGGTTAAAATTAGTCAAAAGGACTTATGATAGGTCATGAGCTAAGTGTGTGAAAAGAGTGGTCGCAAGTGCACTATTTTATCTTATATGTTAATTAATGTGTCTAAAATATCACACAAAATTAAAAATAATGAAACTTTATTATAATATCCATATTATTACAATATCATATGTATGTAGTCTTAAATTTATAGTTCAATTTCTTTAGTTTGAAGAATTTTATGTTATTACATATCTATTATGCATCATGTATCCAATATTGTAGATTTAAATAGTCTAGTTGTCACTAGATATTTCTCAAGAATAATTATATTATTTAATGTATATATATATATATATATCCATTTGATAATATAATTCTAGTTTTCACTATCTATCTTTCTCCAGAATAATTATATTATCAAATGGATGTATAATTATATTTTTACTCAAAACTTAATTCAAAATTTAGTCATTTAGATACAAGTTTTTAATACTTAGTAACATATAATACCATATATGATGACACAACAATAAATTTAATGGATGCTTAGAAACACATACATAGGTCATAAAACATATAAGAATATGTTTATATGTATAGTCTCTACTATAGACACTAGAAAACCACACACAATGGTTCCAAATGTTGAACAAACCCCTAGAACACATTGAGGCCCCATAGGGACTCTTCCAAAACTTTTTGACTGTAAGCCTAAGTTAAAGTTAGCTAACTTACCCTGGCTAAATTTTGACTAACTTAACCTTACCTTGACTATTGATGGTTAGGCTTGACCATCAACGGTCAGGTTCTAACCACCTGAATAATCAACACCAATCAAATATAGCTTGAATTTTTATATTTAGCTTGTCTAATTCATGTGGAATATAATGCATGTGAAAGGTAAATTTAAACTACTTGTTAAACCTCTTGTTAACCTATTATTTCACCTCTCTTTCCTTCCTATAAAAAGAGAGGAGGAGGAGGTGAAAGGGATCTAAAATTAATCAATCAATCATCATCTGTATCTAGAATTAGAGCCTCTAGCATTAGTACTTCCTTTTGTAGGTCTTCTTTTAGAAAACTAATAAGTACAACAGAGATCCAAAGTGTTGTCATCCATCAACTAATAGCTAAGTATTGATACTTTACCAAAATTTCTCTAGGATCCACCAATAAATTCCTCAACCACCCCAACATCCTTTAGATCAGAAAACAACAAGATAAGTATCTATTTTCACTAATTAGTTACTTTGTTTCTATTTCATAACCAACCAACCCAAACCCACTTTCCATATTTCCATTCTATAACCTTATCAAACCAATTTCTTGAACCAAACCAAAATCATAGTAACTACCGATGATCAACCTCAACCATCAATGGTCTATCCATAACCATCGATGGTTTCAAAACTAGTGATGATCACCCTCTCTAGTGATGATCACTATAACTGATGATGGTCACCCTAACCATCGATGATCACTATGTGGCAAATAAACAATAAGATATTTTCACCCACCAGACCTCAACCAAGTCTAACTTTCCTTCCCTTTTCTTGATCATAAAGCTTCATCCTATTTTATAGACCATATCTAATTCATTTAGCATTAATACCAATCTATTTATTACTATAATCAGTAAAATTCACCTATTCATTTATCAATCTCTTCTTGTATTTGGTTTTATTACTTTCTATTATTTATGCAAGTACTTTATCTTTCACTTTCATAACTTGATCACCTAAAAGTGTGGATTAACAAACTCAAAGGAAGTTCATGCTTATTGGATGTAGCTTGCTAGGTAATCCACCTACTATCTAACTAATCAAACCATTTGTTTAGTGTTTTTTTATTTGTATATCATTCCTCCCAAATCAAAGAGGAGTATCTATAACCATCTAGATCAATGTGTCCACAACATATCAAAATTTTCTACCATACCCTTCTCAAGTTATTTTCTCCTTATTCCAAATAACATAAGTGAAATTTCTTTAAAACATTATGGCATGCTTGGTGGGACCATTGAGTCTTTTCTTGGGTTCATAGTTGCATCTAGGTGCTTCTTATTCTTGTATTTATACTCATACAACAAAATAAAAATTTAATTTTGGGATTAAATTCGAATGCATCCATTATTTTCT
Source organism: Torreya grandis (assembly GCA_037957365.1). NCBI lineage: Eukaryota > Viridiplantae > Streptophyta > Pinopsida > Cupressales > Taxaceae > Torreya > Torreya grandis. The sequence continues at coordinate 1,624,934 of JARHVA010002063.1, read as the reverse complement.
TGCTTATTTTAGCTCATATATCAATTAATCAATTAGATCAATCATAGATTCACTCTTATCACACACACAAGACTAGACCATTTACACTTAATCAAGCATAAAATATTGAAATAAGGCTCAATTGGGATTTCATTACCTAATAGTCACCTTTCCTAGCCATCATACTTAGATTTCATCACCAAGGTGAGAACCAAATCAAGCTCTCTGATTGAGTATAATCTCTGGTAATTGATATATCTATGTTAATCACCCAACACCCTTATTACTGTGGTATGTGAAGTGAGGGGGTAGGCCCTAATTTCAAGCCACATATTGATTTCTAATCAGATACCTTTGAGAGCCTAAACAAAACCCAAAACCAACTATAGACTTATTTTATAATACCCATTCTACAGGCTTATTTAAGTCACACAATTCTTAAAACCTAAGGCATAAGCCACAAGAGAGACTAAAAAGAAGCCTAAGATTTAATGTGTTATATTGTGTGTTTTATTCCTTGAATTTTTCATGTCTTCTCTTTATTTGAGTTGTGAACTTCCTCAAGCTACTTGTATGGTTTTGACTAGGCAACAAATAAGAAACTAATAAAATTAGGAACCACCTCTTAATCATCCATCTTCCTCTTCTTCCTCATCCATGGAGCACATCTCAGATGCAGAGAGTTCTCCTCATCCTTTTAGAGGTCCTACCATCCCTCGAATGGTTTCCCAAGGTGATGAATTTTTTTCCACCTTTCTAGATAATAATCCCATATCCCTCTAGCATTACCTTAACACCATACCCCTAATTTAGTTCCACCTATTGACCCACCTTATGGCATGCCACCCCACCTTATGGGAAACACTTATATTTTCATCATCTCCACTCAACCTCTATTCACCTAAGCATCATATTATACCAATAATCCCACTGATACCACCATTCAAAACTAACCCACTCAACCAAGAAACACCCAAACACCTTCTTACCCAACTAACATCCTTCCTAGTATATGAGAAACCCAACCTTTAGGCTCCAACAATTCACTTACCATAGGATTACCCTCTACTAGTGTCACCACCATCCCTCTCACTTCCAAAATACTTACTTCCACTCCATTTCAGAGCTTGGTGATTCCAATACCTTCTACCCTTCCACTTATCATTACCAAAGTTACCACTTACCCTTTATCTACTAGCACAACCATACTTCCTATTCAACCTATTTTAATCTTTAAATAAGTGCCCATTATACCAAACTTGAGCTACATCCCTAACCCATAAGGGTATATACCTCTACCTTCCACCTAACCACATATCTTCACGTATCCATAAATGGCATCATACCAACCACCCATGTCCACATACCAATATGTGGTAGCCTCTAAATGCCACACTAACTATACATATGTTGCACTTACCCAAACCCAACATAATATACCTCATAGTTATGGGGGTGTACAACCCCAAATTGACCTTATGAAAATGTTAATGGACAAAATGACTACTTTGTAATCATCTATTTCTGTAGCACATAATATTTTGTCATATTTCCAAATATGTAATGAACCAATTCACCCATCCATCCCCATTCGACCATATCCTCCTCAATGAGAACTTTTGAAGTTTTCAAAATTTTAGAGTAAGGAGGACCCTCAACAACATCTAAGAGCATTTAGGCATTTGTGATAAATGATTTCCTATGATGATTCTCTCCCTCTCTATACCTTCCCCATGTTTCCATCAAGTTTAGCACTATATTGGTATAGTGATATTACAAAGCACTCCCTATTTTATTTTTCCCAACTAGCTCAGATTTTGTTAAACCACTTTTTCATAAAAATCTCTAAGAAATTTGCCATCACTGATATTTATTCCATTTGGAAATTTGATGATGAATCCATTGCTAACTTCATAGTTCATTGCAGAATCTTGATAAATCAACTCTCTTTCTCTTTGCCCCAAATTGAACTAGTTAAAATTTTGACTCAAGCTTGTGCCAAACACATTTCTTCTACCTTATGGGTTCAGAGCTTCAGAACCTTTGATGAGGCTTTTACCATGGCATGAAAACTAAAAAATATAGCCATTGATGAGGGAAAATTAAAATTAAGAAACAAAAGTTCTACCTTCAAATCAAATGAAACTTCCTACTCTAAACCCAATAACCAAACCAACACTAACTCTAAAAATAAAAGAACCATGAATGAGATTGTCCTTAAGACCACCCTTCCACCCATTGTTAATGAACCCAAATCCTCTAACTCCTCCAATAAATATACCAGGAACCCAAACCACAATACCCAAAAGCAATTTACTCTACTTGGGGAGTCATATGCTTTGGTCTTAGAGAAATTTTTAAAGGCCAATATCATATATATCACCCCAATCAAACTTCCATAGTAATTTTATTCCTCTTGTCTTGTACCTATTTAGTACAAGGAGAATAAATTATGCAGCTTCCACCGAGTCATTAGACATGATGTTTTTAGGTGTGATACCTTCAAGAACATTGTCTAAACTCTCATTGACAAGGGGGAATTTGTGTTGGATAACCTCAAAGACATCTAAATAAATCACTTGACATCTTCAGACAACCATTTCCCAACCATTATCCTTCTACCAATAACAAAAACAAAGTAGAATCCTCTCATAATCACGAGGCCCATACTATCAATATGATTTTTAGTGAACTCATTAATGAGGAAACCATTGACCAAATCATCTCTTCTCCTACTCCAATTATTAAGGAATTGTATCTATCAACCTCTCCTTTGATATGCACCTCAGAGAAGGCATCCACTACTATTTTACCTTTTTTCTCAATCATACAACAATACACTCTTCCTTTAGAAAGTACTCTTAACAAAGAAATCACTTTGCCTACACCTCCCACTGAGGAGTTACCTTCCTAGATATTGGAACCTTTTGATTATGAAAATGATGAGTTAATCATTATTCCCCCTCAACCCCTATGTCTATCCTTTGAATCAACTATCAAGGGATTCAAACCCATCTATAATCCTTTCTCTAGACTGGTTAAAAACTTAAAAATCATATCCCACCCTAACCTAGATTTGGCTACCTTTTGTAAATATCTTGGGATCTTATATAAAAGCAAGTAGGAGCCTTAATTATTATAATAACCTACCCTTTCCACTATCAAATCCACTATCACCATAACCTAACCATTAGACACCTCTACCCATGAAACTATAGTAGCACCATCAAAACCAAACTCACCCAAAGTCACCAAATTGCATTATACCATTATAACCTAACCCACCAAGAACCTTGGCATATTTATTACTCATAACATTACTCAACCATTGGTATATTTGGATTTAATCCCACTAAAACTATCAAACAAACCCCAAGATAAGCTAATAAAGAAGGTAAAACCACCTAAAATACCAAAAACCAAAACTCTACCTCCCCTCTCCAATTTACCTTCTATTTTGAGACCTCATCCCTCTACCTTAATTTGGAAACCAACCATCCCGATAAAAACCCAACCACCACTTTTGGTTATGCCATCACTCCTACTTTCATCCACACCTATTTTCACTAAACTCCCCATGAAGATACCTCTTAACTCCCAATCATCTATAAAAAAACCACTTATCTCCCAAATGTCTACCCTAAAACCTTCTAACCTCAAGATATCAACCTCTCTACTAGAATCAAAACCATCTACCATGAATGCTCATTTACCCAAAACCTCTACCACCAAGCCCACTCCTAAAAGGGCTTCCACCTTAACTACCAAAACCAAGGCCCCTATACCTTTTCCACCATTTCTCAAGTCTTACTCAAACATTATTAGAGGCTATTTCAATCATCTTACTTAACCTTTCCACCTATCAAAACATTTAACCCACATATTCGTAAACCATCTTGGTATAATGAAAAATTAGTATGTTCATACCATAAGACACCTCAATATGACATATATAACTACAAATCCCTCTAAGTGATAGACCATCAGTTATATCATGAATATGACTTATTATCAAATGACCTTATTATGATCCCAATACTAATCCAATAACTAATAACCATCCACCAACATCTACCTACTCCTTCACTCTCACCTTAGAGTGAAAAGGAACTAAAGCAGTCCTTTGGCTGGACTCTTCCCCAAATCCATACCATACATGTGGTCACATGATCACAAGCCCAACCAAAGGATAAGGGAAAGGTAAAGGTGTCCATTATATAGATATATCCCTCTTCCACCACCAAATCACCCATCCAACACCAAACACCTACACCTTTAACCAAGCTCAAGGTGTCTATCTTTGGTCCCTCTCAAACCAATCCTTCTAAATTAATCCAATGAGTAGTTTTGAAATAACTTCACCAAACACTAGTAAATATGAGATTATAATAACTAATCAATACCTTACCCCATCACTATCAAGCAATGATAGATGATTTATAATCTATAGAGGTCTAACCAAAAGACCCATAACCTCTAGCAACCTTTGTCAAAGCTCTCCAACTTTCCAACCTTGTTACCTTCAAAGATTTAAAAATACCTTCCATCTATCAAAATGACCTAGCTCCTCTCCTCTTCATTATCGTATACATCAACCAAACCTGCATCAAGAAGGTTATGATTGATGGGGGAGCTAGTATCAACATTATCTCCTCCCATGCATACAGCCAACTCAAATTACTAGAGAACATTATGTCAAAACCCTTAGTGGTTCTCTAATAATTAAACAATACCATGGCCATGACTCTAGGAACTATTGTCCTTCACATTATCCTAGGACCCCACATGCTTCTTGAGCTCTTTTATGTAGTAGAAGGTGATTTCTAGTACAATGTTTTGTTGGTATTCCCTTGGATCTATTCTATGTGTTATGTGACATTCACCCTACATTAATGCATCAATTTTAAACACAAAGGTCAAGTTATTAATATACAAGTTGATCATAATCCCTTTACATTATACAACATGATGTACTAACCCATTAACATTCTCCTTCCCCCATCCAAAAAAACATCACCAATAAAATATGAAGCTCCATCTTCCTCTACCATCGAAGCCTCCACTAGTTCATCTATTCCTTCTACCCAAATTGCCACAATGAACACTTTGAAATTAACCTTCCAATGTCTTTCATTGGGGGAGTATCACCTTTTGACCCTTAATGCCTTCCCTACTCCCCAAGAGTATGGGAAACTTGACCACCAACATAATTATGACCCCAATATTGGAAATAATGTTCCTTTTAGACCCTCAACTTTTTAAACCAATTTCATCTATTGGGGACTTGATAAACCCCTTGACACTTCTACCACCTTGAAAATTCTCTTCCACTTTCTCCTATCTAGATAAACCAAAGTTTGCCTAGACATACCTTTTTAGGCATGCTTGGAAGGGATTTGGTCTAGGTTGGTATTAACATAGGCCACATGAGTTACTTCCAATAAAAACTCAAAAACCTCATGAAAAACATGGCCTCAATTTTGTGCCACCTAAACAACAAACCAACCCACCTCTCATTACCATCACTGATGAGGAAATCCCATCCTCACTATCCACTCTACCATCGACAATTGAACAAACTAAAATCATCCCCTCTAACTTTTTTTTTCATCAAAATGATCATCCTTAGACCTGTGACTTATCAAAAATATGGGGAGACCATAACCATTCCTTTGACCCACCCTAAGATAATAAGAGATTACTCTCCTACCATTAATACCATTCATTGTTAGGATGACGATTCCATTCTCACTTATCTTTATGCAAGATATTCTTCTATCCAAAAATCTCTTCCTCTTGAGACTTCAATAATGTTGAATAAATCCACCATGGATATCAACTTGGACACTCTAAACAACTTGTGTATTGTCAAAATTGGCCAATCATTAAATTTTGAGGAGCTTTAGGACTTCCCCTCCTTCTTGTAAGATTGTAGCATAAAATTTTCTTGGTCTTACATTGACATACAAAGAATAGAAGCCTCCATCACTACACACAACATAGTCACCAACCATGATTCCAATCATGTTAGGAGAAAACTTTGATGAATACACCCTCACATATCCCTTTTCATTAAAGAAGAGATTTAACATATTTTGTCCATTAATTTCATTAAACCCATTGACTATCCCCAATGGGTCTCCAATGTTGTACTTGTCACCAAAGCCATAAGGGGACTACACGTTTGTGTAGAATTTCAAGACCTCAACCTTACTTTCCAAAAGGATGACTTTCCTTTCCAAACATTGGCTAGCTATTTGATCTTATAGTCGGCCATGAGATGTTATCTCTTATGGATAGATTCTTGGGTCATAATTAGATCCTAATTTCCTCCAAATATCAACACAAAAATACCTTTATCACCCCATGGGGGACTTTATGCTATAGGTTCATGCCTTTTGGACTAAATAATGATGGTGCAAACTAAAAATGTGATATAACCTACATCTTCTATGACCTTATTCACAAAACCATAAAAGACTATGTTGATGACCTTATTATAAAATACAAATGTTTTAAAGATCATTTGGATATTATTAATATTTTCTTTGAGTGAGTCATTCATTACCATGTCCACCTTAACCCCAAGAAGTGTATCTTTGAGGTCTTGTTAGGGAAGCTCCTTGGATTTATCATCTCTCTTCAAGGAATTAAAGTTGACCATAAAAAAAAAAATCAATATTATACATGATTCCTCTTACCTACCTAAAGTAACTCTACATATTATAGGGGAAGATCCGATCCATTCATCACATTATCTCTTAGCTCTCAGACAGATGCCAACCCTTATATCACCTTCTGAATAAGGATGTATCTTATAAGTGGAACATTAACTTTAAAAAGGCCTTTGATTAACTTAAAGAGTACCTTTTATCCCCACCCATCTTCATTCCTCCCAAGGAAGATCAGCCTTTTTACCTTTATATCTCCATCATCAACCACTCTTTAAGGGACAATGCTAGCCCATCAGGATGAACAACATAAAGAGCAAGTCATCTACTACATTAACCACATGCTTGTAGAATATGAGACTTGGTACACTCATACCAATAAAATTTTCCTAGATTTGGTATTTGTGTCCACCAAAATTTATCATTACTTCCTCAACCACAAGACTTATGTCATCAAAAATACTGACCTCCTAAAGTATATGCACTCCAACTAGACCAAAACCAACATATGGCCAAGTGAATCATGTTTTTTCCTGAGTTTAAACTTGAGTTTATTCAATAAAATTTAATTAAATGGTAAGTATTTATAAACAAAATGGCTTAATCACCCTTAGTATAAAATCAATCTCCTCCTCTTGAGTTCCCTGATGAATCCATCACAACCCTCTCTTAGGCAAACTTCACCTATCAAATGACCATGTTCTTTAATGGATCAAAGTGTCATCATGATGGGGGATCTAGGATCATCCTTATTCCCCTTCATGTTGAACCTATCCCTTTATCTTTCAAGCTACATTTTGAATGTACCAATAATATGGCCAAGTATGAAGCCCTAGTGATAGGCCTCCAAACTACAGTAGCCTTGGGAGTCAAAATGATCAACATATTTGGTGACTCCTAACTTATGGTCAATCAAATCAATGGTTCATACCAGTTTAAGAATGATGTTTTGTAATAGTAAAAATAATTATCTAGCATCCTCTTAGCATCATTTAAACACTAACATATCTTAACCACCCCATGATCTGTGAATAAGTTTGCTAATGCAATGGCCTCTCTCACTTCTCAAATTCCATTTACACCTTCTGAATCTAAGCTATCTATCATTATCAATTTACTTACCCATCCATCTTATGTTAAATTAGACTCTCCCACCATATTCAATGTTGAGGAAACCCAACCCAACCTTTGGTATCAGTAAATCTTTGACTATCTCAACCTTGCCATCATTCATGTCAGTCTTTCTAGAAATGCTCAATGGGCATTTATCCAGATCACCTCATATTATACCATAATAAGGGAAATTATTTATAAAAGTGGCTTTTATGGTCTTCTCTTCCATTTATTATGTAGTCATGAAGCCTCTCGTGATATCAAGGAAATACATGATGGGATCTGTGGGGGACACTTTAGTGGCCTAGCAATCACTAAGTACATCCTTCACCTTGGATATTAATGGACTACCCTTAACCAATATTTCTATGATTATGTAAAAACGTGTGTCAAATTTCAACACCATGCCAATTTACATCATTTACCTATTCATAGTCTTCAAGTATCCAAATATTTTTGGCCCTTCTCCTAATGGGGTCTGGAACTTATTAGTGAGATTAACACCCATTCTTCATAGTTTCATCATTCCATCATCACTAATATAGAATATTTCACCAAATGGGTAGAGACTATTCCTCTCATTTCCCCAAAATATGAAAATATTATCAACTTTATCAACCATCACATCATCTTTCATTTCAGTGTTCCTCACAAAATTATCACTGATAATGGAAAATATTTCAAAAATAAACAAGTATAAGGTATTTTTGATGTGTTTGGTATCAAGTTAAGGTTATCATTACTCTATCATCCACAAACTAATAGACAAGTGAAAGCCTCTAAAAAAACTCTCAATAACATGATAACTAAAATGGTTAATGCATCTAGTCAAGATTGGAATTTACATATCCCCTTTGCCTTATGGGCCTATCATACGAGCATTCAAACCCCTAAGGGTGGTACCCCTTTCTCTTTAGTTTTTAGATCAGAGTTTTTCTTGTCTCTTCAAGTCCAAATTCCCTCTCTTTGCATATAAATGTGAGATCTCATCTCTAAGAGTGATTATCATCAAGAATGTTTAACCCAACTTGAGCTACTTGACAAACATCATTTAGTAACACTCATTCATCTTCATTTATATCAAAATCACATCAAACATGTTTATAAAAAACACCTTAAAGTGAAATAATTCAATATTAGAGACCTCATCTTCAAATAAAATCAACATGTCACCAATATGGAGAAAAATAAGTTTAATTTCAATTATCTTGGACCTTATATCATAATGCACAAGTATGGATCAAGAGCTTATCAATTTTCCTCTCTTGAAAGGAATCCAGAACCTAATCCCCTTAATACTTTACATTTATGTCCTTTCTTTTATTAAAATAGGATAAAACTCACCTTTTATCCAACTTAAGTTCATCCCTTATTTTCAAACCACATTCATCTAATTATTTTAGGGACAACCAATTAAAGTTTAATCATGTGATTATAAATCATAATCATAGCCTAATTTTTAATAATGGGTACCATGACTCTACCCATGGCATGATTCTCATGGTACTTTTTGCCCCTTTTATAGGAGGCATTCCCATGGTCATTATCACCTAAACCCCTTTCACACCTAATCAACCTTATTATTTTTTTATTTTTGCCTTCATAAAAGGCGAGCCTTTAATCCTATATAATCAAGTCCATGACATAAAATGCAAACATAAAAATAAAAATCAAAAGAACCCATTAGGGTCACTCTCTAGCATTCATAGACTGCTCCCTTAAAGTATAGCTACCAAAAACATATCAAAATGGCTCAATATAAGGTATAATACTCCCTTGAAGGATAACTATCAAAATACTTAAACAAAGCACACAAAACTAAGTCCACTCCCTTGAAGGATGGCTGAGTCAAACAATTGTCAAAGTATAGCAATTTCTTATAATCTTCCTACATCGATCAGCTTTCCTAACCCTCAAAAGCAAAAGAACAATAGCAAAATTCCCATTATCAGACATCAAAAATAGCAAAGTAATTTTGAAAGATATAATTGTCTCTCATAAGTAGACTTTTTGCATCAATCAGTCTACACCTTATATGACATGGACTTATTTATAATGACTCTTTGATGACCTATAAAAGAGGCAAGATAGTCTCATAAGAAGTTTCCATCCTCATACATCTCCCCTTTATACACTATAATAAGGTATTTTGAGCTTACTTGACATTATATGATCAAGACACCTTTTTTTAACCAGCTAACGAACACTAATGTGAAGCATTCAAAGGGATTATGTTCCTTAAGCTAGTCCAAATTTAGTTTGTTTTCATCATTTCCAAAGAATAAGCATCATGCCTCCTTATTATCTCATAGTAGTTTATACTTTCACTTAGATTATCTTCTCCTTCTCATATCTAGTTTTGTTCTTTAACTTACTTTATGTACTTCACCTTAATCTAAATAAAATGATCATAATCATAACCACATCACATAATATCATCATCACATTATAAATAAAAATAGACATCATTAGCATAATCACCACCTCCATAAAGAAATCAACTATCACCATCACAAAGTCATAATCACAAATTCCATATCCAACACATGTCTAATTATAAATGAGGAATCATGTAATCATTAAACTTCAACATGAACACCATGATCATAACCACATAATAAACATCATCATTACATCATTAACATCCTACCATTTATCACATTCATATAACTATGAACCATAATCCATAACAATAATAATAATCACATCATAACCTTATCCACCTAAGCATAATTGATAGCCATAACCATAATCATATCAATATCATAAACATGATCATCTCAAAACATAAAATTAAATGATCACATCCATAAATAACATCATCCAATACCATAATCATAACATCATAATCATCTACAACATCACATTAACATCACATAATCATATCGAGATCATCATGGTCATCCATAACCATCACATCAATAACATCAACCCATATCAAACACCATTATGAACATAAATTATAGAGACATATCATCACATGGCTAGCTAGGTGAGTCCACATCAACATCTCATAAACATAATCATATCAACATGACATCATCAATGATCAACATGAACATCACAACCATGAACCACAAACCAAAAAAAATGATCACATCTATATCTTATAACTAATCATCATAGTGTATACAATATGTATATGTATTTTAAAATAAATATATAACTCATTACATTAAATCATAGGCTATTATAAAAATCATATAATACATCAAAATATCATATCTAATAACACATATATGATCCTAGGGCATCATTACCTCATATATCCTACCCACTGACACTTGCCTATCCACCTAAAGATGTAGCCCACTGACTTGGTATCACCATGCTAGTACCTCCTACAATCCTAGCTCTATACTCCCCCCATCAAGGCTCATCTAGAAAATTCTTGAAGACTAAGGCCTCATAATACCATATTCACTACATATCTCTACATCAAGATAGTACCTATCGGTCCCATAGCTATTGGTACTCCACCTCCTACCTATCAAAGAGAATCTCTCTCCTACATTCACCAAGGCTAACTGAGACCTAGCTTGATCTCTCTACCCTATCAAAGTGGACACCTAATTTTGTGTTATTTACAAGAATACCCATGCTACCTCTAGGGATACCTATGCTATGACTAGTGTCCCTCATGCTTGATCCCTCTTCATGGTCATTTCCTATACATTTTGGGTAACCCTTGACATTTGAACCTATTGACCATCTCTTCCTACATCAACATATATATCCTACTAACCCCCATCCTTAGGACCAATATAAATTTTGGCATAATGTGCCTTGTACCATGTAGGATATCCATATGTAACACCTATATCATTTATGTCTATCCTTGTAGGCAACTCCTCATGAGCAATGAAATCATGCACTAGCTATGGAGAAGGTAGTGGAAACTTTGCATCCTCCCTCTTGTATCTCAAGAATGCCCTAGGTATATCCTACATAAGATCAAACTACCTCTGTACCCTATCAAATGGAATTAGATCTATCTCCTAATCTCACCTACCATATATCCATATATAGCTCTGTAAAGACAAAGTATACCTCTTATAATGTGCCCCACCTAAAAACTTGACATATGGTCTCTATATCACATCTCCCATTACTAAGGCATATAGATAACCCCTATACTAACCTATATCATGTGATCCTCTTCTTGGTCCCGATAGGGCATATTCACCTCTCCACCTCATATATTCAACCCTATAATTCATCTACTCAAAACCCTCCTAGGGTATCCCCATAGGTCTCAACACCCTAATATGCTTATAATCCTAGAAATGAAGAATAAAACCAACATTGATCTCATATCTCTTATGGGCTCAAAATCCTTACAGCTATCAATAAATTTAATCAAGTAACACAAGTGCCCATGAAAACACTATGTGACCCAACCACATCTCCATGAGCACCGCCAACAATAAGTATGGGAACCTCCTACTACTAAAATATAGTAATGCATCACACATCACCACTATCATCATCATGAATAGTTTCCTTGCATCCCTATCCCTCTGATATAGTGGTGTGTAATGGAATCCTCTTGAGTGCCACCTCTCAAAATTGAGGTCATCTCCATATAGGAACTCCATCTATCCATCCCACTCATCACTCTCAATATGGTAAACTAGATCACCATGAATAGGTAGTTGCACTATCTTATGGATGTTCTCAGGCAAGATAGTCATCTTATCTATAGGAATCAATAAGTTTTTAGTGATGAGTGCCACTAAAATCATTATATCTCAAGGTACGTGCTAATAATACCTCATACCTCCAAGGTTCATGTCCTCTATGTCCTCCCAATCATCATCCATCATCCCATGTTAAATCTCATCTAGTATCTGGGTCATTCCATCCCTCATATTTATCTAATCCTATGCCTGTAGGGTTCAATAGCAACAACATTAGTTCACTAACATATTTTTCCTATAAATTCTACCACTTGCACCTACCTCCTAGTCTAAATCTATCCAACTCATAACATTTACCTAATATGACCAATACCTTTTACTTTACCATATTACTCAACCTTATTAATCCATACACATTACCTTCACCTAACCCCTTGATCTCACCTTGACCCCTTGACCTCACCTTAACCCTTTAACCTCAACTCTCACCCACTAACTATTACCCATTAAAACATTATCCTTCATTTTACTCTATTTATTCATTATTTATCTACTATTTTTAGCTATGTATGAGTTATTTTTCGCTCCATTTTTGTTCTATGATCCCTCTTATTTAGGCACTCATGTCTTCCAAGTTTCATACCTTGCATATCTTTATTTTTGAATTGGATGGAGTCCCCTTCAAAACCTAATTTTACCTTTTAACACTAGTTATTTCCTATCAAACATTCACTCTTAAAAAACTCTTCAACTCATCCTTCGACTACTGACAGTTGATAGTCAATCGTTAATGGTTAGTAGTGACTAGTGATGGTCAAAAATGACCGTCAATAGTCACTATCATGTGACCACTAATGATCAAACATAAAACCCCACCCTTCAAGAATACCTACCTAATACTATAATTACGCAAACACCTTGCCTACTCTTTACTCTAGCCTCCCCTAACTACGCTACCCTTACTAATCTAAATTTTCACTCCGAAATTCAATGATAAAACTCCTAAACACCTAACCCTAGGTCAAATAAAACTTGCACCCAAACATACATTAAACAATAGCCCAATTCACTAAGCATTCAATTAACTATTTAAACTACTCTACTAATTCAAAAAACTACCTACCTTGTTCCTTGACCACCATTAAGGAGGAACCCTACGAACCACCACCTAGCCCTATGATATCCCTCATCCATGTTGCATCCTAATTAGGTCAAACCTCTGATCCACCCTTGGTCAACTCACACAATCTCACACACTTAATCACTCATCTTCAACTGTCAGCATTTTCTCCATCAATGCTAATAAGTTAATCATCAAGGGATAATATGCTTAAATGGACAAATAGAGCCCCCATTGGTCTTTTTGTCTTCACACTTTTAGGGATGACATGTGACTATTGATGGCTAGGGTGATTATTAATAGTTGACACTAAGAGTCAAACATGACTATTGATATTTAATTTTTTTAGTTATTTTCCCCTCCTAACCATAAATTTTGACCATAATTTTTTTCCCAAACCTAATCCTAATACCCAAAACTATAGATAACCTTCTCTAATAGCCCCCAAAAAACATTTCAAATCTTTCACTTGGCCACTTTGGCCCAAACTATCACATGTTTTTTGATGACCTTGCCTTGGTCATTTTAACCACATCGACTAAATTGCCAAAGTTAAATATTTTAAACTTGCATTACCTTGTGCACACCTAACCAATTTGTTTCTTAAATAGATCACTTCTTACCTTGGATACCCATGAAAACACTAACTTTATCTAGGAGACTTGCATTTATAAGTGTAACCCTCCCATCATGGTCCACTTTTAACCTATCCTTCTAATACCAACCTTATTTTTACTAACCATGGTAACCTAGTCATTACATGATCTTGGCTATCATGATTAGTCATATTTTGTGTGCATATTTGCACTTTAGTACCCAACCTATGACCAAATTTATCACCACACTTACCCACTCATCAAACCTACACCTGATTCTATTTTACCTCATCAATTATTAGTTTGAGGGTGAATACCTCCTCCCATGCTTGGGGCAACCCAAAATTCAACCTACAATCCATTTTTATTTTGTAGTGTGTTAATACAACCTGCATAACAAAAATGGGTAAAATGTAGACACTAAAAAACTACGCATAATGATTCTAGATGTCAAACTAACCCCTAGACCACCTTGGGACCCCTTAGGGACTCTTTCACAACCTTTCAACCATAATCTTGAGTCAAATTTAACTAAATTAACCTCTGTAAATTTTGACCAACTTAACCTTACCCTCAACCATCAAAAGTCACTCTTACCATCAATGGTCAAGTTCCAATCACCTAAATAGTCAACTCTAACTTTTATATATATTTAGCTTGTCTAATTTCTATGTGAGCCAATGCATTCAAAAGATAAATTTAAACTTATTATTAGACCTCTTGTTAACCTATTGTTTCACCTCTCCTTATTATAAAAAGAGAGGAGGAGGTGAAAGGGATCCAAAATCAATCAATCGATCAATTAATAAATCAATCCATCATCATCCACATCTAGAATCAAAGCCTCTTACATTAGAACTTATTTTTATAGGTCTTATTCTAGTGAATTAGTAAGTGTGATAGAGATCCAAAGCATTGTCATCCATTTAGCTGAGTATTGCTACTCTATCAAAATTACTCCAGGATCTACCAACACATTCCTCAACCATCCCAACATCCTTCAAATTAACAAATAACAAGCTAAGTATATATTTTCATTGACTAGTTACTTTGTTTCTATTTTGTAACTAACCAGCCTAAATCCACCTTTTAGATTTCCATTTTACAACCTTATCAGACTAATTTCTTAAACTAGACCAAAACCATAATAACCACTGACAATCACCCTAACCATCAATGGTCATTATGTGAAAAATACATAACAAGTTGTTTTCACCCACCAGATATCAACCAAATCCAAATTTCCTTCCCTCTACCTAATCACAGAGTCTCACCCTATTTCTGGGACCATATCTAATTCATTTATCATTAATATCAATCTATTTATTTCTATAATAAGTCAAATTCACCTTTGCATTTATCAAGCAATTTTTGTATTTGATTTTAGTACCTTCAATTATTTATGCAAGTACTTTATATTTTGCTTTCAGAACTTGATTATCTAAAAGTGTGGATTGACAGCCTCCAAAGAAGCCCATGCTTCTTGGATCTAGTTTGATAGGTAATCCACCCTAGTATTTAACTAATCAAACCATTTCTTTAGTGCTTTATTATATGCAGGTCATTCCTTCTAAGATAAAGAGGAGTATCTATAACCATTTGGATAAATGCACACATAACATATCAAGTTTTTATACCATACCCTTCTCGAGTTTATTTTCTCCTTCCAAATAATATAAGTCAAACTGCTATGAAACATCTAAAAATCTCTATTAATTCAACATTTAAAGACTAACATAGTTCTGATATAACCAACACAATCACCACTACATTCTTATAAATTATTATTTACTTTTACCCTTCATGATTTCCTTTCAATGTCATTCTTTTATTCACATAGATATCTTATTAATCCCTTCAAAATTACTATGAGTTTCTAATTTTTAAAATATCTAATACATAAAACTAAATCATTCATCCCATAATTGGCCTAGTTATAATGGGTACAATGTTTTCTAAAACCATTGCCTATGAGTTTAAGTTAGTCACAATAACTCACTAAAATATCAATCCATGAATTTATAATCTAAGAATTAGATGTTTCAAGAAAAATATTTACTTAATATTATTTATAACATTTTTCACATTTCCTTTGGATAATATCTAAACTTTTAGGAGATGATATGACATCTCCCTATAGATCTAGAGATAGGCCTTACAGAAATAAAAACTCATATCTATAGGAAATGATTCATAGGTAGGTCAAAATAGGAATTCAAGTATTTTAAGATTATACAAAATAAACTTATCTTAAATTGGCATATCAAATTATTTTTCATATTTTAAATAATAACTACAAAACAACTCACCACTATGAATTTGTAGGTGAGAATGAACTCTCAACCCCATGTTCATAGGGGTGATTTAAAACAATCAAACATATATTCAAGAACATTCATAATTATTACCAATTCATTCCACTTATTTCAAAAATTTACAATGATTTTATGTCCTAATATGGCATTAATTGTTTAACCCCTAAAATTAATAATGTGAGATTAAACAAAATACAACCCATAACCATTAATGTCTATTATATCACATTATAGATCAATTTTCCTATCCACATTTTTATTTAAAACTGTTTGTATTAGTTGTAAATAGAAATATCATACAATTTAAAGAAACCCTTATTTACTCATTCCTAGATATAACATTAGTTACTCACTTGGTTAATATAAATCAAAGGTTGGTTGTATCTTGAAACTTCTCTCTTTTACTCCAGTCTTCACTCAACCTTGTACTTCCTTACACCATTTCCTCCATCCATAATTATTTTCATTTTTATATCTATTTCTTTCAATCTTTCAACTTTTAATCCCATTTCCCATGGTTGTAAAAAACCCTATTTCTCTAACATGTAATAGTTTCATGTTATTCTCTCCACTTGAAACTCTAACTACCATCATAATTTATTTTGTAGGTATCAAAACAACTCGAGTTTTGTTCATACACTCTCCCATAGTTATACCACTGTACCCTACATATAGGTTCCCAAAATTCTTTATAAATGGCTCAAATTTTAGTTGGATAGTCTTGTTAGGGTTTCAATCCAGATTAATCATACCACATTACCTTCCATTCGAGTCTCATTGACTTGTATACACAAAACAAAAACATAAAACAATATGATTTATTTTTACTCAATTATTTAACTATGTCCCTCTTATCAAAGGTTAGTGGAACCAACTAATGTTGCCACTAAATGTGGCTTTACCTACATTTTACCACCAAATATACTACCAAAAAAGTTCATAATTAAATATTATCAATGAAACCTATGTGGTTTAATAAATACCTTTTAAAAAACTTACATAATTTCATACCTTATGAATCTACCCTTTTATTTAGTCACATTTTAATGTTTTTAAGATCACAATGATGGAGTTAATTAATAACTCATGGGCCTATGCCACCAAGAAGAAACATTTGATAATATGTTGTCAAAGACATGAGTTACCTATTTCCAAACTAGTTAGAAATACAAATAAACATCAAGGTTAAAAGCATCCACTAATTATTCATTTGAGACTCTAAAATTCATAAAAATCAATATGTACTAAGTTAAATATTTAAACACATGTTATCAATAGATAACCATAAAATCAAAAAACATTGACCAAGGTAATTACATACATTCATGAAACTAAAAGAAAACTCAAAACTAATTTCAGCAATCTAATATAGTAAGAAATTTTAGTGTGTGTGGTGAATCTTGACAAACTCTGATGTGATTCCATCATCCATGATCTACTACCCTATCCCTTATGATACTCTCCATATATATTACTTGATGAGGGTAGAATATGTCTTACATCTACCTCAAGCAAAATAATGTAGTTATTCCATTACATCAATAGTAGTGGAAAACACAATATTTAATAAACATTGTAAATACCACTATAATTTTTTAGATTAAGATGTAAATATGGATTATTATCATACAATTTATTATAAATATATGCACTAGAATCAGAGATTTAGAATAGAAAATACAATAGTCTATGTAAAAACACAAAAGAATATGTCTGTCTATTCCACATAAACTATAAATATAACTAATCATCTATCAACTATTTGTTTAAATTTATATATTTTTTGTTAAGGATTGGATTGGATATAACATCCTTATCCCTTTAAATAGTTCATTGTCCTAATGATATTATTATAAAAATAAACATGCTTGAAATTGTAAATAGTTTAGCAGAATATATCAAACAATTAAATGAGTAAGCATCCTTTGAAAATCCTTAAGATCCTCCCAAGTGGCACTATCTTCATAATTTTGGTCCCAATATAAATTGTATTTAGATACTTATATATTATGTAATCTAAGTTTTCTTGTCTCAAGTACTCTTATTGGTTTTATTTTTACTTCTCTTAGATTTATAACTTGTAATGAATTATAAACAAGTACATCTGAATGATTAGCTACATACTTTTTCAAATTAACTACATGAAAAACACTATGAATTTGTGATAAATATAGTGGAAAGGAATGTTTTTATGTGATAGGATTAATTACTTCCATAACCTTGAAAGGTACCACATATCTAACGCTAATTTGGTTGATTTTCCCAATTTAATAGAGCTATTTTGTAGTTTAACTTGTAGAAAAACCTTGTCTCCAACTAAGAACTACCTTATTTTTCGTTTCAAATCATCATAACTTTTATTTCTATCATTAGCTTTAGCCAAACTTTGCCTAATTTATTTTACCTATTCTTCCATTTTATCAAGCATATCAGGTCTAAAAACCATTCTATACTTTAATTTATCCTATTTGATATGTGTTATACACTTCCTTCCATATAAATCTTCAAGTGTTTTCATTTTTAAATATGAAATAAATGAGTTGTTATAATCAAACTGAACTAGCAGAAGGTATTCTCCCCACTTATATTATTAATCCATACAATACATTCTTAGAAGGTCCTTCGAAACCTTATTTACACTTTTAGTTTTCCCATTTATTTTTGGATGGTAGGATATACTAAAATTTAATTGTGTGCCTAAAGTTTTTAAAGGATTTTCCAAAACCTATAATTCATGTGAGGGTCTCTACTTGAAATTATTTTCTCATAAGACCTATGCAAAATATAATTTTTTTGTAAAAACCTCTTTTATAGAATTGGTGTATCATAAATTAAATTACTTGGGATGAAAGGTTCCACCTTTTTGATTTTTTCAATTAAAACCAAATTCATATCATGTCTATTCCTTTAAAAGGTTAATCCTTAGACAAATTCCATACTGATTACTTTTCAATTCCACTATGGAAAATCATTTGGGTACAACAACCTAGTAAGATGAGCATGTTTTAATTTTACTTAATTACATTCCAAACATCTAGACACATAATTAGTTTGTTTCTTAATTCCCTTCCAAAAATATAATGGTTTTAGTTATTTCATAAGCTTTTTCAAATTTGGATGACCCAAATAAGGGGTGTTATGCAACTCTTTAATCATAAAAACTCTAATTTTTTTTTCTGTCTAGCACATAAATTATCCCATTGAACCTTAAAAACCCATCATTCTCAAAATGAAATCCTTCATGCCTATATTGTTGAGGATTTTCTACTAGAGCTTTTCTGAGTTGCTCATATAATTCATCTCTCAATGAGAATCTCAAAACTTGATCTTAAAAGGTGATTTTCATAGTATCCATTATTGTTATGTACCTTATGTGGCTAAGATCATATAAAAACCTATTATATTTTTCCTTTATATAGATAATATAAAAAATCATAATTTGACAAAATCTCTAATTAACATCTTTGTCAAGCACTCATATTTGGTTGACTGAAAATATATTTCAGTCTTAATTTGTTTGTTTTGAACTCAAAATTTTTACCCAATAATTAATGCCTCCATACATGCAAGGGATGCACTATTGTATCCAATTAAAAAAATCATTTGGAACATAATTAACCTCATAATGCTTTAATTTCCTAGACTCATATGTTAATATTAAGCCTTCTTACACCAATACTCCACCTAATCCATCCCTAGAAGCATCTTTTATCATAACAAAATGTCCATTTGGATTTTTAACTCATAGTATTAATGCTGAGGTAAGCCTCTATTTTAGGATTTATAAGGATTATTAACTCTTATCACTCTACCAAACTACCACTCTTTTCATTGAAATGAGGTGATTGGTTTAGCTATTTTGGAAAAAAAATTGGTACAAAATTCTTATAATACCCAACTAAACCCATAAAAATAGACACCTCTAGAAATTTTTTTGGCATTGTTCATTCCATGATGGATTTAATCAGAGTAGGATAATACATAATAGATTTATAATAACATATAATTACTCAAGATAAATAATTAATTGAACTATCAACTAAAGGCTACATACATATGATCTTATAGAAATGTGAATATTTTAATCAAATTTTCATTTTGTTTAATGTTATGTGTTCCTTCATATGACTTTGATTTATATTATCTTTATGAAGTTTGGTAGTTATTATTTTTTAAACTTAATGGATTTTGTATGTTTATTATTTATTTTCCCTCTCTTGTTATGAGATGACAAGTGTTGGGAAGGAAGCCTATTTTAATCACTATTTATTAGTTAAGTTAGGGAATTAATAACTATAGAGTAAAAAATACTCTACGTTTCATTCTGATTATCAGCAACACATTATCCAAATCGTTATCCCCACACACTTTGGTTTGAGATGGTGAAATTTACATTCAGAGCTCAGGTTTGATGTTCTTTTTGCCTCATTTTTATCTAAGTGTCAAAGTCAAGTGGAATCTACCAAGTGTCATTTTTTGAGGCACTTTTCATAATTAAAATAAGGCTATAGAATGTGCCATGTGTCCCATAGTAACTCAGTGGAGCACAATAAGTGTCGGCATCTGCATCTCATATGCATTTCAAAGGTTTCTTTCAATAAGCTAAGTATCAAGATCAGGCAGAGGGCACCAAGTGGTAATCATGAAAGGTTCCAATTTACTTTTATAAAAGTGATGAAAGATGCCACGTATCTCAGATGAAGAGAGCAGATGCCACCATGTGTCAACCTCTGAATTATCTTCATTTTGTTTCACTGATATAGTAAAAATTGTGGTGGGTCTCAGGTTTTATTTCTAAAGCAAGTAGAAGCTGCCAAGTGTCATTGTCTGCATAAATGTGAAATGAGGCCTGATTGTTCTTATAATATAAATAGAGTGATGTGAAGACTAGTACATGTCACCTTCCATAGGTTTCTCTAAAAGGTAGCTAAAAGTAGCAGAGATTGCCACATATCCCCAATTAAGTAAAACAGAGATTGCCACGTGTTCTTTGTTGAGGCAAGCAGAAATCATCACCTATCCCTATGATTTTTTTAAGTTGCTCAGGTGATAAATGTTATGGGTCTTATTTTCTATTAAGTTTTTAAATTTTTGAAGAAGTGGATTGTTACAGGTGTCAAAGGCAGAACACTCCTGGGTAAAGACACAAAAGAGTATAAGTTATGCTGAAAGTGTCATGTGTCTTTAGTAAGTGTTTTGGAACATACCAAGTGTCATTCTCTAGTGTCTCCTAAGTAATAAGAAGGTTTTAAATGAATTGGTCAAGTGTCCTCTTCTATTTAATAGAAGGGAACCTCTTGCAGTCCGTTTCAGCCAATGAACTGCTAGAAGACAGAGTGTTTCAGAATCTAAGAAATATCTTCTGTTAGACACTTCCAGTTCAGTTAGATTTCAGTTGGGCCATTAGATTTGGGACACATAGACAATCTAAAGTGAATCCAAGGCTATAAATAAGGGTGTAGAGATCACCAATAAAGGGGATCATTGGATACCAGAGAGAATTTTTTGAGAGAATTATTGTCAAGAGTTTTAGACTTTTTAGTGTTGTGATTAGGAATATCATTTGCCTTTGTTCTATTTTCTTAAGTTGGAAAGTTTATATAAATATGAATGTTTTTGTGCCTCTTATTTTATTGGATAATTAATAAGAAGATTGAATCTTGTGCCTTTGTTGATATTTTATGTGTCATTACAAAAGTAGTCTAAGCTGTGTTGTCAAGAGTTTTAGACTTTCTAGAGCTGTGATTAAGAATATCATTTGTCTTTGTTATACTTTTTTAAGTTTGAAAGTTTATGTAATTGTGCATGTTTATGTGCCTCTTATGTGACTAGATAATTAATAAGAAGATTGAATCCTGTGCCTTTATTGATATTTTCTGTGTCACTACAAAAGTAGTCTAAGCTGTGAGCTTCTATTTCTATTGTTTTCATCTTTTACATTGATCATGCCTTATTTGCTCTTAAATGTAATTGAATCTTACATATAGTTTCATTGTGATCATATTAAGGGTTGGATTACATTCAGGCGCATCACCATAGTTATATTTTCTTTCTTTGCATTTGTGATTCTGTTAAAATTCCTATCCCTTTTCCTAGTATATGCTTTATATAAAGAAGAGACCAACTTCTTAAAAATCTGGAGGTTGTTTCAAGTTGCAAGTCACACATTATTGAAACTTCCCATTGTTGGTGTTAGAATCAAAGTGCAATTTTAACCATCAATAGCTTTTGGCACAACTAGTGGGACACTATATTGAAGTTTCTTTCAAGATCATATGAACCAGAGAGCTACGAGGAGTCAGAGCTGTGGACCAATAACCAGATCTCAATCTCCTATAAATCCAAGTATCATTTTGTCACCTTTGGTAACTAGTCCTAGAAGAAGAGTCAACTAGTTTATACCAATACCAAGAGTAAATATGGGAGCCCCTATAGCCCTAAGAAATTACGTAAGTTGGAACACTGTTAGTCCTTTGATTCTCCCAATACCACCAGCTACTTGGGACCCTATCCCAATGAATGCCCTAAAAGCTCTACCCAAATTTAGTGGGCAAGACTTCAAAAAACCTAAAGAACATCTACAGGATGTATCAAATGTTTGTGATATACATGTTGTCACACAACAAAATGTGGCCATAAGATTATTAGCAGCTTCTTTTAAAGGGAAAGCTCTAGAATAGTATCAATCCTTGACCAAAAATACCATATCTACATGGGATCAACTTGGAGATCTTTTCTTTGAAATATTTGAAGAGAAGGGTGATAAGTCTTCTTTATTATATCAATTGATTAACATCCAAAGGGCACCACAAGAAGCAATGACTGACTTCAATTCCAAATTTCAAAAGTCTTGGAAAAGAATCCCTACTATAGCTAGACCATTACTAGGTATGGCTATAGTTTTCTACCTTAAGGCTTTAAATTCAGAAATATCTGTTATGATTCAGTCACTTGGAGGTCAGACTCTGCTAGAGGCTTATGACTATGCAATCAAAGCTAAAAATAATTTGATAGATGTTAGAAAGTTGTCTCCAAGGCATCCCATGCCCATATTTCTAGTGATTTCCTTTCCATTACCTCAAGAATCCAATAAATACATAACCCCACCTATGTCTATGTACACATATCCTCAAACACCTACTAAAGAAATTGTCCCTACCTAGTCATCTGAGCTGGATGATATCAAGAATATCTTAAGGACAATTTCTAATGAGTTGATTAATATGAAAAGACAATAGAATATTAATACTAAACACCAATATAAAGGCTATCAAGGAAATAAATTTTCATCATATCCAAACCAATATCAGGGTCCCTAAAGGTAAAATAACCCTCAGCCAACAAACCAATTAGTTGTAGTCCCTACACCCTCACAGACTATTCCTCCCAATTCAAATAGGGAGATTGTTTCAAGGCAAAATAATTATGAAGTTGTAAACAATGAATTTATGGAGAATACTCCATTTCAAGGTCATCAAAACATATTAGTTAGACATGAAGTGCTTCAACCAGTGCAGAATCAAGTAGTTTTTGGACAAATTAAAGAAAAGGCAAGGTATCATTATTTTCCAAGAATTCAAACTTTGGGACCAATGAATGTGGTGGATCAACTGAAGATGACTCTAGCACAAGTATCAATTTGAGACATATTAGCTATTCATGAACAAAGGACACTGTTACAAGAAGCTCTTCAAAGCCAAGTAATGCCCAAATGTACTTGTATCAAAGAAGAACTTGTTGATAAAAGGAAGCTCAAAAACATAGTTCATCTGTAGACAACAACCTTAGTGAACAATGCATTAGAGGTAAGCAAATCCAAACTGGATCCCTTGTATTTAACTTTGATAGTTGGCAAGAAACTATTGCATAATGCAATGATAGATTTGGGGGCTAATACTACAGTAATGCCAAAGTAAATAGCAGATGCTTTAAAGATAAATTATGAGCAACTTGCTAAACAAGTTATGCAACTAGATGGTAAATTAGTGCAAATAATAGGGAGAATTAAATAACTCCCATTACAGTTATATACTTTTCCCATCAAGATATAGTAGTTATAGATATACCTCCTGTATTTGGCTTATGTTTATCAAGATATTTTACAACCAAGATAGGAGGAGATATGTCTCTTGATTGGTCTCACTTAATTCTAAGAACTAAATATGGTTCAAAAATGAAATTCTATCTAAAACACTATTAAAGGATCACATCACCAATGAACCAACATCTAAATTAGAGGTAGATCATGCTATGATAAATAAGGAAGAAAGGGTTTTTTTTGAAGAGTTAGGCGACTGGACTAAGCATGATCAAGAAAAAGAAAATGACCAGTTGTTGGCTATGATGCATAGTGACCCATATGAAAATTATGACTCTACTGGTCTACGCACTTATGTTATTTTTTATGAAGACCATGAAATCCCAAATGTTTTAAGGGAAGAAATGCCAACTAGTCAAGAATCTGAAAAAGATTTAGAAATTTGGACCTTAAATTTTGATGGGGCTAGAAGTAAAAATGGTGATGGAGAAGGAATTTATCTTACTGCTCTAAATGGTGAAAATTTTTAAGGGCTATCCATTTTCAATTTGCTTGTACTAATAATGATGCCGAGTATGAATCTTTAGTACATGGGATCCTATTAGCCAATAAAAAGGGAATAAAGAATCTAATAGTAAAAGGAGATTCAGAACTAGTAGTAAAGCAAATTAGAGAAAAGGCAATAGCAAAGAATGTAAAGATGAAATCCTATAAGCACAGAATTTGGGACTTAATAGAATATTTTAAAGATTTCAATATTGAAGTAGTCCCTAGGATTTAGAATTTTGAAGTTGATAAGATGGCACAAATTGGCTCGCAGTTTGATCCAGCAACTGGCCTATTAGTTAACAATGAGTCAGTAAAGGTTATAATAAGGCCAACTATCCCAGATAATGATGAGAATTGGCAAGTATTTGAGAATGATTTTCAAGTAATCTCATTCTTGCAACAATCAAGGGATTTTTTTGATCAATTGCAACAAAAGATTGAAGAGGCATATGGGGATCAAATTATACAATTAAAGAATAATAAGCTTCTCAAAGGTTTAATAACTTTAGAGAACCTTTTTGATCTAGAAGATGTAAGCCTGGAGAAGAAAATATTTCAAGCAAACAAAGCAGATTATTCTAAAATAGAGGTGAGTGAAGGGAAAAAAATAAAATTTGGAAATTTTGCAACTCAAGTAAAAAAGGAAAGGCTAATTGAATTATGCAAAAAATATGATAGAGTCATAGCCTAGAGCTATGAAGACCTTCATGGATATAATAGAGACATTATTCAGCACACAATTGAACTGACTGAAGGATCTAAGCCCGTCAAATAGAAACAGAGGCTAATGAATCCAAGGATTGAGCCTCTAATAGTGGATGAGTTGCAGAAACTTTTAGATTCTAAAATAATTTTTCCAATCAAACACTCAACTTGGGTATCAAATCTAATACTAATTAGAAAAAATAATGGTTATATAAGACTTTGTGTAGATTTTAGAGATCTAAACAAAGAATCTTTGAAGGATCACAATCTCTTTCCCTCCATGGGACAAATTCTACAAACTGTAGTTGGATCAGAGATATTTTCTTTGCTAGATGGTTTCTCTGGATACAATCAGATTTGGTTGGCTAATGAAGACCAATACAAAACTACTTTTACTACCAAATGGGGAACATTTGCATATGCTAAGATGCCATTTGGCTTATTAAATGCTGAAGCCACTTTTTAGAGAGCTATGGATGTTGCATTTGGGGAATTGATAAATAAAATCATCCTGATTTATCTTGATGATATTACTATTTTTTCAAAAAATGTTGATCATTTTGATCATTTAGAAGATGTGTTTAAAAAATGTCAATAATTTGGAATATCCTTGAATCTTAAGAAATGTATCTTTGTTATCCCTTAAGGCAAATTACTGGGACATATAGTATCTAAAGAAGGAGTCTCCATATACCCAGAAAGAGTGGCAGCTATAATGAAGTTACCTCTTCCAATAAATAAGAAAGCAATTCAATATTTCTTGGGAAAGATTAATTTTGTCAGTCGGTTCATATCTAACTTTGAAAGCTTAGTAAGACTAGTAACACTCTTGCTAAACAAATACCTAATGTTCAAGTGGAGTTCGGAAGGAAGGAAAGATTTTGAAGAGGTTAAGAAATCTATCTCAAAAGATCTAGTACTTAGAAACCCAAACTTTTCTAAGCCTTTTGTAATGTATGTATATGGAGGAGAGCTCAGTATTGCTGTTGTCCTAACACAGAAAGATGATAGATAAGAGGGAGATCATCCAATAGCCTTTTTTCTCAATGAATTTTAGGGAATATGAAACCATATATAACTTTGTGGAAAAACAAGTATATGCTATGGTAAAAGCCCTCAAGAAGTTTAGGCATATAGTATCAGGAAGTAAAATGTTGATACTTGTATCACATCCAAGTGTCAGAGAATGCATCATGGAGGGTGAAATTACTAAAAAAAGAGAAAATTGGATAACTAAGATCCTTGAATATGATGTAGAAGTCAAACCCACTAAATTAGTCAGAGGTAGGGGTTTTTGCCAATATATGACTCAAGAGCTTGAAAAGATGATACATGAAGAGACAAATTCAGGAGCAGAAGAAGAAATTGTATTGAGAATATAAGAAGTTGATCAAGAATCCTAGGTCACAAACAAGATTCATTTTATGAAAAATGAGATTTACCCAAGAGAACTCCCTCAAAATAAGAGAAGATACTAAAGGATGTAAGGAGTTCATTTTGTTTTAATTGAACAGGTTCTTTTTAAAAGAAATTCTGATGTCAAATTGTTAATATGTGTAGAAAAGGATGAGGCTAAGAAAATACTACATGAAATTCATCATGGAGTATTAGGTGGACATTTTTCTGCAAAGAACATAGCTATAAAGATAAGTGAGGTAGGTTATTTCTGGCCTACTTTATTTAAAAAATTTTATCAGCTAGTTAAAAAATGTCAATCTTGTCAATATTATGTGGGGATGAGAAGGAATGCAGCAATGCCTCTTAGTCCTATAATTATGGATGAACCTTTTGCTCAATGGGGTCTTGACTTCATTGGAATGATAAATCCAATGTATATTATGGGTCACAAATGGATCTTAATAGCCACAAATTATTTCATCAGATGGACCGAGGCAGTGCCACTCAAAGAAGCAATAAAAAATGTGATCTTAGATTTTCTAGGGAGTATCACTACTCATTTTAAGGCTCCTCACACCATAATTTTAGATAATGCTAAATTAGTTTTAGGGTCTAAAGTATCTGACTTTGCATTAAGGCATGGAATATATTTTAAAACTTCCTCTAATTATTACCCTCAGGGTAATGGTTTGGTAAAATCAACTAATAAGAACCTGATTAGACTCATCAAAAGAATAAGGGTTGATCATCACAAAGAGTGACATAAAGTGCTTAATTTAGCATTGTGCATTGATAGAATCATGCCTAAATAGGTGATCAAAATTTCCCCATATGAATTGGTATATGGAATATTTTTTGTAATTCCTCTCAGCTTGGAGATTCCTGCTCTCCAGCTGATCAAACAGATTGAAATTGAAGAAAATGGCCCCATGCAGATCAGACTCATGAAACTTATAGAAGTTCAAGAAAAGAGGGATGTAGAACATGATTCATTGATAAAGCATCAAAAAATAATTAAAGACTATTTTGATAAAAGGACTTCAAATGCCCATTTCAAAACAGGATTGATTATTTTGAAATGGGATGCAAGATCTGCCAAACTAGGTCAAAACACTAAGTTTGAAGCATTATGGACTGGCCCTTATAAAATTTGTGCATGTAAACAACAAAAAAAATTTGAGCTAGAAATGATGGAAGGTGAACTTGAGGAGATTCCTGTGAATGGAATCTATTTGAAATATTTTAGTTAAACTCTATTTTTTAGCAGTTTTTGATCATGCCCGAGTTGTAGATTCTTTTTTGAGCAGGCTCAAAAGTCCTTAGGGTCGCCAATAATTGTAGAGTAAAAATAATCTACGTTTCATTCTGATTATTAGCAACACATGATCCAAATCACTGTCCCCTCACACTTTGGTTTGAGACGGTGAAGTTTACATTTAGAGCTCTGGCTTGATGTTCTTTTTGCCTCATTTTTCTCTAAGTGTCAAAGTCAAGCAAAAGTTGCCAAGTGTCATTTTTTGAGGAACTTTTCATAATTTAAATAAGGCTATAGAACATGCCATGTGTCCCATAGTAACTCAATGGAGTACAACAAGTGTCGGCATCTGCATCTCATATGCGTTTCATAGGTTTCTTTCAATAAGCTAAGTATCAGGATCAGGCGGAGGGCACCAAGTGGCAATCACGAAAGGTTCCAATTTGATTTTATAAAAGTGATGGTAGATGCCACATATCTCAACTGAAGAGAGTGGAAGCCACCATGTGTCAACTTCTCAATTATCTTCATTTTATTTCATCGATATAGTAAAGACTGTGGTGGGTCTCAAGTTTTGTTTCTGAAGCAAGCAGAAGCCACCAAGTGTTTCTATCCATATAAATATGAAATGAGGTCTGATTTTTCCTATAATATAAATAGAGTGATGTAGAGACCAACACATGTCACCTTCTGTAGGTTTCTCAAAAAGGTAGATAAAAGTAGCAGAGATCACCACATATCCCTAGTTAAGTAAAGTGGAGATTGCCACGTGTTCTTTATTGAGACAAGCAGAAATCATAACCTATCCCTATGATTTTTTTTAAGTTACTCAGGAAAGAAATGCTATGGGTCTTATTTTTTATTAAGTTGTTAAATTTTTGAAGAAGCAGATTGTGACAAGTGTCAAAGGCAGAACACTCCTGAGCAAAGACACAAAAGAGTATAAGCTATGTGAAAAGTGTTGTGTGTCTTCAGTAAGTGTTATAGAACATACCAAGTGTCATTCTCTAATGTCTCCTAAGTAATAAGAAGGTTTTCAAGGAATTGGCCAAATGTCCTCTTCCATTTAATAGAAGTGACGTCTTGTGGTCTATTTCAACCAATGAACTGTTGGAAGACAGAGCATTTTATAATCTAAGAAATATCTTCTATTAGACACTTCTAGTTCAGTTAGATTTCAGTTGGGCCATTAGATTGGGGACATGCAAAAAATCCAAAGTGAATCCAAGGCTATAAATAAGGTTGCAGAGATCACCAGTAAAGGGGATCATCACATACCAAAGAGAATTTTTTGAGAGAATTATTGTCAAGAGTTTTAGACTTTCTAGAGCTGTGATTAGGAATGTCATTTGCCTTTGTTCTATTTTCTTAAGTTGGAAATTTTATGTAACTTTGCATGTTTCTATGCCTCTTATGTGATTAGAGAATTAATAAGAAGATTGAATCCTGTGCCTTTGTTGATATTTTCTATGTCATTGAAAAAGTAGTCTAAGGTATGTTGTCAAGAGTTTTAGACTTTCTAGAGCTATGATTAAGAATATCATTTGCCTTTGTTCTATTTTCTTAAGCTAAACATTTTATGTAAATATGCATGTTTATGTGCCTCTTATGTGACTGGAGAATTAATAAGAAGATTGAATCATGTGCCTTTGTTGATATTTTCTATGTCACTACAAAAGCAGTCTAAACTGTGAGCCTCTGTTTCTATTGTTTTCATCTTTTACATTGATCATGCCTTGTTTGCTCTTAAATGTAATTGAATCTTACATATAGTTTCAATATGCTCAGATTAAGGGTTGAATTACATTCAGGAAAATCACCATAGTTAAATTTTCTTTCATTACATTTGTGTTTCTTTTAAAATTCCTATCCCTTTTCCAAGTATATGCTCGATATAAAGAAGAGACCAACTTCTTAAAAATTTGGAGGTTGTTTCAAGTTGCAATTCCCACATTCTTGAAACTTCCCATTGTTGGTGTTAGAATCAAAGTGCAATTTTAACCATCAATAATTTTTGGCACGCCCGGTGGGACACTATATTGAAGTTTCTTTCAAGATCATATGAACCAGAGAGCTACAAGGAGTCAGAGCTGCGGACCAGTAACTAGATCTTAGTCTTCTATAAATCTAGGTATTCTTTTTCCACCTTTGGTAACTAGTCCTAGAAGAAGAGTCATCCATTTTATACCAATACTAAGAGCAAATATGGGAGCCCCTATAACCCCAAGAAATTATTCAATTTGGAACATTGATAGTCCTTTGATTCTCCCAATACCACCAGCCACTTGGGACCCTATCCTAGTGAATTCCCTAAAATCTCTACCCAAATTCAGTGGGCAAGACTTCAAAACACCTGAAGAACATCTACAGGATGTATCAGATGTCTGTGCTATACATGTTGTCACATAGCAAAACATGGCTATAAGATTATTAGCAACTTTTTTTAAAGGGAAAGCTCTAGAATGGTACCGGTCCTTGACCCCAAATACCATATCTACATGGGATCAACTCAGAGATCTTTTCTTTGAAGGATTTGAAGAGAAGGGTGATAAGTCTTCTTTATTACAACAATTGATTACCATCCAAAGGGCACCATAAGAAGCAATGACTAACTTCAATTCTAGATTTCAAAAGACTTGGGAAAGAATCCCTATTATAGCTAGACCATTACCAGGTATGGCTATAGTTTTCTATCTTAAGGCTTTAAATTTAGACATATCTGTTATGATTCAGTCACTTGGAGGTCAGACTCTACCAGAGGCTTATGACTATCTAGTCACAGCTGAAAATAATTTGATAAATGCTAGAAAGTTGTCTCCAAGGCCTCCCATGCCCATGTTTCTAGAGATTTCCTTGCCATTACCTCAAGAAGCCCCTAAATCCATAACCCCACCTATGTCTATGTACACATATCCTCAACCACCTGCTAAAGAAATTATCCCTACCTAGTCATCTGAGCTAGATGATATCAAGAATATCTTAAAGACATTTTCTAATGAGATGATTAATATGAAAAGACAATAGAATACTTATACTAAACCCTAATATCAAGGCTATCAAGGAAATAAATTTACATCATAGCCAAACCAATATTAGGGTCCCCAAAGGCAAAATAATCCTCAGCCAGTAAACCAATTTGTTGTAGTCCCTACACTCTCACAGACTATTCCTCCCAATTCAAATAGGGAGACTATTCTAGGGAAAAATAATTATGTAGATGGTACCAATTCCTAGTGTTTCCCTTGAAATAATGCTCACACACCTAGAGACTATCCCATGGGTAATCTACAACAAAAGGTGGCAGAGTAAAGAAGAATGGATGGACAGTTTGCAAGTTCTAGTGACAATCAAGTCTACCAATCTTCTGGTATGCAATATTTAGTCTTAATGGCTCAGATGCAAGGGATGTCTTTGCAACAAGAAGAAGAAATATCCTTGGAATATGTTTTTTTCTTGTGGGTTGAAGATGAAGAATCATTATTCTTGAACAAAGCTTCCACTTCCAAGAAACCAGTAGTGCAATCAGACTACTATACTAGATCAAAGAGAAGAATGTTGGAATAGCCTAAAGTTGTAAACAATGAAGTTATGGAGAATACTCCATTTCAAGGTTATCAAAACATATCAGTTAGACAAGAAGTGCTTTAGCTAGTGCAGAATCAAGTAGTTCTTGGACAAATTCAAGAAAAGGCAAGGTATCATTATTTTCCAAAAATTCAAACTTTGGGACCAATGAATGTGGTGGATCAACTGAAGATGACTCTAGCACAAGTATCAATTTGGGACATATTAGCTATTCTTGAACAAAGGAAACTATTACAAAAAGCTCTTCAAAGCCAAGAAATGCCCAAATGTACTAGAATCAAAGAATGACCTATTGATAAAATGAAACTCAAAAACATAGTTCATCTATAGACAACAGCCTTAGTGAACAATGCACCAGAGGTAAGCAAATCCAAACCAGATACCTTCTATTTAACTTTGATAGTTGGCAAGAAACTGCTGCATATTATAATGATATATTTGGGGGCTCGTACTATAGTAATGCCAAAGTAAATAATAGATGCTTTAAAGATAAAGTATGAGCAACTCGTTAAAGAAGTTATGCAGCTAGATGGCAAATTAGTGCAAATAATAGGGAGAATTAAAAAACTCCCATTACAATTATATATTTATCCCAATATAATTGAAAATCAAGATAATTTAGTTATAGATATACCTCCTGTATTTGGCTTATGTTTATCAAGAAATTTTACATCCAAGATAGGAGGAGATATGTCTCTTGATTGGTCTCACTTAATTCTAAGAACTAAATATGGTTCAAAGATGAAAATTCAATCTGAACCACTATTAAAGGATCACATCACCAATGAACCAACAATTAAATTAGAGGCAGATCATGCTATGATAAATAAATAAGAAAGGGTTTTTGTTGAAGAGTTAGGTGACTGGACTAAGCATGATCAAGAAAAAGAAAATGACCAATTGTTGGCTATGATGCATAGTGATCCATATGAAAATTATGACTCTACTGGTCTAGGCACTTATGTTATTTTTGATAAAGACCATGAAATCCCAAATGTTTTAAGGGAAGAAATGCCAACTAATCAATAATCTGAAAAAGATTTAGAAATTTGGACCTTAAATTTTGATGGGGCTAGAAGCAAAAATGGTGTTGGAGTAGGAATTTGTCTTACTACTCCAAATGGTGAAAAACATTTAAGGGCTATCCATTTTCAATTTTCTTGTAATAATAATGATGCCGAGTATGAATCTTTAGTACATGGGTTCTTGTTAGCCAAGAAAAAAGGGAATAAAGAATCTAATAGTAAAAGGAGATTCAAAACTAGTAGTAAAGCAAATTAGAGAAAAGGCAGTAGCAAAGAATGTAAGGATGAAATCCTATAAGCACAAAATTTGGGACTTAATAGAAGATTTTGAAGCTTTAAATATTGAATTAGTCCCTAGGATTCAGAATTTTGAGGCTGATAGGATGGCACAGATTGGCTCACAATTTGATCCAGCAACTAGCCTATTAGTTAACAATGAGTCAGTAAAGGTTATAATAAGGCCAACTATCCCAGATAATGATGAGAATTGGCAAGTATTTGAGAATGATTTTCAAGTAATTTCATTCTTGTAACAATTAAGGGAATTTTTTGATCAATTGCAACCAAAGATTGAAGAGGCATATGGGGATCAAATTATACAATTAAAGAATAATAAGCTTACCAAAGGTTTAAAACTTTAGAGAACCTTTTTGATCCAGAAGATGAAAGCCTAGAGAAGAAAAGGTTCCAAGCAAATAAAGTAGATTATTCTAAAATAGAGGTGAGTGAAGGGAAAAAATTAAAAGTTGGAAATTTTGCAATTCAAGTAGAAAAAAAAAGGATAATTGAATTATGCAAAAAATATGACAGAGTCATAGCCTAGAGGTATGAAGACCTTCATGGATATAATAGGGACATTATTCAGTACACAATAGAAGTGACTGAAGGATCTAAGCCTGTTAGATAGAATTATAGGCTAATGAATCCAAGGATTAAGCGTCTGATGATGGATGAGTTGTAAAAACTTTTAGATTCTAAAATAATTTTTCCAATCAAACACTCAGCGTGGGTATCAAATCTAGTACCAGTTAGAAAAAAGAATGGTTATATAATACTTTGTGTACATTTTAGAGATATAAACAAAGCATCTCTAAAGGATCACTATCCCTTGCCCTCTATGGAACAAATTCTACAAACTATGGCTGGATCAAAGATATTTTCTTTACTAGATGGTTTCTCTAGATACAATCAGATTTGGTTGGCTAATGAAGACCAATACAAAACTAATTTTACTACCAAATGGGGAACATTTTCATATGCTAAGATGTCATTTAGCCTATTAAATGCTGGAGCCACTTTTTAGAGAGCTATGGATATTGCATTTGGGGAATTGATAAATAAAATCATCCTGATTTATCTTGATGATCTTACTATTTTTTCAAAAAATGATGTTGATCATTTTGATCATTTAGAAGCTGTGTTTAGAAAATGTCAAGAATTTGGAATATCCTTGAATCCTAAGAAATGTATCTTTGTTGTCCCTTAAGGCAAATTATTGGGACATATAGTATCTAAAGAAGGAGTCTCCATAGACCCAAAAAGAGTGGTAGCTATAATGAACTTACCTCTTCTAGTAAATAAAAAATCAATTAAATCTTTCTTGGGAAAGATTAATTTCATCAATCGGTTCATATCTGACTTTGCAGGCTCAGTAAGACCAGTGACACTCTTGCTGAAAAAAGACCTAATATTCAAGTGGACTATGGAAGGAAGGCAAGCTTTTGAAGAGTTTAAGAAAGCTATCTCAACATCTCCAGTACTTAGAAACCTAGACTTTTCTAAGCCTTTTATAATTTATGTATATGGAGGAGAGCTCAGTATTGCTACTGTCCTAACACAGAAAGATGATAGACAGGAGGGAGCACATCCAATACCCTTTTTCTCAAGGACTCTTAGGGAATATGAAACCAAATATAACTTTCTAGAAAAACAAGCATATGTTATGGTAGAAGCCCTCGAAAATTTTAGGCATATAGTATCAGGAAGTAAAATTTTGATACTTTTAACACATCCAAGTGTCAGAGAATACATCATGGAGGGTGAAATTAATGAAAAAGAGAAAATTGGATAACTAAGATCCTTGAATATGATGTAGAAGTCAAACCCACTAAATTAGTCAGAGGTATGGGTTTGTGCCAATATATGACTCAAGAGCTTGAAAAGATGATCCCTGAAGAGACAAATTCAAGAATAGAAGAAGAAATTGTATTGAGAATACAAGAAGTTGATCAGGAATCCTAGGTCACAAGTAGAATTCATTTTATGAAAAATGGGATTTACTTAAGAGAACTCCCTCAAAATAAGAGAAGTTATTATAGGATGCAAGGAGTTCATTTTGTTTTAATTGAACAGGTTCTTTTCAAAAGAAATTCTGATGGCAAATTGTTAAGATGTGTATTAAAGGATGAGGCTAAGAAAATACTACATGAAATGCATCATGGAGTATCATGTGGACATTTTTCTGTAAAGACCATAGCTATAAAGATAAGTGAATCAGGTTATTTCTAGCCTACTTTATTTACAAATTGTTATCAACTGGTTAAAAAATGTCAATCTTGTCAATATTATGTGGGGATGAGAAGGAATGCAGGAATGCCTCTTAGTCCTATAATTGTGGATGAACCTTTTGCTCAATGGGGTCTTGAATTCATTGGAATGATAAATCCAATGTCTAGTATGGGTCACAAATGGATCTTAATAGCCACAGATTATTTCACCAGATGGACCGAGGCAGTGCCACTCAAAGAAGCAACAGAAAATGTGATCCTAGATTTTGTAGGGAGTATCACTACTCAGTTTGGGGCTCCTCACACCATAATTTTAGATAATGCTAAAGAATTTTTAGGGTCTAAAGTCTATAACTTTGCATTAAGGGATGGAATATATTTGAAAACTTCCTCTAATTATTACCGTAAGGGTAATGGTTTGGTAGAATCAACTAATAAGAATCTGATTAGACTCATCAAAAGAATAGGAGCTGATCATCACAAAGAGTGGCATAAAGTGCTTAATTTAGAAATGTGGGTTGATAGAATCATGCCTAAATAGGTGATCAAAATTTCCCCATATTAATTTGTATATGGGAAATCTCTTGTAATTCCTCTAAGCTTAGAGATTCCTACTCTCCAACTGATCAAATAGATTGAAATTGAAGAAAATAGCCCCATGTAGGTCAGACTCACGAAACTTATAGAAGTTCAAGAAAAGAGGGATGCAGCACATGATTCATTAATAAAGCATCAAAAAATGATTAAAGACTATTTTGATAAAAGGACTTCAAATCCCCATTTCAAAATAGGCTCAAATGTTTTGAAATGGGATGCAAGAGCCACCAAACTGGATCAACACACTAAGTTTGAAGCATTATGCACTGGTCCTTATAAAATTTGTGTGTGTAAACAACAAAATTTTTTTGAGCTAGAAATGATGGAAGGTGAACTTGAAGAGATTCTTGAGAATGGAATCTATTTGAAACATTTTAGTTAAACTATGTTTTTTAGCAATTTTTGATCATGCAGGAGTTGTAGATTCTTTTTTGAGTAGAATCATAAGTCCTTGGGGTCACCAATAATTATAGAGTAAAAAATACTCTATGTTTCATTCTAATTATTAGCAACGCATGATCCAAAACACTATCCCTACACACTTTGGGTCAATATGGTGAAGTTTACATTCAAAGCTCAGGCTTGATGTTCTTTTTGCCTCATTTTTCTCTAAGTGTCAAAGTCAAGTGGAACCTGCCAAGTGTCATTTTCTGAGGCACTTTTCATAATTTCAATAAGGCTATAGAATGTGCCACGTGTCCCATAGAAACTCAACAGAGTGCAACAAGTGTCGGCATCCACGTCTCATATGTGTTTCAAAGGTTTCTTTCAATAGGTTAAGTATCAGGATTAGGCATAAGGTGCCAAGTGGAAATCATGGAAGGTTCTAATTTACTTTTCTAAAAGCAACAAAAGATGCCATGTATCTCAGATAAAGATATTGAAAGCCACCACATGTCAACCTTTGAATTACCTTCATTTTATTTCATTGATATAGTAAAGACTATGGTGGGTCTCAGGTTTTGCTTATGAAATAAGCAGAAGCCACCAAGTGTCATTGTCCACGTAAATATGAAATGAAGCCTGATTGTTCTTATAATATAAATAGATTGATGTGGAGACCAACATGTGTCACCTTCCAAAGGTTTCTTAAAAAGGTATCTAAAAGCAGTGGAGATTGCCACATATCCCTAGTTAAGTAAAGTAGAGATTGCCACATGTTCTTTGTTGAGGCAAGCAAAAATCATAACCTATCCCTATGCTTTTTTTTAATTTGCTCAGGTGAGAAATGCTATGGGTCTTATTTTTTGTTAAGTTGTTAAAGTTTTGAAGAAGCGGATTGCGACAGGTGTCAAAGGCAGAACACTCCTAAATAAAGACACAAGAGTATAAGTTATGCAAAAAGTGCCATGTGTCTTTGATAAGTGTTAAAGAACATAACAAGTGTCATTCTCTAGTGTCTCCTAAATAATAAGAAGGTTTTCAAGGAATTGGCCAAGTGTCCTCTTCCATTTAATAGAATGGAATATCCTGCAGTCTGTTTCAGCCAATGAACTATCGGAAGATAGAGTGTTTCAAAATCTAAGAAATATCTTCTGTTAGACACTTCTAGTTTGGTTAGATTTCAGTTAGGCCATTAGATTGGGGACACGGAGACAATTTGGAGTGAATCCAAGGCTATAAATAAAGGTTCAGAGATCACCAGTAAAGAGGATCATCAAATACCAGAGAGAATTTTTTGAGAGAATAATTATCAAGAGTTTTAGAATTTCTAGAGCTGTGATTAGGAATATCATTTGCCTTTGTTCTATTTTCTTAAGTTGGAAATTTTATGTAACTATGCATGTTTCTATGCCTCTTATGTGACTGGAGAATTAATAAGAAGATTGAATCATGTGCCCTTGTTGATATTTTATGTTTCATTGCAAAAGTAGTCTAAGCTGTGTTGTCAAGAGTTTTAGACTTTCTAGAGCTGTGATTAAGAATATCATTTGCCTTTGTTCTATTTTATTAAGTTGGAAAGTTTATGTAACTGTGCATATTTCTATGCCTCTTATGTGACTGGAGAATTAATAATAATATTGAATCCTGTGCCTTTGTTGATATTTTCTATGTCACTGTAAAAGCATTCTAAGCTGTGAGCCTCTATTTCTATTATTTTCATCTTTTACATTGATCATGCCTTGTTTTCTCTTAAATGTAATTGAATCTTACATATAGTTTCATTGTGCTCAGATTAAGGGTTGAATTACATTGCTGTGCATCACCATAGTTAGATTTTCTTTCTTTGCATTTGTGTTTCTGTTAAAATTCATATCCCTTTTCCCAGCATATGCTCGATATAAAGAAGAGACCAGCTTCTTAAAAATCTATAGGTTGTTCCAAGTTTCAAGTCCCACATTTTTGAAACTTCTCATTGTTGGTGTTATAATCAAAGTGAAATTTTAACCATCAACAATTTTTGGCATGCCTGATGGGACACTATATTGAAGTTTATTTCAAGATCATATGAACTAGAGAGCTATGAGGAGTCAGAGCTGCAGACCAGTAACTAGATCTCAGTCTGCTATAAATCTAGGTATTCTTTTACCACCTTTTGTAATTAGTCCTAGAAGAAGAGTCAACCAGTTTATACCAATACCAAGAGAAAATATGGGAGCCCCTATAGCCCTAAGAAATTATACAAGTTGGAACACTAATAGTAATTTGATTCTCCCACTACCACCAGCCACTTGGGACCCTATCCTAGTGAATGCCCTAAAATCTCTGCTGAAATTCAGTGGGCAAGACTTGAAAACACCTAAAGAACATCTGTAGGATGTATCAGATGTATGTGCTATGCATGTTGTCACACAAGAAAATGTGGCCATAAGATTATTAATAGCTTATTTTAAAGGGAAAGCTCTAGAATGGTACTGGTCTTTGACCCCAAATACCATATCTACATGGGATCAGCTTAGAGATCTTTTCTTTGAAAGATTTGAAGAGAAGGGTGATAAGTCTTCTTTATTATAACAATTGATTACCATCCAAAGGGCACCATAAGAAGTAATAACTGACTTTAATTCCAGATTTCAAAAGACTTAGGAAAGAATCCATGCTACAGCTAGACCATTACCAGGTATGGCTATAGTTTTCTATCTTAAGGCTTTAAATTCAGACGTATCTATTATGATTCAGTCACTTGGAGGTCAGACTCTACCAAAGGCTTATGACTATCCAGTCATAGCTAAAAATAATTTGATAGATGCTAGAAAGTTGTCTCCAATGCATCCCATGCCCATATTTCTAGATATTTCCTTACCATTACCTCAAGAAGACCCTAAATCCATAACCCCACCTATGTCTATGTACACATATCCTCAACCACCTACTAAAGAAATTATCCCTACCCAGTCATCTGAGCTGGATGATATCAAGAATATCATAAGGACATTTTCTAATGAGCTGATTAATATGAAAAGACAATAGAATATTAATATGAAAACCCAATATCAATGTTATCAAAGAAATAAATTTCCATCATAGCCAAACCAATATTAGGGTCCCTAAGGCAAAATAACCCTCAGCTAGCAAACCAAGTAGATGCAGTCCCTACACCCTCACAAACTATTCCTCCCAATTCAAATAGGGAGATTGTTCTAGGGAAAAATAATTATGTAGATGGTACCAATACCCAGTGTTTCCCTTTAAATAATTCTCATATTCCTAGAGATTGTCCCATGGGTAATCTACAACAAAAGGTGGTAGAGTAAAGAAGAATGGATGGACAGTTTACAAGTTCCAGTGACAATAAAGTCTACCAATCTTTTGGTATGCAAAATTTAGTCTTAATGGCTTAGATGTAAAGGATGTCTTTGAAACAAGAAGAATAAATAGCCATAGAATATGTTTTTTTCTCATGGGTTGAAGATGAAGAATCAGTATTCTTGAACGAAGCTTCCACTTCTAAGAAACTAGTGGTGCAATTAGACTACTATACTAGATCAAAGAGAAGAATGCTGGAATAGCCTAAAGTTGTAAACAATGAAGTTATGGAGAATACTCCATTTCAAGGTCATCAAAACATAGCAGTTAGGCAAGAAGTGCTTTAGCTAGTGCAGAATCAAGTAGTTCTTAGACAAATTCAATAAAAGGCAAGGTATCATTATTTTCCAAGAATTCAAACTTTGGGACCAATGAATGTGGTGGATCAACTGAAGATGACTCCAACACAACTATCAATTTGGGACATATTAACTATTCCTGAATAAAGGAAACTATTACAAGAAGATCTTCAAATCCAAGAAATGCCAAAATGTACTGGTATCAAAGAATGACCTACTGATAAAATGAAACTCAAAAACATAATTCATCTACAGACAACAGCCTTAGTGAACAATGCACCAGAGGTAAGCAAATCCAAACCGGATACCTTCTATTTAACTTTGATAGTTGGCAAGAAACTACTACATATTGCAATGATAGATTTAGGGGCTAGCACTACAGTAATGCCAAAGCAAATAACAAATGCTTTAAAGATAAAGTATGAGCAACTCGCTAAACAAGTTATGTAGCTAGATGGCAAATTATGCAAATAATAGAGAGAATTAAAAAACTCCCATTACAATTATATATTTGTCCCAATATAATTGTAAATCAAGATATAATAGTTATAGATATACCTCTGGTATTTGGCTTATGTTTATCAAGAGATTTTGTAGCCAAGATAAGAGGAGATATTTCTCTTGATTTGTCTCACTTAATTCTAAGAACTAAATATGGTTCAAAGATGAAAATTCTATTTGAACCACTATTAAAAGATCACATCACCAATGAACCAACATCTAAATTAGAGGCAGATCATGCTATGATAAATAAAGAAGAAAGGGTTTTTGTTGAAGAGTTAGGTGACTGGACTAAGCATGATCAAGGAAAAGAAAATGACCAATTGTTGGCTATGATGCATAGTGATCCATATGAAAATTATGACTCTACTGGTCTAGGCACTTATGTTATTTTTGATAAAGACCATGAAATCCCAAATGTTTTAAGGGAAGAAATGCCAACTAATCAAGAATCTGAAAAAGATTTAGAAATCTATATCTTAAATTTTGATGGGGCTAGAAGTGAAAATGGTGCTGGAACAGGAATTTGTCTTACTGCTCCAAATGGTGAAAAACATTTAAGGGCTATCCATTTTCAATTTACTTGTACTAATAATGATGTTGAGTATGAATATTTAGTACATGGGTTCTTGTTAGCCAAGAAAAAGGGAATAAAGAATATAATAGTAAAAGGAGATTCAAAACAAGTAGTAAAGAAAATTAGAGAAAAGGCAATAGCAAAGAATGTAAGGATGAAATCCTATAATCACAGAATTTGGGGCTTAATAGAATATTTTGAAGCTTTCAATATTGAAGTAGTTCCCAGGATTCAAAATTCTAAAGCTGATAGGATGGCATAGATTGCCTTGTAGTTTGATCTAACAACTAGCTTATTAGTTAACAATGAGTCAGTAAAGGTTATAATAAGGCCAACTATCCTAGATAATGATGAGAATTGGCAAGTATTTGAGAATGATTTTCAAGTAATCTCATTCTTGTAACAATTAAGGGAATTTGTTGATCAATTGAAACTAAAGATTGAAGAGGCATATGGGGATCAAATTATGCAATTAAAGAATAATAAGCTTCCTAAAGGTTTAATCACTTTAGAGAACCTTTTTGATCCAGAAGATGTAAGCCTAGAGAAGAAAAGGTTCCAAGCAAATAAAGTAGATTATTCTGAAATAGAGGTGAGTGAAGGGAAAAAATTAAAAGTTGGAAATTTTACAACTCAAGTAGAAAAAGAAAGGATAATTAAATTATGCAAAAAATATGATAGAGTCATAGCCTAGAGCTATGAAGACCTTCATGGATATAATAGAGACATTATTCAGGACACAATAGAAGTGACTGAAGGATCTAAGCCTATCAGATAGAAATATAGGCCAGTGAATCCAAGGATTGAGCCTCTGATGATGGATGAGTTGTAGAAACTTTTAGATTCTAAAATAATTTTTCCAATCAAACACTCAACTTGGGTATCAAATCTAGTACCAGTTAGAAAAAAGAATGGTTATATAAGACTTTGTGTAAATTTTAGAGATCTAAACAAAGCATCTCTAAAGGATCACTATCCCTTGCCCTCTATGGAACAAATTCTACAAACTATGGCTGGATCAAAGATATTTTCTTTACTAGATGGTTTCTCTAGATACAATCAGATTTGGTTGGCTAATGAAGACCAATACAAAACTACTTTTACTACCAAATGGGGAACATTTTCATATGCTAAGATGCCATTTAGCCTATTAAATGCTCAAGCCACTTTTTAGAGAGATATGGATATTGCATTTGGGGAATTGATAAATAAAATCATCCTGATTTATCTTGATGATCTTACTATTTTTTCAAAAAATGATGTTGATCATTTTGATCATTTAGAAGCTGTGTTTAAAAAATGTCAAGAATTTGGAATATCCTTGAATCCTAAGAAATGTATCTTTGTTGTCCCTTAAGGCAAATTATTGGGACATATAGTATCTAAGAAGGAGTCTCCATAGACCCAGAAAGAGTGGTAGCTATAATGAACTTATCTCTTCTAGTAAATAAAAATGCAATTAAATTTTTCTTGGGAAAGATTAATTTCATCAATCAGTTCATATCTGACTTTGTAGGCTTAGTAAGACCAGTGACACTCTTGCTGAAAAAAGACCTATTATTCAAGTGGACTATGGAAGGAAGGCAAGCTTTTGAATTTAAGAAAGCTATCTCAACATCTCTAGTACTTAAAAACCTAGACTTCTCTAAGCCTTTTATAATTTATGTATATGGAGGAGAGCTCAGTATTGCTACTGTCCTAACACAGAAAGATGAT
Organism: Torreya grandis; assembly: GCA_037957365.1. Classification (NCBI taxonomy): domain Eukaryota; kingdom Viridiplantae; phylum Streptophyta; class Pinopsida; order Cupressales; family Taxaceae; genus Torreya; species Torreya grandis. Next base: position 1,582,001 of record JARHVA010002063.1, on the reverse strand, counting down.
TAACAGGAGGGAGCGCATCCAATAGCCTTTTTCTCAAGGACTCTTAGGGAATATGAAACCAAATATAACTTTCTAGAAAAACAAGCATATGTTATGGTAGAAGCCCTCAAAAATTTTAGGCATATAGTATCAGGAAGTAAAATTTTGATACTTGTAGCACATCCAAGTGTCAGAGAATACATCATGGAGGGTGAAATTACTAAAAAAGAGAAAATTGGATAACTAAGATCCTTGAATATGATGTAGAAGTCAAACCCACTAAATTAGTTAGAGGTATGGGTTTGTGCCAATATATGACTTAAGAGCTTGAAAAGATGATACGTGAAGAGACAAATTCAGGAATAGAAGAAGAAATTATATTGAGAATACAAGAAGTTGATCAGGAATCTTGGGTCACAAGCAGGATTCATTTTATGAAAAATGGGATTTACCCAAGAGAACTCCCTCAAAATAAGAGAAGATACTATAGGATGCAAGGAGTTCATTTTGTTTTAATTAAATAGGTTCTTTTTTAGAATAAATTCTAATGGCAAATTGTTAAGATGTGTAGAAAAGGATGAGGCTAAGAAAATACTACATGAAATGCATCATGGAGTATCAGGTGGACATTTTTTTGAAAAGACCACAACTATAAAGATAAGTGAGCTAGGTTATTTCTATCCTACTTTATTTACAGCTTGTTATCAGCTGGTTAAAAAATGTCAATCTTGTCAATATTATGTGGGGATGAGAAGGAATGCAACAATGCCTCTTAGTCCTATAATTGTGGATGAACCTTTTTCTCAATGGGGTCTTGACTTCATTAGAGTGATAAATCCAGTTCTAGTATGGGTCACAAATGGATCTTAACATCCACAAATTATTTCACCAGATGGACCCAGGTAGTGCCACTCAAAGAAGCAACAAAAAATGTGATCCTAAATTTTCTAGGGAGTATCACTACTCATTTTGGGGCTCCTCGCACCATAATTTTAGATAATGCTAAAGAATGTTTAGGGTCTAAAGTATCTAAATTTGCATTAAGGCATGGAATATATTTTAAAAATTCCTCTAATTATTACCCTTAGGATTATGGTTTGGTATAATCAACTAATAAGAACATGATTAGACTCATCAAAAGAATAGGGGTTGATCATCACAAAGAGTGGCATAAAATGCTTAATTTAGCATTATGGGTTTATAGAATCACATCAAAACAGGTGATCAAAATGTCCCCATATGAATTGGTATATGGGAAATCTGCTATAATTCCTCTAAGCTTGGAGATTCCTGCTCTCTAGCTGACCAAATAGATTGAAATTAAAGAAAATGGCCCCATGCAGGTCAGACTCATGGAACTTCTAGAAGTTCAAGAAAAGAGGGATGTAGCACATGATTCATTGATATAGCATCAAAAAATAATTAAAGACTTTTTTGATAAAAGGACTTCAAATCCTCATTTTGAAACAAGCTCAATTGTTTTGGACTGAGATGCAAGAGCCACCAAACTAGGTCAACACACTAAGTTTGAAGCATTATGGACTGGCCCTTATAAAATTCATGCATGTAAATAAAAAAAATTATTTGAGCTAGAAATGATGGAAGGTGAACCTGAAGAGATTCCTGTGAATGGAATCTCTTTAAAACATTTTAGTTAAACTGTGTTTTTAGTGATTTTTGATCATGCGAGAGTTTTAGATTCTTTTTTAAGCAGGCTCAAAAGTCCTTGGGGTCACCAATAACTATAGATTGAAAAATACTCTACGTTTAATTTTGATTATTAGTAACACATGATCCAAATCACTATCCCTACACACATTGGTTCGAGATGGTGAAGTTTACATTCAGAGCTCAGGCTTGATGTTCTTTTAAGTGTCAAAGTCAAGTAGAAGCTATAAAGTGTCATTTTTTGAGGCACTTTTCATAATTTCAATAGGGTTATGAAACGTGCCACATGTCCCATAGTAACTCAGTAGAGTGCAACAAGTGTCAGCATCCACATCTCATATGCATTTCAAAGGTTTCTTTCAATAAGCTAAGTAGATTAGGCAAGGGCGCCAAGTGGCAATCGCTGAAGGTTCCAATTTGCTTTCCTAAAAGCAACAGAAGATGCCATGTATCTTAGCTGAAGAGAGTGGAAGCCACCATGTGTCAACCTCTAAATTATCTTCATTTTGTTTCACTGATATAGTAAAGACTGTGGTGGGTCTCAAGTTTTGTTTCTAAAGCAAGTGGAAGCTGCCAAGTGTTGTTGTCCATGTAAATATGAAATGAGGCCCAATTTTTCCTATAATATAAATAGAGTAATGTGGAGACCAGCATGTGTCACCTTCTACAAGTTTCTCAAAAAGGTAGCTAAAAGTAGTGGAGATCACCACATATTCCCAGTTAAGTAAAGCAGAGATTGCTACGTGTTTTTTGTTAAGGCAAGCAAAAATCATAACCTATCCTATGATTTTTTTAAAGTTGCTCAGGTGAGAAATGTTATGGGTCTTATTTTCTTTTAAGTTTTTAACGTTTTTAAGAAGCAGATTGCGATAGGTGTCAAAGGCAGAACACTCCTGAGCAAAGACACAAAAGAGTATAAGTTATGCAAAAAGTGCCTTGTGTCTTTGGTAAGTGTTGTGAAACATACCAAGTGTCATTATCCAGTGTCTCCTAAGTAATAAGAAGGTTTTCAAGGAATTGGCCAAGTTTCCTCTTCCATTTAATAGAAGGGAATGTCCTACAGTCTGTTTCAGCTAATGAAATGCTGGAAGACAGAGTGTTTCAGAATCTAAGAAATATCTTCTGTTAGACACTTCTAGTTCAGTTAGATTTAAATTGGGCCATTAGATTAGGGACACGTAAACAATCTAGAGTGAATCCAAGGCTATAAATAAGGGTGCAGAGATCACTAGTAAAGGGGATCATCATAAACTAGAGAGAATTTTCTGAGAGAATTATTGTCAAGAGTTTTAGACTTTCTAGAGCTATGATTAGGAATATCATTTGCCTTTGTTCTATTTTCTTAATTTGGAAATTTTATGTAACTGTGAATGTTTATGTGCCTCTTATGTGACTATAGAATTAATAAGAAGATTGAATCCTATGCTTTTGTTGATATTTTCTATGTCATTACAAAAGTAGTCTAAGTTGTGTTGTCAAGAGTTTTAGACTTTATAGAGCTGTGATTAAGAATATCATTTGCCTTTGTTCTATTTTCTTAAGTTGAAAAATTTATGTAACTGTGCATGTTTATGTGCCTCTTATGTGACTAGAGAATTAATAAGAAGATTGAATCATGTGCCTTTTTTTGTGTCACTGCAAAAGTAGTCTAAGCTGTGAGCCTCTATTTCTATTGTTTTCATATTTTACATTGATCATGCCTTGTTTGCTCTTAAATGTAATTGAATCTTACATATAGTTTCATTGTGCTCAGATTAAGGGTCAAATTACATTTAGGTGCATCACCATAGTTAAATTTCTTTCTTTTCATTTGTGTTTTTGTTAAAATTTGTATCCCTTTTCCCAGTATATGCTCAATATAAAGAAGAGACCAACTTCTTAAAAATTTGGAGGTTGTTTCAAGTTGCAAGTCCCACATTCTTGAAACTTCCCATTGTTGATGTTAGAATCAAAGCACAATTTTAACCATTAACAATAACATTATGTAATAGCATCAAGTATGATTCACATGGGCTATGACCCAGATATTATAATATGATAAAACTATAAAACTTATTTGTCTAAAGTAATGTTATAGTTGTATACATTATCAGTCCAAAATGCTTTTTATTTTATATGCTTACTTCAAATCAAAATAGATAAATGCATAACTAGGGTATTTTTGATTGGATACATATAATACTGATTATAATACACTTGTGATTAAAAAATGATTATGATTAATATCATCTTGATTATATGCCCCTTCCCAAAGGGAAGAGCCACTCCTAGTGGGGAGGTGTGAGGGAGTCTGTCAATTTTTGGTTGGAGGACAAAAACCTAGATGATGTTCTTCCTCTCTATATCTACAAGTTAACCTATCTTCATTCATAATTGTGTCTACCATATAGATGATTGAGTTGTTTATTTGTATCTCTAATGTACTAATATTCTTTGACATTATTGATGTTTAGGCCTACTCAATTGTTTTTTTTTTGCACTTTTTATATTCATTGTTTAAACATTCTAGTGCAAAAAAGATTGTAATACTTGATTATAAATGGATATACATTATTTGATTACAATTTATTAAAAATTGGCACTTTTATTTGGCATGGTGATCTTCTACATATTATTATAGTTTATGCACCATGTAGACCCCTTTTTGGAAATAAAATAACAATTATGGTATGCTTAATCAGTGGATTTATTTGGCATTATGTACCTACTATATTTGTATCATTCTATAGTGATAATTTTAAATTTATATGGTGTGTGAATTGTAAAATTATTATATATATCATTTAATGAATGTTTATACTTAAAAATAAATTATACATAAATAAATTATACATATTTTCACTATTGAACATAGTAAGGTTGTAACATGTGGTATCGGAGCTTAATTCAAATTTGGATGATACATATATAATGTAGTAATCCTTTATAACATACAGAACCATATATGATGACACAATAATAAATTAATTAAAGGCTTAGAAATTCATGCATAGTTCATAAAAATTAGAAGGATGTGTTTATATGTATAGGCTCTAAAAATTTCCATTAATTAAGCATTTAAAAAGTAACACATTTCTAATATAACCAACACAGTCACCATTACATTTTTATAAATGTTTTTTTTATTTTTGTCCTTCACTATTTCCTTTAAATGTCATTATTTTATTCACTCAACTATCTTATCTATTCCTTTAATATGCATATGAGTTACTAGTTTTTGAACTATGTCATACATAAAACTAAATTATTCTAACCATAATTAGTCTATTTATAATTGGAACATTTTTGTATACAATCATTAGATAGGAGTTTAAGTTTTTTTATTATGGTAAAGATGTAGGTTTTGCCTAGGTCCTACCCCATAAAATTACCAATCACTAAGCCAAAGAGAGAAACAAAAACATACAACTAAATATCAACATTATAAAAAGGTTATATATCAACAACAAAGTAATAATAGATTAACAATAAATGAGCAATAAAAATAGAGAAAAATGGATAGCACATAAATTATATATTAATGTCCTTGATAACATTATTCAAGTATTCAACCAATTTAATTAAGACAAGCTCCATTTCCTTTGCTATGTTATCCCTAATAATCACATCCTTATCTTTCTATAGACCTAGTTCTCTTACTTACACTTCCTTTACTATGTTGTTTGTGAATAGGTTTTATAAGAGCCTTGATCATATTAATGTTGGAAATGTAGTTCTTAATGGTCATTTTACTCATTTGTACCAAATTTTGAACATGACCCTTAATAATTTTCTTATCCATTTATAATTTCTCCACCCTAGTTTCAAACTCCTAAAGTTTCTTACCTTCACCATCATCAAAAAACTTGTGTTGGAGAGAAGTAAGGACATCAATATCTATGATATTATTCTTATTGTATCTAAATATCCATGCCAACAATATTTTTTGTAAATACACATCATATATAAGATAATTAACCTTATTGTAATAACTATCATTTGGACCAACATCTTCTTCATTTTTATTCCTTTTTCACAACCTATGTTCTTCCATTGGCATGGCACTCTATTTCAAATCAAAGTCATTAGAGATGACTTTAGGATCCTCCTTGGGGATATTATCCATCATCTCTAACTCCACATCTTCCTCTTCCTTTGCCTCATCCACATTATCATCTTCATCCTTTGAGTTAGAAACCAAAAAGGTTTTAGTTTTCTTAGAATATTTAGAGTAAGAAGACTCAAAATATTTGGTCAAAATTTTAATGGAAATAGTTTTAGAATAAAGGATTTTCACCTTAATATTAGGGGTAAAATTAAGCACTTTCTAAGGATCCATCAATCTAATATAAGTGGTAATGCTAACATCATAGGTTTTGGCATGTTTTTAGAGAAGTAAAATTAAGGCCTAGTTGTGGGGGAGATGAGAATTTGCTTGATGCACTTCTTTGATTAAATTCCCCAGTGACATAATAAAATATAAAGGCAAATAAATATGGAATTTATCATGAAATTGATTCAAGAGAAAAAATTGATAAGATAACACCTCACTATACCATCCATCCAGGGAAATGTACTTCATTATTTGCCTTGCCACCTCTAGATAGGGGTCAAGAAGTACCTCATAAATATCCTCCTTGATATAGAACTGGGACTTCACTAGGAAAATGAAATTACTTAATTTCTTCATCTTATTCTTTTTTGTTTATGTAGAAGTACCTCTTGTGAGAAATCATACCAGTGACTTAGGAAATGAATTATTTTTATACGATGATAGTAACATCTTTCATTATCATTGTGTAGTCATTTAATCCCTAAGAAAATTCTAGTGATATATGGGTGTTAAATCCCTAAATTTTTTCCATGTAGTTCATTAGCCCACAATCCTCTAAAATTCTCCAAAAAAAATTATTTTTCTTGACCACCTATATCAATGAATCTCTACACAATAAAGATCACCATGCATGATGATTATTTGACACATAAAGTAGTAGGCAATGCATCTATGAAGCCAAAATTACCATAGTGATCCCTTTGCTAATCCCAATTGATACAAGTGAATGCAATAATAATATTATGCTCCCTTTCACTAATATCATTAATGCATAAATTCGCATGATGAATTGGGATACAATGCCAAAATATTTGATTGATTCTCATGTTTGGTGAAGATTTCACATGATTGTTAGCCTTGATGATACAAAAATTAATATGCTAAGTCATAACCTTGAGATAATTACACTAAAATCTTTTAAACATGTCATCACAATTAGAGGGTTATGCCTTAACAATGAAATAAGCCTTAGGATAAGAAAATATAAATGCAATTTTTCTCATACCAAAAAGCATTCAACATGATAAAATCAAAAATCCCTTCAAAATAAGAGTTTTTTGGTAGATAAATCATCTTTAATGATTTTTAAGACTTGAACAAGGAACTTGGTATCCTTAATCCATTTTTCACTCTTCTAAATTGGGATCCCATATTTTTGAATCAATATATAACTTTATTACCCTCCTTCAGGGTATTAGTACAAAATTATAATGGAATAACCCCATAATATAATGGATTTTCATAATGATATTAGAAATAATCCAAGATAGAACATGTTTCCCAATAATACAATTTATAATGTGTTGGGAATATCCGTCAATGCATATGCATGTTAACCCCATATCTTTATCAAGTCTTACCCACCAAATATTATCCATATCTTTAGCAAAATGATTGGTCTGGATACCAATTTTCCTAGCAAATGTAATAATGAAATTGCCTTTATCCTCCCTTATAATTCCTCCACAACCATCCAAAATTGGGTTTCCTTTGGAAAAACCATCAAAATAAAAAATTAACCCATCTATAAGAGGGGAAGGTCCATTTATTCATACTCCTAGTTTGAATTTTATAATCCAAGCATTGACTCACTAGCATACTAATTTTTAATGAGGAAACTAGAGCTGATTTAAACTCATTAATCTTGAAACTTTCCATATAAGAATACATTTCCAAATTTTCTTTCAAGGGATTGAGTGATTTAAGGGAAATAATGTCATATTTGGTCTTGGTCCCTCTAAAAATTATATTATTCCTTTTTTTCATACTCCCTATAAAATATTAGGGAGAGCCAAAGTCCAAAGTAATTTAAAAATTTTACTTGAAAAGGGATAAGTCCATTGAAACACAGGGCTTGAAAGAGGAGGTAAAACCCAATTAACCCCAGACTTATAGATAATTTTACCAAAGATATAAAAATTGAAAGGGCAATCCAACATAAGGTGAGAGACAAATACAACATCATTTTCACAAAGAACATAATGATTGGGTATATATATTTCCTTTTTCTAGAGATTTTCCATCATAAGGATTTTATTTTGAATAGACAACCAAATTAAAAGGTTAACTTTAGGAATAAGCCTTTGTTCCATATATTCTCCCATTAAAATCCATCAGGGTTAGATTTAGTATCCATAAGATAACCTCATTTAATAGAATACTTTCCATCCAAAGTGGTCTCCCACATGAGTTCATCCTCTTATGAGGAGTTCCTAATGAAATAGATTCTCAAAAAAATATTTAGATCATAAAGTATTTGATCTTGATTAGGAATAACATTGTACAATTTAAATTACTTCTATTGTCTCCCTATAACATCAATTAAAGTGTGGTCCTGAACAATGTTCCCCATATATTAATTTAATGTGAGCTAATAATTCATTCCAAGGATAAATTTGGTGAAGAGGGTAGTCAAGAATCCATTTATCCTCCCAAATTTAGGCCTTATCTCCCCCCACCAATATGTCATTCAATCCCATCTAAGATAATATTTATACACTTTAATAACTAATTATAGAATGAGGAGCCTTGAGGTAGATTGGCCACTATAAGCCAAGAAACATCATCCCATCTAGCTAGGTATTTAATTTTCTATATCTTAATCCATAGATTGGTTTCCTTAATAAATTTTCATCCTAGCTTAGAGGTTAGTGACTTGCTCATTATCTACACCTTATGAATTCCCAATCCCCTTGATTGAAAGGTTAGAAAACTTTATCCCATGTAACCAATGGGAACATGTTCCTTTCATAAATACCATTATAAAGGAACCCTTTATAAATTATATCCACATAATCCATTATATGTTTTGTAATTTTAAAAATAGGCATAATACAAACTAGCAAATTCTTTAAGGTGTTTTTAATCAATAATAATTTTTCATCTTGAGATAACAACTTACCCTTCCATCTTACCAAATTATTTTGAAACATATCTATAAATAAATTCCACATTCCAATAGTCACTCTATCCATAAAAATAGTCATTCCCACATAATAATTAGGGAGATATTTAACATTGCATCTAAGACTATTTGTAATTCTATGTTATCTACACATAGGAGTGTTAAGAAAAAACAACTCACTTTTATCCAAACTTATCTTCTGACTAGAGGAACTTTCATAATATTCAACGATCATTTTAAAAACCTTAGTTTCAAAAACCAAATCCTTTTCCATGATTATTTTATCATCAGCAAATTGTTGATGAGTTATAGGGACAAAGTTAGATGCATGTTGAATTCCTTTCAATTTTCCAACATAAACCATAGAGGATAAAGACCAACTAAGTACTTCATTGAATATAATAAAGAGAAAAGGAAAAAGGGTATCTCCTTTCCTTATTCCATGATCACTAAAAAAAAATTATACCATAGAATAATTTATAAAAATAGAGAACATGGTTTAATAAATATAAGTTAAAACAACTTTTCTTGAAATCCATTTCAAATCTAAACCTCTCCAAGATTTTGTCAATAAATTCCCAAGACACTCTATCATAAGATTTGTTCATATCTAACTTTAGAATAATTCAATACTTTTTGATTTCCCATGGAATGAACCATTTCATGAAATAAAATGATTCCATATTGAATCTATTTACCAACAAAAAATCTCCTTGCTATTCAAAAATTATTAAAGGGAGAAGAGGCTACAATCTAACATCAAGAATATTGGTGAAAATATTATACACAATATTAAAAATACTAATAAGGTAAAAAATATTAAAATATTAATCCCAAAAAAATTTAGGAATGAGAGAAATAAAGGTGTTATTTATATCCCTAAGGAGTTTTCTAGAATTAAGGAATTCATTCATAGTAGTTGTAACATCCCATTTGACCATGTCCCATTTTTTTGAAAAAAGAATTTCAAAAAACCATCTAAACCAAGAGAATTATCTCACTCCATATTATAAACCACAAACTCCAACTCCTCAACTAAAAATAATTTTATGAGGTTGTGATTATCTTTTAGTGGGATGAGAGTAATAATTAAATCTAAAATATTAGCACTCTGATCGAGATTGATATTTTCATCCTTAGAAAAAGGTTTTTTTTTTAAAATGGCTTCAATACTAATAGACTACATATCATTGGTTACATATCCATTATATTTTAATATTTACATAATTTTATTGGAACTCCTATGCTTAAGAGTTGACAAATGAAAGAACTTTGTGTTTTGGTCTCCTTCCTTAATCTAGACTGCTCTCAATTTTGGACACCAAATATTTTCTCCTCTATAGTAAGGGACTGATACTCATAGAGAAGATTATTTTCATTCCTATAACTTTATTGATTCATTCCATTAATCTCTATATATATTTTAATTTTAGTTAGCTTCTCCTTAATTTATTTCTTTGGCTAAAAAATGTTTCCAAAAATGTCTATATTCCATATTTTAATTTGAATATTCATATTCTTAATTTTTTTTAAAGTCTAAATATGGTGTACCCATTAATATGAACATTACACCAATCCTTAAATCTATTGGTTATATCAATATGGAAAATCCACATTTTTTAAAATGAAAAGGAGTTTTCCTAGTTCTTGGATCAACTTCAACTTAAACTAAAGGGTTATGATCGGAGCTAATTCTAGGAAGGATAGAAAGATAGAAATTATGATTAAGAAACTAGTAATGAGATATTATAAATATATCTAGATGAACTTAAATAAGATAATATCCTAATTGTTTACTATACCAAGTAAAATTCAAATATGTGAGCTAAATATCCATCTAACTATTGTTGGAGATAAACATAGAAAAATGACCCATAATCTTATTAAAATATATATGACCTCCTCTTTTATCAATAGTTGAAAGGGGTGTATTGACCTGATCTATATTGACAATAATTGATGAATTGAGAAAGCTCATCCCATAACTTTATGTGAGCCATAAAACTATTGGGAGAATATATGTTAGAAAATATCAAAGAGGAATTATTCTAAAAATTAGTGAAAAGGATTGCAATGTGGTAATTATTAGATTAAAAAATAATCCAATTTAATAAATAATATTTCCAAAGAGTAATTAGACCACTAAAATTCCAAATAGCATCAACTATAAAACTTGAAGCATTCTTCCAAAATTTATTACTAATATTCAAAACCTTTTCTAAAGACATTTTAGTTTATGGAATGGCTGAAATCATAAGTTTATGATTGAAGATCATGTCCTTCAAAACCCTATGTTTATTTTGAATTTTAATACCTTTAATATTATAATATATGAAAATCATTTAGATAGATATAGAACTCCCAAACATAGCTAGAGTCACATGGGTTCAATCTATTATCTATTTCTCAATGGATTTAAGTTTGGTCTCTTTTTAACTTGGTTTCCCCACCTTATCTAAAACTCTTACACCTATCCTTATTTTTAAAATAAATTTTTATTGTGTTTTCCTCCTTGTAGTAATAGAATCATCCTCTCTGCTCATATGAAAACCTATAAATCATATAGAGGTTTATATGGATAAAGTTGGAGAAGCAATACATTTTGAAGAATCAAAAGAATGTATTAGATCTCTTGAATATATAGTACTTGATCTATATCATCCTTATCCTTTTGAGAATTAATAAATTCAATTTGAGTTAATGAGCAAGGAATAATTTCCAACTTGTCCAACTCTGAATCTTGAAATTGATCTAAAATTATATATTGTGAGGAAAGCAAGACATTAGAATAAAGTACCTTTGTCTTGATCTCATTCAAAATATTCCACTTTTATTTTTCCATTTTAGTATCCTTAATATATATATATATATATATATATATATATATATATTCTTCAAATATCTTTATATATATATATATATATATATATATATATATATATATATTCTTCAAATATCTTATCTAGGATATGGCATTAATCATGGGGATTAGGACTCTGATTGATCTATTCAAGAGTCATATCATCCTTTTTAATACATTTCTCCAAAACATTTAAAATATTACCTTGATATTTTAACTTCTTATTGGAAGTAAGGTTCCTCATTTCCTTTTGAATATTGTTGATAGGAATATGATCATTAATAGCATGCTTCTTTTAGGATGTTACACTAGTAATCTTCTACCAAACTTATTAGGCCTTCATCGTATTACCCTAGATCTTAAGAGTATTAGGACATGTTTTTAAATTATTTCCAAACATTTTAAAAGTTATAAATAATATAAGGGATTCCTCAAATTATATCTTCTGACACGAATCCCCCAAATAAGAATGCAGATCTATAGATCTTGGTAATGTTTGTCCAGTGATAACATTAACACATATCCTCACAAAAAGCCAATCTAGTTTTACATTGAGTTACAGAATGAATGGAAATCAAGCATTCATATCATCTTGGATATAGCATGAAAAGGTTCCTCATCCAAGAACTCATAATATAATCTAGGGAATCTAATCAAAATATGCATCAAATAAATATCCTCTTTGTCTAGATCAAAACATGACTTTCATTTTCTTAGAAATAGACCCATCTATCCAAAAAACTAAGGACCTCCTAAAAGTACCTTTGTAAAATCTTATTCAATGTTAAATATAAAGAGAAATAAACCCTTCAACATCATATAAATTTCCATATGACCTTTTAGTTTCCATTTTCATTTTGCTAATAAAAATATAAATTTGTAACTCACTACAATATCAATCTATGAATACCTGATCTAAGAATTGAATGTTTCAAGATAAATATTTTACTCAAATTATTTATAACACTCTTCACATTTCATTTTGATAATATATATAAATTTATATGATGATGATGATGATGATGATGATGATGATATGATCTCTCCCTACATGGCTAGAGATAGACCTTAAAAAAATAAAAAAAATGGACCTATAGGAAATGATTCATAAAGATGTCAAAATATGAATTCAAGTTTATTAAGTTTATACAAAGTAAATTGATCTCAATCTAGCATATCAGAACTATTTACCATAGTTAAAATAAAAAATTTAATATGACTCACCACTATGAATTTGAAGGTGAGAATGAACTCTCACCCCCAAGTTTATAGGGGTGATAAAAAATAATTAACTAAATATACAAAGCAAAGTCATAATTGTTAGAAACTCATTCCACTTATTCCAAAAAATTATATTGAATGTATGTTTTAATATTATGTTAAGCATTTAACACTTAAAATTAATAATGCAAAATTGAAATAAATACAACACCTATCCATCGATGTCTATTATACTAGGTTATATGTAAGGGTTCCATTCCACATTATTATTTGGAAGTGTTTGTATTACTTATAAATGTAAATAGCATACAACTAAAATAATCCCTTATGTGCTCATTTATATATTTAGCATTAATTACCCACATATTAATAGAAATGTATGGTTGGCTTAGCTCGTAACTTCTCTCTTGCTCCAATATTCACTCAACCTTATACTTCCTTCCACCATTTCCTCCTTCCATCATTATTTTCCTTCTTATATATATTTCCTTCAATATTTTAGATTTCAATCTCATTTCCAAAAAATATAAAAAACCCCATTTCTCTTAAATGCAATAGTGTCATGTTATTCTCTCCACCCAAAACTCCAACTACCTTTATAATTGCTTTTATAAGTATCAATATAAAAATATTTTTGTTCATATGTTCTCCTAAAATTATGCCACTTTCTCCTATATACATAAATAGACCAAATGGTAGTTGCATAGTCTATTTAGGGTTTCAACAAAAATTAATCATGCTACATAATCTTCCACTCGAGTCTCATTAGCTTGCATGCACAAAACAAAAACATAAAACAATATAATTTATTTTTAGTCAAGTGTTTAACTATGTCCCTCTAACTTAAGGTTAGTGTAACTCACTAATTATACCACAAAAAGTGGCTTTACCTACATTTTACAACAAAATATATTATTAATGAATTTGGTAATTAAACCTTATCAATGAAATCTTATGTGTTTTAATAAATCCTTTTTTAAAAAATTACATAATTTAATACCTTATGAAGATACCCCTTTAGTTATACATGGTTTAATGCTTTTTAGGTTCACAAGGAGGGAGAGAAGTAATAACCCATGGGCCTATGCCACCAATTAGCAACACTTGATAATACATTATCAAATACATGAGTTACAAAATACCAGATTAATCAACAATATAAATGATTGTCAAGGTTAAAGAATCAACTAACTATTCATTTGGGACGTCAAAATGCATATAAATTAGTATGCACTAAGTCAAATAGTCAAACAAATGTTGTCAATGTATAAATATAAAAGGAATTAACATATATTGAGAAGTTTTTTCATTGATGTCAAGGTTGATGTCATTTGATGTCAAGGTTGATGTCATTGATGTAAAGATGCACCTGGTGAAGATTTATGGTGAGTAGTCTGTGAGATATGATCCATGTGACAAGAGATAATTTGAAGAAAACCTAATGTCTCTATTTTTAGAGATAATTTAAATGAAACCTAATTATTCCTCTATGGTTTATGTCAATACTTAGGTCAAGGTAAGAATGTTTTGAGTACTAGTCCTTTAGTACAAGGTATCTTAAGAAGCTTAGTCATATCATGAGCATGTGCATGATGAACATGAATAGGTATGTGTAGAGTTATGATATTTTATAATAATAATAAAATGAATTTGATAAATTTTTATAATTATAAAGGAGTTTTTCAAAGTTAGTTGTCAAGATTCAAGTGCTTGAGAAGCCTAGTCATGACACTAATCTTTGCATGAAGAGACCTTGTGAGAAGGTATGAACTTCGTGTCCAAGTAAGATGGATGTAAAGAGACATAAGAGGTTGTATGAGGTTTTTTTAGAATTAATATGAGGTTTTAGATCACTCATGAGATTATTAGATTAATCCTATAGTGGTAGGACCTACAGACCTACCATGTAACTAGACTAGTTCTAGACCCTACCTAACCTAATGAAGTGTCATGGGGTATTGTCAAGGCATATGAATAATGTATGATAGTTTTTAACATGTTAATAGTTTTTATGAAATGTGTATTATTTTTTTACATCTTGTATAGTGATTATAAGATCAGTTTCAAGGCCTAGTGTGACTTATAAGGCAAGGCCTAAAGAGCAAAGTGAGAGATGTTAGCCAAATGGAGTATCAAGATAATTTTCCAAGGAAAGTATGGACAAGTGAGTGTTTTAAAAATTATTTCATTTTTTTCAAGTATTTTGACCATGTTTTAAGTCAAAATTTTAAGTTTAATACAATAAAAAGTGTTTTGAGGTCTATCATGTGCATAGAATGAAGGGTTCTCAACTCAAGAAGAACTTTCAAGTGTTCATTGGATTGTGTAAATTATACATGGTAATATAATAAAATCATGGTATATGGGTGAGTTTCCTATCTCAAATTTACAATCATTGGTTTTTATAATAATGGGATAATATTTATGAATGATCATTAAGACTGGAAGATGGTTTAAACCCTTAAAGAACCCTAATAATGATCAGTTGTGAAAGATATTATTATAAAATAGTCTTAATGGTTTTGTATGGATATTTAAGTGATTGTATCATTTATTAAACTCTCAAAATCACCTCTATGTGTTATTGGTTTTTTAGGTGAGTGAGTGGACCCTACAAGAAAGGCCTTGTTTCTTAGAGATTTATTGTAGCAATTAGATTTGACCAAGTCAAAGTTGATAAATGAATGAAGGTTGAAGCTTGATATTTTTATATTATGTCCATGGTGGTTTTTTATTAGTTTATATCCCTTAGGTTTTCTAAAATTTTCATCCAAGTTGACCAATCACTAACATACCTAATGGTGCACATAGTGAGAAAAGCAAGCATAAGATAGAAGTTGATTAGGGGTGTGATATCATGGATTAGGGATGAATAAAATTAAATGGATAGGTTTTTAATTAATTGTAATAAATTTTAATTTTTTATATATGTTTTTGAGGTTAGTGGACATGATTAAATTATTTCTCATAAGTTGACATGTCCAGTGTAGATGAGACAATGAAGGTGTGAGTTCATGAGATTGGTTTGTAACACCAATATTATCATTTGATCATACTATATATCTATATAATAATGGTATTATGATAAATTTAGATCATATAAATTCATTAGTATTATGTTAAAAAATTATATATATGTTTCAACCTTTTTTTATTATAAATTATTTTAAATTTTTTTGAAGTCAGTATAAAAGGTTGAAACATTGAATTCAAACTAGCTTGTCTAGTTGAGTAAGGTTTAAGAGAGAGAAGGTTAGAAAATTGGTCTACAAGACCAATATTTAATATTAAATATTATTATTTATTTGTTATATATTATTTTTATGATGTTGTAAGATCATATTTATGCATTTGAAGTCCTTGATTATGTTACTTTAGGTATCGAATATCAAGTTTTCATGACTATGTTTTGTGGCTAGTTGGTAGTTCTAAGTGGGCTGTTTGTAGAGAAGGGTTTGAGCAAATTTTCCATGATTTTTGTAGTATAAATCACATTTAATTTTCCCAAATTAATTTATCATATATATGTATGAATTTTTACCATTTTTTTTTGTAAATTTTGTGTTTTTACCTCAGTTGTTCATGACAGATTTTCTAGGTATGCAAGACCTATGGAGAATAATGTTTTGAGAAGAGGTTCAACCAGTGGTTGGACATAAAAAGTTTTTTGAACCTAAATTTATTTTTTATAATTTATTTTCATTATATTTTAAGTTTTTTTTAATGTGATTTAATAATATCAAAGTGTAACGTGTTCTAAGCAGACCTAATAAGAATGAGACCTAAAGATGAGATAAGGCCTAATTGAGGTAGGTCAGACCTAAAGGAACCCAAATCATATTTGGTCCATGTATATGATATGTATTAATTTACATTTAATGACTGACCTAAGAGGGGTAAGGGTACTTTATTGACTAAGAAGGATATGAACATGAGTCTTATATAAATACTAGGCAAGTTTAGGCCTATGGAAAGGTGTAGAGTAGAAGAAAATGAAATAGAAAATTGGTAAGTAGAATAATGTATTTTAGACCATAATAGGTGCATATAGGAACTATTATTAAGTTTTTATAGAATTTTTTATATTAAAATCAAGGTCATATGACCTAATCAAGTCAAGAAGAGGGATAGTTGAGCGAAGAAGGCTAAAAGGAAGTTTGAGAGGGCTAAGAGTGTGAAAAGATGAAGAAGTGGTCATCATAATTTAGTTGAAAAATATTTTGTCCTATATTTTATCAAAGTTTTTAGTTTTTTGAGTTGGTGCTAAGTCATCTAGGGGGTTGGTGCCTCCTTGAACATTGGTACTTGTTAAAGCATAGCTAGGTTGGTGCTTAGCTAGTTCGGGTTGGTGCTCCATGTGAAGTTGTTTATTCACTAAATTTGGTGTTTATATTATATCAACATATTAAATTTTCATATATCAATGTGTTTTTTCCCCTTGAGGGTTTCCCACATATATGGTGTGTTGACTTGTGTAATACTATTTCATGTTTCTATAGTTGATTGCTTATGCATTGCTTGATATATATGTTGATGTGATGGTTCATGATTAATTAAGTTGAATTGATAAATTTTTTTTTTGAAGATTGATTCACCCACCCTCTTAGTCATTTTGTTTCCAACAACATCGACCAAGATAACTAGATGTATTTATGACACTAAATAAAAACTAAAAAGTAATCTATGCAATCAAAGATAGCAAAAACTTGGGGTGTGTCAAGTTATTCCCATAAGATGTAATGTAATTACATAATCCTCACCCCATAACCTATTATTATTTCCCTCTTTCCTACTTGGTGAATTAGAATATGTCCTACATCCACCTCAAGTAAAATAATATAGTTATTCCATTACATCAATAAAGATTGAAAAAATAATAATCAATAAACGTAATAAATACCACTCTAATTTTTATAGATCTAGATGTAAACGTGGATTATTATCATATGATTTACAATTAATATATGCACTATAATTATAGATGTAGAATAAAAAATACAATAGTCTATGTAACAACATAGCAAAATATGTTCATTTATTCCATAAAACCCATAAATCTAAGTAATCATTATTCAATTTTTTGTATAAAAATATATGTTATTTTTAAGTAATATATTGAATATAAAACAATTGGACACATGGTAAATATGCAACCATGCCAACCCCCACACATTATAACTAGCATAAAATACCTCAAGTAGCCTAAAACTACCTATGTAAACCTAGCAGTACCCATAACCCTAAGATTTGAAATGAACACAACCAAAATGAGTGAGATTCAATAAATTATTATCTCAAATAAATCATCCTAAATGGGTCCCTAAGATATTTGGACCAATCATAGGTTATGATTCACACCTTAATTTGTAATTAAATTCAATTTTTAAGTTAAGTTACATTTATTAAATGGCTTAAATAAAATATCTCATAATATTCATATCACCTAAAAAAGGGTCTATAATATCTTTCTCATCTCCTTGAGGATGGATAATTCCATATCAATTATTATATATCTTATATCCTTACCATAAAATAAAAGTAGTTTGAGTAAATCCTAGGGATCCCTTGGGAGCCTATAAAGGGTCCTATCTTCACTCTCTAATTTTGAAATGTTTAAATCTTGTAAAAGGGATGTAAGATATGGAGCATTATTTATCCATAGTTATCTCTCTCAACCTTCCTCACCCTTAGATAACCACTCATAATAGGGTATCCAATATTTTTTACTTGATCCATTTTATTTCATTTTATTTTTATAACTAGATACAAAGTTGGTTCTAGGTTTTATAGGTATGTTATTCTTAGAAATCCTCTAAGAGGTATCAAACTCTCATGATATTCAAAACAATCTTAAAAAGATTCAAGATCCTCTTAGCCATTAATGGCCTCCTATATCCATGTTTTTTTAATAAGGTGATATTTATTTATAGTTTAGGTTTCAAAATTCATTGCATGTGATAGAGGGTGAAAAACTAAAGGTTGGTTCCTTTTAGTGTCAACCCTTCCTAGGGCCACCAAGTACCATAAAATGCATTAAGACATAAATATCCTTTTTATTTGAAACATATCATAATTGGTTTATTCAAGAGTAGAAAATTTTGATACCTCTTCTATGTCGAAGAGGATGTAATTTTTTGGAGGGTCCCTTTTGGGTCACCCCAACCCCACACTTCCTAAGTGCCCCAAATGAACTGTCCAAAATAAAACTAGATTTTTAGAAAATTTGCAAGTCTAAATAAAAATAAATGAAACCATAATAAATTTAAAAACTATCTAGATTAAATATTTAAAACATTAAAACCATTGAATATAAAAATAAATTAAACCATGATTAAGTTGAAGGTTGTGGTAAAAAAAAGTTGGACACCCAATTACAAGGAGAAAATCACAAGTTAGGTGGTATTCCTAAACTAATATCACTTTTTAAAAATGAGGGTCCACCGTATTCTATCTTTATAAAATCACCTCTGTGTTATAATGGGGACCACCCAACACACTAGCCACCAAACCCAATAGAACACATGGTGACTGCAATAATCAATTCTCAATGACTAACCTAAAAGAGTTTCACCATCCCCTTAAGGGCTTAAAACACAAGTCATGTAATCATATAGGATACCACCTTATTAAACATGGTATGGACTTACAAAAATGGTGCATATATATGGGTAAAGGACTTGTGTAAGGTAAAAGTGCCCTATATAGTAATATATTTCAAAAAATCATCACATGCACTAGAAAACACTAAAGATTTATGAAACAAATTTTTAAAGATTCAAAAAATGTGTATTTTAATCTAAAATTATACTAGTAACTTGAAAAATTATATATGTAGTAAATTAATTATTATAATTATGAGCAATTTACAAAATATTTCAATGCCATTTAGTATCTCCAATTGATAAAATTTTATAATATTAAATCATGGATAGAAAATGATTCTATGAATAGTTGCATAATAATTATGGAGCCTAATATGCATTAACATTTGTTATGGGACATTTAAGTAAGCTCTAAAATTAGAAATAATTATGGAAATTGAACTAAGACATAAAGCCCTAGTGGGTTGCAAACCATTTTAAGCTCTTGAAGAGAAAATTGAATATTTTCTTTGCATTTCTATGTTTTAACTAATAAGATTTCATTTTATATATAATATTTACAATTTAAATAATGCATTTAGCTAAAAAAAGTCTATATATTTAAATTTATTCATTTCAACAAGGATATAAGGAGTGACACAATAATTTTACAAGATTAGTAAAATTACCTTTAATTTTATCTTTCTTAATGCTTCTCAACTAAAATTAAAACATTTTTATGGCTTCCAATATCCAACCAAAAATTACATAAAATTAACAAAAAGAAGATGAGGACTAATCTCCAATATCTATGCTCTAAAGTAACCCATAAGGCCAAACAAAGAGGCTATCCTCCTAGCAGAAATACCATTATTAGGAAACTACCCTAGATATTCCCAAGTTGACTTCAATATTTAATAATAGTTAGTACCAACAAAGTTGAGGAAAAATATGTTATGGGTATGTGAAAATAGAAAAATGTTTCTTGTTATTTTAACTTGGTGTCATTCTATATGAGCTATGGGTTTCTACTACCATCCAACATGTCACACATGAAACGTATTAATGAAACACACAAAATCCATACACTTGAAACACAAGGTAGCAAAAAGAGATCATATGATCTGAAAAGGACTCATAAATGACCCACGTGGATAAGATTTTCTTATCTCCATTCAAGGGAATGCGAGAAGGATGACTTTATGATTTTCCCCCTTTGCCAAAACCCTTCTCTCATTTCCATGGGAGGACATTGGAAAATGGTGGTAATAGTTTTTCCCAAATCCATGAAAGTGATTCATGGATGAGGTCTTTAGAATCTTGTGCCCATGTGCAACCCCTACATAAGAAATACACACAATATACCTACAAGATAAGCCCATTTGGGAAACATAACATTAAAATTTTAAATTAATTAAAAGGATATAAAAATATAAATTAAAATAAAAGGTATTTAGTATCTCCAATCCTTTATATAGACAAAAATAACATCATGTCAAAAGGCCCAACCATGGAAATCAAATGACCATAAATGGGAATGAAACTTAAGGCCATGCAAACCCTTAGAAAACCTTAAAACAATAAAAGAGCATAAGATAAAAAATTAAATAAAAAAATCATATTTATTGATGTAATAAGGTACCTACATTGGATCCTCCACTTGATACTAGGCCATAATTCCTTCAACAAGGCCTTTCTACAAAGAAACCTCCTCTTTTACAATATCCTTCTCCATATAATAACTCAAGCTCTCCTCCAAAAATTTAAATTAATGGGAAAATTTCATCATAAGGACCTATACTTATTGGTAAATACTTTATTTCCTTCACCAATAGGAATGTGACACTTTTTCCTTCCCATTAATTTACCCTTTCTCTAAAAGTATTCCTATGTAATTACTTCTCTTATAAACCCATAGGCCCCTTTTAAAAAGCATGAGGGAAAGCATGGATCTCCTATCCTCAATAAATGTTTCCTCTTTCCCATGTCATAAATGATTACATAAGTTGTCCTAAAATCTATTTCAAGACTCCTAAAATGGTCCTAGTCCTACCAATTTGTCAAAAACTCTAAAATCACCTTAAAATATCTAATTTTCACTTTACACAACGTTTTAAACTTTACTTTCCATTTCCATTCATATCTTGACAATTGGAAGACTCGAGTCAATTTATTAATCATCTTATTGACTCCCTATAAGATTTAATAACTCATAATGCATGTGTAAATGGGCATGGATAGTATCATATTGTCAAAAATAGTCAAAGTTCAAAACTAAATAATAAAACATAACTAGGCATAGATTTAGTCAAGTGTTATAAATATTAAAATACACATATAATGTAGGTGTTAAACACATGATTATTATAGTCTTGATCCCTTACATGGCCTCCTATAATTTTCACATCATTGCACATGTAAAATCTTTCTACCCTAGGAGAGCCAAAGTAACTGAATGAAATAATGTCAAGTAACATACATCAACACACAGTGTATTCATATAAGAATCTCAAAAACATACCTAAATATATTAATGAGGTAATATTATTATGTCAAATTTAAATCACCCATATACTCAATAACATGGTTATGATATGCTAAATTAACTACCAAGATCATATAAATATGCATATTAATGAGAAAGATAAATTATCTTGATTTATTAGGAATATCATATAAAATAGGTATATGACTAGTAATAATGTAAGAAAATAGTGAAAATCACACACACACACACACACACACACACACACACACACACACACACACACACACACACACACACACACACACACACACACACACACACACACACACACACACACACACACACACACACACACACACACACACACACACACTATCTAAGTAACATAATATCACAATGTCCATTTTATGCCTCAATTGATAAATATATCATGTCATGTTAGGACAAATACAAAATATTAGAAGGTACAAAACTAGCACTATGAAAATTAAGACTCACATTAAATGGAACATCAAGTGGAGAGATAAATAATAAGATTAATAGAGGTGCATTAAGTAAAGGATCAAAAACTATAAGAAAATTTTCTACCCAAATGTGAAATGCAATTCATGTAAAAATAAAAATCACATAAGTAGAGACAACTATGAGTAGAGAACACAAAGCACAAGACTATGGAATATATTTGGCATACAAAAATAACTTGGTTACCATAAATTAATGGTTATTTTATGGAATTACTTTAGAATTTTAGGGTTATGATTTGTAAAATGATATCAAGGTGGGAATTTTGTATAAAATATCATCTTTACATTTTTAAAAGGTCAGGATAATTTTGTAATAGGTTCAATTGTTTTGTAAAAATATAATTAATGTTATTATTATATTTTTATGTTAAATAGGCCATTATAGTAGTTGGTTTGATAATGTAAACAAATTTCATCCTGATGTAACTTGCACCATTATGATAATGAGTATGAATATATTATTATAAATCTACTCTAGTATCTAGTAATGGTACTTTCATGTCTTATTTATTTTATTTGATTACAAATTTGTGTTGTCATGTTACTATTATGTTATTTATTTATTTATTAATGGATACTATTTAGTTATTATTTTCAAGATAGAATGCACCATTTGGATAATGGTGGTGAAGACACTCTCCTTCCAAGTGACAAAATGGAAACACTCCTAGGCTATGGGTGATCTAATAATTGGAGTGAATCTCAAGAAAGGGTTGGTTCCCTTAGTATATCAGTTAAACTAACTTTAATATAATTTATACACGAAAAAGGGATAGAAAAAAAGATGTAAACTAAACCTATAACTCAAAAATTTGGTGATCCACTAGATTGATTTGGTTTCCTCTGCTCACTTGGACATACATAATAAGACTAAAGGAGCTAGTTGACATACACAACTCATAACTTGTAACATTTTGGCATGAGTGTTTTATAGAAAGGCAAACAACTCATGACATCACTTAGAAAGGGTGTGAAATGACTTTGTAAAATATCAAATTATGAACTCCACAACTTAGAATTATAGAAACCTTATGACCTCATAGCCTAAAACCTAAAAAATAATATTTTCTTACTTAAAGGTCAGGAAATAGGACAACAAAAGAAGTACAAATCAATTTCAACACAAGAAAATATCAACTATTTCATGGATTCTCATAAAAACACAAGAATATGAGAAGGAAAATTAGATGTTTTATTCATCCAAAGGTATTTTATAGTAAACAAATGGCATGGCTATGCCATAACCAAGTATAACTTCCTTTACCATAAAAATCATAAGTACATATGGAAGAATCAAGACTAGAGAGGAATAAGGAACACCAACAATGATCATAAATGTTGCCTTTATGACATATAATATTCTTATAACTGAAAATGATAATGATAAAAGATGTCATAGTCCTTTCCCAATGCATCAATCCTTTTATTCCAT
The DNA here is from genome assembly GCA_037957365.1 of Torreya grandis. Taxonomy (NCBI): domain Eukaryota; kingdom Viridiplantae; phylum Streptophyta; class Pinopsida; order Cupressales; family Taxaceae; genus Torreya; species Torreya grandis. The sequence continues at coordinate 1,558,031 of JARHVA010002063.1, read as the reverse complement.
GTATTTTTATTGGTCTCCATGTTTATTCCAAAGGAGAGTGGCGTAGGAGTTCCTTATGGGTGAATAGGTAAGTTTGATTCAATTAAAAAGTTTTTAAGTCTCTTCTATTCTTGGGAGTCATTATATTTTTGTATTTTTATTTCATAAAAAATCCTTAAAAAAAATTGTCTTTAATTTCATGTATTCCACTCTGTTGAGGAGGTTACACATTCCTAGGGGCAGTTTCAAACATCTTAATGCTTCATTGAATGTTTTATTAACCACTCTCTCCATTTGTGTGTAGAAGATCTTGCATGTTTTCTTCAAATTTTATTCATAATCCTTGATTTAATATTTAATATTAATTTAATGGAGGATATATATATATATATATATATATATATATATATATATATTCTAACTTCATCTTCTCATCATTTAAAACCATGGAGCTATGTTTTGTAGCTTTGTAGCCTTCATGAAAGACCTACATCTTATATTGGCATATGTTATCCTTGACCATTCCAAGCCTTAATTATCATTTTAAGGTATCTATTATGTATATAAAGGTATATAATTAGTTTAATACACTTTTTTAATTCCATGATATCCTTCATTGATTATGAATTTTTCTCATTATATCTCTTTAGCCCTCCAATTTGCACTTTTCCCTTGACTTCAGACATGTATTTTAAAAATGTATTCAAATATAATCATCCAATAAGAATAAAATAACTTGCAAATGAAAAAAAAAATATAAATTCATATTCCATATAATTTTTAGATATTTTAGGTAATTAGTTTGCAAGATATGAAGGTTTCAAGGTTGTTAGTCAAGTTTTTGTGCAAAAGTGCAGACCTGTAGATTGTATTTTGGAATTTTATATCTCATTGGGTAATTTAAGGACATAAAAAAGTTTTTAAACATAAAAAAATACATTTTTATAAATTTCAATACTTTTCAATGTTTATAACTAAAGTTATGCCCTTTTTTCTAAAAACTAGAATTTACATGGCAGCAAGCAGGCCAGTTGCTTAAAATTTATATATCTTGAGTTAATTAGGGTATCAAGAGATTAATATTATTTTTAAAAGACTTTATTGACCAAATATTCAACTGAAAATAATTTTTTGGGTCAATAAATCATAAAAAACATAAAAATTTAGCCCTTTCTAATAACCTATAGGTTCTTTTAGTTTAAGCTTAAAACACTTATTGAAAACTTGGCAATTTGAGCTCCTAAGGACCCAAATATTTTTTTTAAATTTATTAAATTTAATATAATTAATTTTTTTTATTGAATTAATCCCATATTCAATAATAACCTCCCACCATTGCATTGAAAACTTTACATTTTAAGCTTGATGACCTATAGGTCCTCTTTCAAGCTTGAAAACTCTTTGAAACTTGATTATCGATGGATCTACATGGAATGAAACTTATTATTAGGATGGAATTGAATGTAATAATGATTTTTATACTTACTTAAATGCTTCACATATATTAAAATAACTTAGGATTTGTTGAAATCTTGATGTTTTGGTGTGTAAGCCTATGTGAGCACATTCAAGTCCAAAACTTTACCAAACTTGAAGAACAACCCTGCCATAACTTGAGAATTTTATGAAAAATTCATGAGGATATTTTAATCACATTATAAACTTTATCATCATCCATTTCATTTAATAAATCACCAAAATGCTAAGAAGGTAACCCAGAGGCTCTTAGGGTTTAGAGGCAATTTGTGGTCTTTCTGGCCATTCAACATGATCTAAAATTCCATTACATAATATAATGGATTAACATGATTATATATAGTCCTATTGATATCCTCCAGGTTATATTTTCTTCCATTCAATTAGATAATTAAAAATATCCCCAAAACCATGCCTCCATCAAACTTTTTTTAAGACTATTTTGGCTCCTTAATGATTGTTCATAGCCTTACCCAAGTATTTCTTCCTCCTAAAACCTAAAATTTATACTTCATGACCTCATCCTCCCTATACAATGGTTTTAAAAACCCATGTAACTCCTTATTGAAAATGGCACATCTTAGAAAATAGCTAGTAGGACCCTATGAAGGAGATTTTACTCAGTTTTATGCTAGGTTTGAGGATTGAAACTAATGAAATAATCCTTGAAGGCCTATTAACATTGATTATGATGATATAAATCATGTATTAATGCAATTTGGTGTCTTTGATCTCAATTTTGTCCTGCAACCTCCATGAAACCCTTGTCTTTTTTATCCTTTACCTAAAACTATCATTTTTTGTCCATGAATGGACCTCTTTGGCATTGAATGGGCCTATAAAACATCTTAAAAACCATAAAAATCCATGTATATGATTGATATGTAATATTTTTATGCCATTCATGGGATATTTTCCACATTTAAAGAGGAATGAAAGCCACAAAAATCCAATAAGAGAATAAAATTAAGACTTCTAACATATTTTGACTCTATATACATATTGGAAAGAGTTATTGATAGATTTTCCAATATTATATGAATTTATGATATATTAATAAGGATTAACTTTCCATAATAACAATTAAAATGGGCTCAAATAAGACATTGTGACCCTTTTTCACCCTCAAATGCACTTTTAGGACCTTTTTGGGATATTTAAGACTTTATTATGCCTTATAAACCCATTTTACCTCTTTTACCATTAAATCCCACCATTTAGGGACATTTTTGCTTTGTTCATGAGATGACACAATTATAATTTTGACAATATATTACATTATTCTTAATTTGAATACTTCAAGGCATGAGGTGAGGCCTAACAAGGTCAACCAAAACATGAACAAGTCTTTAAGACACATAATATGCATACCTGATAATGATATAATCATCATAATATGCCTAAAAGGAAGAGTATTAAACTAAATTTTGAAATAAATTTCCCTCTTCAAGTATCCAAGTGATCTAGGGATCAAGAGTGGCTAAAATAGCTAATATTCTAGAAAACTCTACAAGTTGATTGCCTACTAATCAAAGACCAGTGGCATTTTCTCAAGTCCATTGGGCATGGAGACACATGAAATCATTCACCATTCTAATTTTAAAGTGTTATAATGACTGTAACCTCTTGAAATAACCTCTGTAAAATTGAAAATACCCTCTCATCAAGAAAGGAAAAGTGAGAAACAAAAAACCTAATGTACTAAAGTACTTGGAGGAAAAGACAACAACTAACAATGTACATATAACACTTGGAGGAAAAGGAAATTAGTAAACCAATATGTACAAAGGTGAAACATTATATCAATATAAATACTTAAGGTATATCCATTAACTGAGATGGGTATCACTTCACCACTCAACTTGGAGTGCTAAAAGGAATTGTTTTGTTTACAGTTAAAAGTTGTATATGGTTCACTACACATAGATTCAAACTTGGTATGTTTTCCAAGATTGGTTATCTCTTCATCCCACTTGAGAATAGGGTCTACCTCTTAAAAATACTCTTAATTTCCCTTTTGTCAAAGGACCTATTCATTTGATCTTGGTAAATCTCCATTAAATGCATTTCTTGGTCTGTAATTTCTTCCAATTCCATTTATTATATAAATCTCATTGCCATGGCATCTTCCTCCATCATTTCTAGTTGGTGTGTGAGATCTAGACTTAGTAATTTAATTTATTTAGGAAGCCTTTCCTTAATACCATAGACAATAATGTAAGGATATTTACTGACAACTCTCTTTGGAGTTATTATATCAGCCTATAAGGTTATTTTTAACTTGGTATACCAAGTTCTTTGGTTTTCCTCCATGGTTATCTATATAATCCTAATTATATTCCTTTTAGTGGATTTTTCCAAGTCATTCCCTTGTGGGTATTATTTATATGAAATAATCAAATGAATATAATGTTTGACTTCCCACTAACTTATCTTAGTGCCAACAATGGCCATTGCATTATGATAAATGATTGTAGAAGGAATTCCAAACCTAGTGATTATACCTTCATAGAAGTCCAAAACTAAAGTCTCATTTTTTTTCTCTAAATTCCACTTCTTCTACCCACCTTGTAAATTAATTATTGGTTTTTGATACCCGCTTATGACCTACACTTGAAAGTGGTTTAATTATCCCTATGAAACATAAGCCTCCTTACAAGGATACTTTACCTGAATTGAATGGAGAGAGAGGGCTACCAAATTCTAATTAATTATGAATAAAGCACACTTCTTACACTTTTTAACCCATGAATATAAGTCTATAAATAATATATACCAATATTATCCTACCCTAATTATATTCAAATTTATGGTTCCTAGATAAAAAATTCCACCTTATCGTTCATCATGAAATTCTTCCAAAATCATATCAATCTAACTTGTTTCAACACATCTTAAGAGAACACCATTGATATCCTTTCTAAACCATATTCCATCCATAAGGAAATAATTAATATACTATAATATAAATTACATCATTTTATCTTGGTCTAAACTTTGAGGACACTCGCCCATTTGAAGTAAATGGATCATGTCTTGAGTCCAACTACTACACAATTAAAGTGCAGTTGATTATTGGCCATTTTGAAGCACTAGGATAACATTATTACCATCTTGAAAATCTGAAGCTAGATTCTCACACAAACCTTTGCCTCTTACCAAATATATGACCTTGATATCCATTTCATACTCCATAAACTTTGTGATCCAACTTGAACTCTTCTCATTCAAATCCTTGCTCAAGTGGAATTCTTTAACACTTGGGTGTGAGACCAGTAAATGAACCTTATTGTTAAAAACCAAATTCCTAAATTTATTGAGACTTATTATAACATAAAATACTTTTTTCTCTACAAAAAATAATCTTACCTAATAACCTTCTAAGCTTTGACTAAATAAATCTACTAGTTTATCCATACCTTCATTATTCTATTGTACCAACATAGCTAAGATAGTGTCCATACTCCAAAGGCATATAGAGTAAAGACCTTAGTAAAATCAAGATTTATGAGGGTATAATCTTATGCTATAGCTTGATTAATCACTTCAAAACTATATTTTCCCTCTTTAGTCTAGTTAAAAGCTATATTCTTCTTCAACATAGAGGTTATTGGTTTCATAAACCTCTTAAAAATTTGATTCTCCCTAAGAAGCTTTGTAATCATCTTTTGTGACCAAGCAAGGACAAAAATAGAATATCACTTACCCTCTTAGGATCAATTTCAATCCCTATTTTAGAAATAAAATGGCCTATAAGCCTATAACTGGTACATGAGTTGATATGAGTGTTTTAAATAGGATCCAGGTGTCAAAAACCCTCCTAGACAAAAGCACCCTTCCCTAGATAGTAGTGTTATTTGTTTCAAAAGGTTGGAAAATTCAAGGATAAACCTCTTAAAAAAATTTATTCTCACTAAGAAGCTTTGTAATCCTCTTTTGTGAATAGGCAAGGACAAATCTATAATATCACTTACCCTCTTAGGATCAATTGCAATCCCTATATTGGAAATAAAATGGCCTATAAGCCTATAATTGGTAAATGAATTGATATGAGTTTTTTAAATAGGATCCAAGTGTCAAAAACCATCCTAAACAAAAGTAACCTACCCTATATAGTAGTGTTATGATGTTAGTGTCCACTTATGACTCTAGTTTCCTCTATGCAAGAGTTGATTTGTACTTTTAGGAGCACCTATGTCTGAGTCTACCATGTCTATTCTTATGTGGATAAACCCTACATCTCTATTTATGACCTATTTTAACTAGTTTTATATGCAAATCCTAGACTTTTATATGATTACATCATTTTATCAACACAAGTAGTAAATGTGTAGTGTTAGTTGGGTAGGCTAGGCATCCTTAAAACCTCATTGTGATGAGAGTTTCCTACATACTAATACTATGAGGAGGGATAAAGCCTAATGTAGTTATCCCCACCTAAGTGCTAGGGCAAGCATAAATAAAGCTAGTATGAATGTCAGTTTGAGTTTTTTAAGTGAGGATTAAGACTATAATTCTATGGATTCTAAGTTTCGGATGGCTATATATTTCTATATGTAAAATTAGGGTAGAATAGGGATTGATAACATTGATTATGTACAACTTGTTTTGATCTTGTTTGTGTGTATTTACATATGATTTCTATCTAGTGTATAAATGGATAAAAGTCATGTGCATATATTAATTTTATGCTTATGAGAGATTTGAAATAGTTCTAGGCTGACCCTAGGTGCCTTTTGAATTAAAAAGTTATCAATTAGAGATAAAAAGAGGGGAAATGACAATAGCACCCAAATAAGCCATTAACATTGTGGCACTAGTGTCAAATTATGGTGTTAGTGTCTAGGTGGTAAAACTTATGACACTAGGGGCTTGAATGACTAAAGAAGGGTTTGGGACTAATTTTGAGATGTCTAAAGATTTGGGTGGCCTAAAAAAAAGCTAGATAAGTGTCTAAATAGGCCCTATATAGGTTTAGGACTAAGTTAGTGATGAGTGGTCTCAAATAATACTCTTAGAACTCAAGTGAAATTTTAGATGACTAAATTCCTCCCCCCATTTATTCTACAAATGCGTCAGAGTGAAATTACTAGGATAAATTAAAATAAATATACCTAGACTTACCTCAGATGTGAAGCCCATGAATTTGAATATGAGTATGTGAATTGTGTTCCATTTTGTGTCCTATAAATGAAACATACATAAATTATTGTTTAATGAAGAGATATCAAAATTAAGGACAAAATTGAGTAAAGAGATAAGAGGGGGGGGAAGCAATGAATACACCTCATTTGGTACTTAAATCAATGCATAAACCTAGTAATATATTGTGTGTGTTCATGTAGATAGTGGTCAAATCAATGAATAGCTAGGAATAAGATAATGGCTTACTCAATCCCCATGTGTGGGTGCCTCAATAACTTAGTCCAATTTTGAATTCATCATTTTCCACCCCTATTTGGTGGGTGATGACCTATGAATAGCTTGTATTGGATTTATGGATTATCTAACCCTATTATATAGGTGGCTCAATAATTCAAGTAGAATATAACTCCATCATTACCTACCCATGTGTAGTAGATTCATCTATAACTAAATTTTTTAATGTAACTAAAGTTGTATTATTGTAACTAAAATTGTATATAATAGATCTATGGCCACTTGGGAAATAGAGAATGAAATTCAACCTAGGGGCCTCTCTGATACTTGAGTATGTGCTTAGGGACTATGCAGTATTCCCAACCACATCAGATGGACTAAGGCATCAATCTAGTGCATAACTTAGAACATGGTATCTAGTGTCTACAACATATAGAATGAAATGGAATTTTGTATTCTATCTATTCAACTAGTGCATAAGTGAGCATATAAAAAAATGTGCCACACACATCCCCTCAAATTTAATATCTACGTATATGGGTTTTAGATTGATTTGTAATAATTTATATCTAAGTATCTTAAATGTAAAAAATACTGATCATGCCATGCATGATGCTCCCAATTTGAGGAAATTAATATGATTTTATGTAAAACTAACAAAAAAATGATGATTTTTAATTGAATATATGCAAACCTAAACTATAATTATTGTGCCTTTTTGGCAACTCCAAAATTTCCTATTTCTAGGACTATTGGATAGTGGTACCATACCTTGGAATGTATCACTATGGCAATGATTCCTACTTTTGGCACTAGTGTCTAACTATTTTTTTCTACCAAACTAAATATAATCTCTATTTGACTATTTTCCATTGTGTTTTCCTAAAATTGGGCTCAATGTTTTATGCTTTTATGCTAGAAATTATACTTTGAGTCCATTCAAATGGCCTAATATTTATGAAAAACCTCTATAAGTTCCCACTCTTTTGAGGGGAGTTATTGAATATATGCAATAACTATCCTAAAAATAAAATTTTCTACATGATATGTGTTATCATGAGTATATATGATATCTACATAATAAACCAATATAATGTGTATACATGACATTAAAATGTAAAATAATCTAAGAATAAGTTGGTAATATATGATGTATGTTATATCTACCATTCAAAAGGCTATCAATATAGATATAAAAATGTAATCATGTGTATAAACATAAAATATAAGTAATAAACTAAGTAACTACCTCAGGGGATGAGGCATCATGTCCATCATGACACTCAGGGATGAAAGGGATATACATAAGGTCTCTCATGGAATCTAAAACTGAAGTGTTTAAAAATCAAGAGACAAGTGTCATGGCCATGATTCATACATGAAATCATACATATAACACATGACACACACAAAGTAAGCCAAGGGCCAAAATATAATGGATAGGGGCACATGTCACTAAATCTAAAAAATCAAATACATACAAGGACATGTTTGAATGTTCACATATACATAGATCAAGCAAGATTGGATTAGATTCACATGGAATAACATGTTCAAATGTATGAATAAATAACCAAGAAAGCACACATGAGGACATGATCACATGTCAAAAGCATACATAGAATGAAATGAAGTGGTGTAGAGTCATAGACAAAGGCATATTTAAATACCTTAAAATATATGTAGAAGCATAGAAACACACTCAAGTCTAATCTATTAAAGTTATAAATGAAATTATGTATGAACATGTGGTACAAATCTATATAATTATAAATATTTACATAAATTGAATCTAGAGTAGTAGTAGTCAAAAAAAATATGAGTAGTGTAGAATGATCAATATAAAGATATAACAATGCCAAATCTATGATATAGAGTATATAAAGATGTAACATATCAATTGGAACTATGTGTAAGATGACTTTAAATGGGATAATGTGTCAAATTATGAATTTGTATATCTATGTATGTGCCCCTAGTGGGTAGATAGTGGTAAATCTAGATTTATGTGGTGGACCTAGGTCTTGTATCTATGAACACTCAACAAGAACAAGTGAAGCATGTATGTATGATAAAAATAGCTACACTAACATAGATAACATATGCAGTACCTAGAAATTATATGAAATGTAAACATGGAAATGCATACAATTTATAATTTATATTTTCTAAGTAAACATTTGAATGTTTTTATGTTTTTGACATATTATATTTTATTTTTATTTTTTGGAAATAAGTTGTTTATAGGTAACATGAAAATGAAATTGTATACAAGGATCAAGAATAAAATAATATATGTATAATTAAATGTTGGAAATAATTGAGATAATATACAAATGAAATGTAATGTCTCTATAAACCTAAGAGCACATCCATGGGTTGTGGATAATCAAATGGTGGATTTGGTGGGAGGTCATCTAATTTCAAATATTGTATCTACCCAAACTAAAATAAATCATGATCATCATGATCATCATACCATGTTATATATATAAGTGTAGCCTTATCCTTGATTTTAGTCTAGATTGTATGCATCTAAATAACATGTTATTTTACTATGTAGTAAGCCTCCCATGTGGTCCTAAGGTAAACCACATTAGACCATGGGGTGTCTATATGAAATTTATGATTCTCATCTGATCCATCATGTAAAATGTGAACTATGTGTCCCTCATGACTGAAATTTAATCATTTATCTATGTGATCAACCATATATCCATTACTTATAACCATGTACTAACAAGGGTAACATATATATGAGTACCTATGCTCATGACCAAGACTAATGTATTAGGATCTAAATCCTCATCTATAATAACATGAGGGATGTATAAATACTAGATGAAAACTTAGATATTCAAAGGATAATTCTTTGAATATTTATATCGATTAATAATCCATCGCTTTGCCTTTACTATTGGATGTGGAAGATGTGTAATTCAAATAGTGCCCTGAGCCTTGAACTTATTTAATTTCTATTGTAATGTTGAGCATGTATCTATATAATGTCTTTTAATCCTATGAAAATGATAAAAGGGTCTACCATCATACTATGATAATCTGTTGATGAATTTATGATGAACTATGGGTAATGCCATCAATCCTCTATCAAGTAATATTTGTAGAATCTGATGTGGTTTATCCTATGAACTACCTGTATGGATCCATATAATTGGGTTAATATACATATATTTAACCATATATATTTATTTAATGGAGGAATGTACCTCTAAATATAAGTGGTAGGAATTACAGTTGTAGGATTATGAAATAGTGGTCTTAATTGTGTGGGAAAAGGCCTGAGTTCCTTAAAATCATCTTTGTACTCTTTTGGGCCTACTAGTGTAAAGATCAATCCACACATATAATCATCAATGTTTGTGGGTATTAGATCATCTTATATGGTGACTTGGTAATTTGTATTGGACTTTCAGATATATAGTTACTATGAATTAATAAGTAATGGTGATTATGTTATGATAATCCCATTATCCACTATGGGTAGAAATAACTGTGTTATAGGAGGGTCCTTCTCCATCATGGGTGAAGTTAATTGTGTTTTAGGAAGATTTTGAATGCATGTAAGAATAGTGGTTATATATTCCCTAACCTCATATATATGCATCTACTCAATCAAAATCTTATGAGGTAAGGACTCTATAAAAACATGAGGTATCCCATCTAAAGATGTGCTTAGGGTGGTAGGTTCAAATACTCTACAATAATAGAATGGTTGATTATCTTATAGAAAAGTGTATAATTATCCATCATGTAAAAACTTGATGCACTCTTGAGGTAAAGGGTACAACCTCCATAGCATGTATCCAAGGTCTCATAATTAATAGGTTGTAGTACAAATGATTAGGCATCACCTAAAATTATGTAGGTAGGGTTTTTGGCCCAACTATAATATCAAATGTAATAGAATCTAATGCCTATCCAAGAATTTTATCAAAACCTCTAATATTCATATATGTATTCCAAATAGATGTTATATCAAACCCCATAGTCTGTAGAAATGTGAGGTTGTATATGTTGAGTCTTGAACCACTATCAATTATAACTTATTTAATAGTAGTGGTCTTGACTTATTCCTGAATGAAGAATAGTAGATTATGATCAATATCTAATTATGAGGAAAAATACTAATTAGCAATAGATATATCATCCTTAATATCCTTCATAGCTTTCATGATAGATGTAAATTATGATGGATTTATGTCATGAGGTAAAGATGTATGATTGAGTGTTTGAAAAATAATATATTTGAAAATGGTTTCCTTTAGAGAATTTATAATATAGAAATCTTAACTAGTATATTACTCAACTAATCCACAAAATAAAATGCTTTGTATTATCCCTAAGTCTCATTGAGTTTTTATGGGATGAGGAGGGAATATTTTTGGGGGGGATGAGGAGGGATGGTGGGATTACATTGTTATTATATAGGCTAAGGAAGCATCCTATTCCATCTCATAATAGCTCAAACCTCAAGGTATACTATTTATTAAGGGTGAGTAGTAGAAGTAAGATGTGATTGAAGATAGTCAATGGGTCTAGGTGGAAGAGGAATAAAAGGAGTCATTTGAGCTATCTATCATTTAGTAACTAGAGGTAAATCAAAATTGACCATGCAATAATACTCTCCATAGAAGGGGGTTCAAGGTGAAGTGGACCAATGTGTGAAATAAGCTGAGTTTTAACATGATCCTTAAGAGGAGTGACATGCATGTGCATATTTTTTAAAATATTGGGTAATACACATGAAAGACAAACCATAAATTAAAATATGGCATTTGTCATGATAATCATGATGAAAGAATTCAAACTAAAAACTAGGGTAATTCTAGAAATAAGAAGGGAAACCTTAATGGTACACTATGGTTTAAAATAATGTGCTTGAATTAAGTTAGGTTTACCAAATGATTTAACTATTAAGGTTTATGGAGTTTAATCCATAGATTGTTAAAGGGTTTAATCTTAGTAACTAAGGGTATAAGATATACAATAAATACATACACTAATTTGTGAAAGAAATGAACTAATTTGATACTTATAATAAATGCAATGGACACAAATAAATACTTACCTATAAACGACTTGAGATGAAGGATCCAAAATCTAAAAACAGGTATAAGAGTTGGTATGAGTATCACAACTAAGATATAGGTGTAAAAAACCCTCCTCAATAATATCACCCTACCCTAGATAGTCGCACTATGGTGCTAGTGTTTGCTTATGGTGCTAGTGTCCTCTCTATAGGAACTGATATGTTATTTTAGAATCACCTATGTATTAGTCTTCTAAGCTTGTTCTTGTGTGGACAAACCTTGATTCATTATTTATGACTTGTTTTAATTTATTTTATATGAAAACCCTATACCTCTATGTGATTAGGGTATTTTATTGGCACAAGTTGTAAACATGTGGTGTTAGTTATATAGGCTATATATCCTTAACACCCTACTATGATGAGAGTTTCCTACATAACAATACTATTATGAGGAATCAAGCATTATGTAGTTATTCCCACCTAAGTTCTAGTTCAATTTCAAGTTGATATAGTATGTGAATGTCAGTTGAGTACATTGAATAAGGCCTAAGAGTAGAAATCTATGTATTTTGAGCTTAGTATGGATGTATATGACTATATGTAGAAATAGGGAAAAATAGGGATCAATAAACTTGATTATGCACAACATGTTCTAATCTTATTTATGTGTATTTGTATCTAATTTCCATCTAGTAGATAAAAGGCTAAAATTCATGTATATATACTAATTTGGTGATTATGCAAGGTTTAAAATAGGTCTAGGCTAACCTTAGGTGTATTTTTAATTTAAAATATATTTATTAGAGCTAAAAAGAGCTAAAATAACAATATCATCCAAATATGACATTAGCATTAAGGTACTAGTGTCCAATTATGGTGCTAGTGTCTAGGTGATAGAACTTGAGGCACTAGGGGCCTATATTCCTAAGGAAGGGTATGGGATTGATTTTGATATGTTTAAGGATGTATTTGTCCTACATGAAAGTTTGATAAGTATCCAAATAAGACCTAAGATAGGACTAGGGATAAGCTAGGGATGGGTGGTCTCAATTAACACCCTTGGCACTCAAATGGAAAATTAGATGACTTCAAAAAAAATTTAATAACATCAAGATAAACAAGCATAATTTCATTGATTAGCCCCTAAAATGGCATATCCGTGGCTCTCTAAAAAATTTCTCCTACATTAGCTAAATCAAAAGGCATTTTTATTTAATCATAAGTCCCCCATTTTGTAGTGAATATTTTCTTAAACTAATCCACTTCTTGATCTAATATCTGATTGTAGCTATAGTAACCATCAAGAAGTGAAAAATGTTATAAACTTACCACCATTTGAAAAATTTGTTCCATGGAGGGAAATGGGCATTGATCTTTCAAAAAATCTCTATTTCGATCCCTAAAGTTAACACACAACCTTATATCTCCATTCTTCTTCGTTATAGGGACAAAGTTTACAACCCAAGATGAGTATTTGATAGGAAATATTATGTTGGCATCTATTATCTTATTAAGCTCCTTCATCATGAGAGGCTCTATCTTTGGATTTATAAACCTTTGTTTCTACCTAATCGGCTTACCATTTGGATATAATTCTATAGTATGTTGTGCCAAATTATTATTAAATCCCTTAATATCACCATTCTCCCAAGAAAAAACATCTTCAAACTTTTGACAAAGGTTAACACAAATGCATGTTTTTCCTTTAGAGTACATACCTTGCCATGTTTGGGAAATGTGTCCTTAAAAATGGAAATTTGTTCATAGTCTTCACACTTAAACATCAGGTTAAATTATCTCCTCTAATATGATCATCAGTATTGAAGATATCTTCAAGAGTGACTAAGCCTTCAATTATCTTGTTTAGCCTTAACTAGATAATTTTTTCTTCATGTTGCTACTATAACTTGTCCATAATTTTAGCTTAGAAGTCAATTTATTATTTTTTAAAATTGATTATTTTTTAGTCACTTTCAAACACCTACCAATGCATGTTATTATACCATACACTAGGCCTTACAACCACCTTGATATGTTATTATACTTTGTCTTGATTTTTAATGTCATTAGTAATATCAATTTGTGCACCAATGACATCTACTCTATCATCATATTTGTTATCCTTGATAGGAATGAATTAGACATTAAAATCTTCAAACTCTTAAATGAGGTCCTATACTCTATCCTTATAAGACTTCAATAAGTTTTTTTTGGTCACATACTACCCTCTTACTTGATTTATAATCAGTTCATTATCCCCCAAAACCTACAAATGTTTTATTCCTCTCTTTTTATCCCATTGGAGACCATGTATGAGGGCTTCAAACTCAGTTGAATTATTTATATAGTTGAATTAAAACCTAAAATCATAATAGTATTTATACCTCATAGGATACACTAAAATCACACCTCCTACTCCATTTCTACTTCTAGATCCATCAAAGAACATTTACCAATCTCCATTATCATGTGCATTAGTCTTCACAAAGTTTAGAATGAAGGAATATTCTTCATGTAAGCAATAGTTACATGTTAATTCTCAAATTTTCACCCTTTTAATAGGCTTCTTTAGGCCCTTTCCATCTTGAGTTGTAAAATGGGAACAACCCCAAGTTGTGGGTCACCTATGTTGGGGTTTAACCTCCAGAATAGGCATGCTCAATCTTTGATGCTCACCTAAACTAATGCTTCACAAGGAAAAGGGTTATAAAGAGGATAACAACTCCTAAAAAAGTTAATTAGGCAATGCACCAAATAAAAATGGGAAAATATCATAAGCTTAAACCCACACTAGATCTATAGAAGATAATGCTAACTCACACAATCTCTAAATCCAATTGATTACATAAGTATTTCATAGAAGAGGTTTAGGGAGAAATGAATGCAAACATAGAGGAGTTATAAGACTCACTAAAAGATTACATCAATGGCAAGAGAATATTAATATAGACCTACCAATAGATTGAAATACCTTAAACAAGGTCAAAAAAAGGGGGACCATGGGTGAGGAAAATTCTCCTTCACATAATGCCATAGTACAAATCTCATTCAACACAGATCCAAGGCAAGAGATAGGTAAAGAAAGTCTCATATTACATCAATAGGTAGTTCTTAAAAATGCTTTTCAGGGTCAAGCTTGATCAAGATGAGCATATTTTTTAATATCTCATAGAGTGTCCCTGTACTTCAAAATAAAGAGTCCTTAATCCATCATCAATCAATTAGCCTGTATTTTCTCTAGTAGTCTTCAAGTTATTCTCATTGGCTAAGAGATCCACTAGAAGACAAAAACTTGTTCTTCATGATGATTCATGATTCTTTCAAGGAGAAAATATCTCTAAGGGCTCTAATTATCATTGAATATTCTAACTGCCTCTCTAACCACCATATCCCTTTTTGCTTTGATTTTAAATTCCACCCTCCATTTTCCATATTCCACTTGATCTCATGATGAGGACAAAAATGCTCATGTTCAAGGGTCTAACTGAGCCATGCCTAATTATACTTGAGTGGTGATTTATACCTATTTGTTGAGGATGTGGCCATTTTGGAAGATAAGCCACTCTTCTAAATATTATTTATATTTACACCTAATCTAACCTAGACATATATTAACTATAGATTAAAAACCAATCTAAGTTATTAGTTTTCACCTAGCTATTATATTGATGAAAAATTATAGTCTACGTAGCCTAGCTCCTATACTTTATCTAGGTGTAAATAAACATATCCTACCTTGGAACCTTGGGAGAACTAAGAGCTCTATGTATACATAGGTCTCCTTTTGTTAACTATTCATCAAATTTTGATTTATATATTAGGTCTAAAAGACCTATTATGTCTCTATGAATATCTAATGGTGGATCTTGATCCTTTAAGTGTCTATATGATTCAACACAAATCATGTTTGGACTTGATTCCTTTATTTTTTAACTTGTTTAGGTCGAAGATTGCCCTATCAAAATTTGTCAAAATATCCTAAGCTTGATCCTTTACTTATTAACCATCAATCATGACTTAGATTGTTTGAAATTTTGACCCATCTTTCTCTATTGATCTTGATTTTATGATTTAGTGAGATCCATCAATCTTTCCATTGACTTTTCAGCATTATATGAGTTGGTGCCACTTGGTAGTCTTGTGTTTGCCTTTAAGGTCTATTGTTAGTATATATACTTTATGTACTTATGCCATATGGTGGATTTTCAAGCTCCTTGAACTTTTGAATCATCTCACTCCATTGATATCCTTTGGTAAAAATAAGCACCAATCATTACATCTACTTTAGTTTGAAAACAACTAGTTATTTACCTAGTCTTAAAATTAATGTTTCCATGATCATCATTTGATTTCCACATAGACATATTTGAAATCCCATAGACCATAAAATTTAAGATCCTATGGATTTTTTTAGTGGGTTAAATTTGATGTTTGTGTGAATGTATCCCATTATTTTACCAAATTTGAATATTTATATCTTGAAGTGCAAAAATCATGGCAGGACCAAATTTGTTGGAGATGTTCCTGATATTAAAAGGATTGTGCATAATTGATTTGATAGTTTTGAGAGATTTATAAGTGTGTTTAAAAAAATTTCAAGTGATATCACTTCTTAAATTATGCATTATGCCCTAATGATGGTTTGTTTCATTTGGATAAGTATGATAAAACACTGTCAAACTACCTAGGAGCCCAACTTTGCACATGCATATCTTTTGTTATGCTTCATCACATGACCTAAAACCTAGTGCATATAAACTTGGTACAAAGTTGAACAGGCCCATGTGATAATTTTATCTTAATGATTCTATAAGTTTTAGATATATCATCATCAAACTTCCCACTTAGCTTTATTTTAACTCCTTTGTAAATTGGCTAAGTATGGAAACTTAACGAATTTTATCAGAGAGGCCAATTTTGGACCTCAATAAATTTTACTATGCTTAGACTCATGTCTTAAAATTTATCATGTAGTAACTTGGGACTAATTTTATGACAACTATATGACCAATTCTCCCTAACTTATCCACACGTGGCAATGATAAGGTCAACAAACTACCTACTCGAAATTTCTATTTCTAGACCTAAAATGTCTAGATGAACACAATGAAGAACCAAATGAATACCATCTACTTCCATACTCATTACAAGAAATATTTTCACCCCATAGGTTATCTAAAAATCTAGATCTATCCTTTATAAATTGATAATTTACACTTTAAGTTAAAGTGTTTCAAAATCTTTACAAGTTGCATGATCCTTTTGGTCTAATCATTCCATCCATAACCTTGCTCAAGCTCTTTGATCATTTGACCAATTAGGAAAGACCCTTCTTTATTTTCATCAAGAACTCTTAGAGACTATGAAACCCCATCCATGTAGTTTTGTATATGGGCCAAATTTGGCCAATATTTTTGGTAACTCATAGGGAAGCATGCTTGTTATGCTTGAGAACTTAGACCAATTAGCCTTGTCTAATCCATTAGGCATGGATTCATCTACTATATTTTAATCTAAAACCTGATATATGGATGACCCTTTTCAAAACTTCCTCTTGAAGCAATGAGAAAAAAAAATACAAATGCACATTAGCACTTGTAGGAAAGAAAGAAGAACTAATATGCTGAATAAATGCTCACAAAGCCACTTGGAGAAAATGATGAAAACTATTATAATATGTATAAGTCTATAATTTACAAATACCCCCCTCTTGGGTCAAATGGAAAATTATGAATACAACTCACTTGTAACAAACCAAGATGAAAAATAACTTACTTTAGAGGTACTAGAATTGGTGAACCAAATAGCTTTATAACCAATCCTTTTGATGTGCTCTCCAATGGATGGAATAGAACCAACATGTCTCTAATGTAAACATACTACTGTATGTTCTCCAAGTTTGGTTCATGTTGGACTATAGGGGCTCTTATAACCTCCTCATTTAATGACCCAATTTTGTGCTCTAAATTAAGCACAACATGTGATAGCTCCTTTTAATTGGTGCTTGGTTTACTATCTAGGATTAGGCATAAAAGATCTAAGTCATCCCAAAAATCAGCTTCCTCTTGGTCATCTAAGACAACAACAACTTAAACACCATATTTTCTCTACTTTATTTAAAATGGGCCATATGGTAGTTCATCAATCCACATAAGGCCCAACATGTCATGTTCTTATGGCTCTGAATTTGACCATTCTTCTTCATTATTGAATATAGTAGTACTAACTTCAAAGGATAATTTGTCTTGAGACTGGTTAGTTTATTCAACCTAATTATAAAGTTCACCTTCAAGATCTAGAGGAGGCATAGACTAGTTTAGAACCTCTACATGATCCATGAAGTCATGGTACAGATACTGCCATACCTCATCTTGATCTTCCTTTTTCTCCATTTCTTCCTCATCTTCATTTGTAATCACACCAAATGAAATATATTGGGACTAGTCAAAATATCATTTCCTCTCATTTACACTCTGGGTGCATACCCCTTCAAATATAAAGGCTTTAATACTGACTTTAGGATCTAGTTCATCAAAGCCATGCCAAGAAGTCTAATCAAAACTTAACTCTTCCCATTTTGAATGGAGTGGACTATCTATCATGATATCTTCATCATAGACACTTGCATTGTCCTCTTCAAGCTCAAATTTGACTGCAAGCTTCTCCTCTATTCTTTTTAAAATATGTTCTTTCTCTAAGAGGGAGATGGTGGGAGGGTGAATAAGTTCACCTTAATTGTAGCTTAGGAAAGTGTCCTTATAGCTAGGGACTTTGAATGGTTTCCTTGATGGCTCTTGAGGAAAGGAGAGAGAGTCTTATAACTATTGTACATCAATATCATTAATTTGAGATATGGTTGCTTGATTTACTTTTGGCACAACTAACTCCTCCTCCAAGACTACTTTTTGGACTTCCCCAACTAGCACCTCTTCCTTATTTTTGCCTTTTTAAACTAATTTTTATGAGGTAAATGAGTAGGGAACAAACAACTTTTCTTATTTTATAAGAGAGGATGGTATCATAAGTGAGGGCATGACATAGCTAGGATCAAATGTATTGGAAAAGATCCATGATGGAATGACTTCATGCTCTTGACTATGAATGGGTGCTAGGGTAGGAGAGGGAAAAATAATTGGATTTTAGAAAGGAGAGGACACATAAGACTGATCTAAATGAGCCTATTGATCATCATAAGACATCAACATATTATCTTCATTTTGGATGATATTTATCATCATTATTATGTCCTCATTCTCATATATGACCACCTTTCACCCTCACAAGATGACTGTATATATTTGACCAGCTAAAGAACACTCTTTACTTCTTATAGGACATGGATAGGGATGACTGGAGAAAAATCTAAACCCTTAACAATATCCTTTATTAACTCAACCTAAACTGATAGTGCTTGCTTGATTCATGATGAGGATGTAATAGGATAATCCTAGTCTTGATAAGGGAAATTAGGGTATTGATTTAAATGAAAAGGAGGCTGACATTGGTCATATATAGGGTTAGGAGGAGGATAGAGGCCATGGTAAGGCTGATAGGTTGCTTGAGGGCCACTTGGGGGGATACATAAACATTATTTGCTTGATAAGTGTGATGTTGAGGTATAGAATAAGCATTTTGATCAAAATAGTGATGATACATACCAAATGATGGTTATTATGCACTTAGGATACTTACAATTAGAAGATTTGATTTAGAGTCACCATTGATGTTAACTTGCTTCCAAAATTTTATTAGAGGAAAGACACACCAATAATCTTTCCACTCTTTTGGACCTTTGTCCCATCAGGTGTGCCAAAACTATTTAGCCCACAATACCTAAACTAACCTCTTCAATTAGTTTATAAGGATAAAAATCATGATGTTCATCCCCCCATTAATCAATTAAAAATTAGGAATTCCTTCAAGGTGAGTGTTTGGCTCTTGTTCAACCAGATGGTCCTCTTGGTCAACAATTATACAATTAACACTAGTGGTATTTGGAAAATAAGGTTGTATATGGTTTTTGGAAATTGGTTCAGACCTAATTTTGAATTTAGTTATATATCTGGTCTTAAATATAATGTGAGACAAATATTATGATAAATATCCAACAATCTTGGTTGTGAAATCCCTAAATAGGCACAATACAAAGTAAGATGGTAGGTCAATGATGAAGATGTCTTGGGGAATTGATAAATAAGTACCTGCATTTAAAGTGAGGTTAAATATTTTAATGACACCAATATTATTAATTGTGGTTTCATAAAATTACACTACTCCTTTAGTGAGTGTTTCATACTCTAGGCCTAACTTGTCAATAATCTACTTGGGCATCATAGAGCTACTAACACCAAAATCTTTCATACAGTTGTGAACTAAGTGATTAAATATGACTAAAGAGACATAAAATGGTAAATTTTTGACACTCTTATCTGATTTTTATTCATTGGGATGATTTTTATTTGTGAAGACTAATTTTGGTTATTCCTTTGATGATCCTTATGAGATGCTAAGATTAGACAAGGTTGCTTGTAATAGGTCTTTTTGTCTTGGGATTGATAAAGACTCCCACATTTAGATGATAACATTATTATTATTTATGTGATCACTAATATTAAATGGGGAAGAACTAACCTTTTGATATACCTTACTTGCATTAGTACCTTCTTGCATTAGAGTTCATTGAAAATGACTCTTGTGATATGATTCACCACTTACAATCTATTTTTTCTAATTTTCCTAAATATTTAGAACTTAAATAAGCTCAAAAACCAATTTAATCATTAGATAAGATGGTTTAGGATCATTATCAACTACTATTTAAAATTCCACATCCCTTTTCATTGACCTTATATTGGCTACCATAGAGGTAGAAGCCTCATTTTGACTTTACACTTGACTGACTCCACAATACTCATCCCCTTGCCAATTGAGAAGCATAACATCATTCTATATTGTCTCTTGAGAATCTTATTTTTATGGTGATACTTTAGCTTGTGTATTTTTAGGAAGTGAGGAATTTTTAACCATTATTGTTTGATTTAGGATGCCATTTGGACAAGTGGTTTGCTTATGGGATTGTTTTCAAGGAAGGCACCACTCATAGTCCTTTATTAAATTATTTTGGATAGGCACTATTACTTATTAAGTGTTAGTAATATTGGGATTGAATTATTGATATGGCTTTACAAAATTTATTTATCCTTGACCTTGAAATTTTTCCTGATATGGTGACCTATAAGGCTATTAAGGTTGATAAAGTGCTTGATAGGGCCTATAATTCTAAGCTTGATACATTTTAAGAGTAACCAATTCATTACCTAAAGTTTTAAGAAGGTTCTTAACCTCTTTCAAGGCATTGGATGAGATAGGGGAAACTTTATCTTGACTTTGTGGTTGACTTGTTAGCAATGGAATGGGTATTATTATAGGTGTTTAAGGTAGCATTAAAGGTTGTATTTTTATAAATATAGGCATATGAAGTCTTGGTATAATATCTCTATCCCATATGAAACTATTCTCAGCCTTAATGACTACCTCATAATCATCTAGAAGTGTTATACCACCAATATATTTTATCATAACTAAGATATCATTGTTCAATGCTCATGGATAATATAAAAAAACATATTTTTATGTAGGCCTTACCAATTGTGGGATCATATCCCTTGTTATCTAAAATATGAAATTGAAATTATACATATACTCATGTGGTGATCTTGTAATGGTTTTAAATTTCTCAATAGGGGAAATGATTTGATTTGTGTTTAAACTATCTACATAAAGTTTCTCCTAATTCATCCCATGTGTTGATAAAATTCATCCTTAAACCCCTATACCACTACAAGGCCTTGCCCTTAAAGGAGGTAGCTAACAATTTTATCTCAACATTCTCCTAGGTAACATGATGTAATACACAAAAAGGAACACTTTTGAGGGTTGACATAGGTATATCATCATATTAGAAAGATTTAGTGGGTTCCCCCAATTAAAAGTGACAAAATTTTGGTTCTTAGGGGTAGATATATGTAAAATTATATTAGGGAGAAGTATAAAAATGAAGGTTTCATGTATGGGTTAGTCTTTGAAGTAGGTTTATATTAGGGAGAAGTAGAAAAATGAAGGTTTCATGTATGGGTTAGTCTTTGATAATATTTTTATTTTGAATCAATATAAAGGTAACTCAACAAAATCAGTATTCTTACCTATCAAATATGCTCTAGTTGTTATTATTGGTATGAAATTGAGGTGCTAGCCTAAAACCATGATCCTTTAAAGCCTTTCGGAGTCATTAGATGCTTGATAGATATGTTTAACCACTATAACTTGATAAGAGGAGCATCAAATATTCATCAAATCTTCTTGTTCTTGTGTCCCATTTGGAATGCTAGAAACCATTATCAATATTGAATTCACTATTTGGAGAATGGTGGTGAATACACTCTCCTTCTATCTGAAAAAATGGAAACAATTTTAGGCTGTGTGTGACCTAATAGTTTGAGTGAATCTCTAGATAGGTTCGGTTCCCTTAGTATATCATCTAAACTAACTATACTCTAACTAATAAAAAGAAAAGGGATAGAAAACATGTAAACTAAACCTATAACTTGGAATTTTGGTGATACACCAGATTGATTTGGTTTCCTCTACTCACTTGGACATACATGATAAGAATAAATGAGCTAGTTTACATACACAATGTACAACTTATACAAAAATTACATGAGTGTTTTGTAAAAAGGTAAATAACTCATGACATCACTTACAAGGGGTGGAAAATGACTTTGTAAAATCTTAAATGGTGAAACTCCATAATTTAACACTACATAAACCTTATGACACATAATGTACAACTTGAAAAATAATATTTTTAGACACAAAGGTCAGGAAATAGGACAAAAAATGAAGGAGAAATCAATTTAATCACAAGAAAAGATCAACTATTTCATGGATTTAGATAAAAACATAGGCATATGAGAAGGAAAATTAGCTATATTATTCATCCAAAGGTATTTTACAGTACAAAAATGGTATTTCTCTACCACAACCATGTAAAACTCCTTTTACCATCAAAATCAGAAGTATATATGGAAGAATAAAGACTAGAGAGGAAGAAGGAACACCAAGAGTGCTCATAAATATTGCCTTTATGATATATATATATATATATATATGAAAATTAAAATTAGTAAATATTTTATAGGCCTTCTCCAATGCATCTAGCCTTGTCTTCCATTTATTTTTATTGGTCTTCATGTTTACTCCCAATGAAAGTGGTGTAGGAGTTCCTCATGGGTGACTAGGTAAGCTATTATATTCTTAGGGGTCATTGTCTATATCTCTTTCTTTCATTAAATCAACCTTTTATCCTTGAAATAAAAACTTTATGTCTTGAATTCCAAGTTTCTCACCTCTTGAGGAGGTTGCAAATTCCTAGGGGTAGTTTCAAACAACTCGATGCTTCATTGAATGTTTCATTAACCACTCTATCCATTTTGGCATAGAGGAGATTGAAATTTTGTCTAAAATTTTATTCATAATCCTTGATTATACTCTTTAATATTAATTTAGTGGAGGCTATAGATACTTTTTAACTTCTTCTCATCATTTGAAACCATAGAGCTATGTTTTATAGTTGTATAGCCTTCATGAAAGACCTATATCTTGCATTGGCATATGTTATTATTGATGATTAAAATCCTTAATTATGGTTTTAATGTCTTAATTATATCTATATATTTCTAAAATGAGGTGAAGACACTTTGGTAGGTCCATAAGATCCTACAAATTATATCTATTTAGTCCTCAAATTTACACTTTTCCCTTGACTACAGACCTATATTTTAAAATTTTATTAAGATATTATCATAAAATAAGTATGAAATAACTTTTAAGTTAAAATATAATCTCATTAGTCTTATATTTTAGTTTCATATCTTTTGGGTAACTATTTTGTAAGATATGGAGGTTTTAGGGTTGCTAGTCAAGCCTTGTGTGCAAAATTGCAAACCTATAGACTGTATTTTGGAATTTTATCTCTACTCAGGTATGGTAAAAAAATTAAAACACATAAAAAATTTATGAAACATAAAAAAAAACATTTTTTATAAATTTAAATACTTTTTAATGTTTAGAATTTAGGTTATACCCTTTTTCTAAAAACTAGGATTTACATGGCAGCAAGTAGGCCAATTGCTTAAAATATTTATATATTGAGTTATGTAGGGTATCAAGATACAATTATTGTTTTTTATGAATATATTAAACCCATATTAGTCTTAAAATCATTTTTTTGGATAAATAAATCATAAAAACATCAAAAATTAGACCTTTATAATGACTTGCAGGCTCTTTTAATTTAATCTTGAAACACTTCTTGAAAACCTAGAAATTTGAGCTCCTATGGACATATATATATGTGTGTGTGTGTTTTAAAGGTATTAAATTTATTATAATTATTTTTTTTAATTTATTTATTCCCATATTCAATAGTAACCTCCCAATAGTGCATTGAAAAATTCACATTCTAAGCTTGCAGACCTGTAGGTCCTCTTTCAAGCTTGAAAACTCTTTGAAATTTGACTGCCAATGGATCTACATGGCCTATAACTTATTATTATGAGGTATTATAATGTGATAATTATTTTTATACTTTTTTAAATATTTAAATAATATTAAAAATAATTAGGATCTATTAAAATCCTCATATTCTAGTGTGAAGGCCTATGTGAGCACATTAAAGCCTAGAACTTTACCAAACTTGAAGAACAACCCTACCATAATTTGATAATTGTATGAAAATTTAATGAATATGTTTAAATCACATTATAAAATTTATCATAATCCATTTAACTCAATCAAGAACCAAAATGACAAGAAGGTAACCCATAAGCTTGTAGGGTTTTAGAGGGTTTAGAGGTAGTTTGTGATCTTTTCAGACATTCAACATGATTTGACTCTCCATTTACCTGATATAATGTCTTGATATGATTATGTATATAAATATTTACCTCCTCCAAGATCTATTTATACCATGAAATAGAAGAAGTAAAAGCAACCTCAAAATCATGCCTCCATCGAGCTCCTCTGAAGATTATTTTGGCTCCTTAATGATTATCCATAGCCTTGTCTGAGTATTTATTCCTCCTAACACCTAGAATGGATCCTTCATGACCTACTCATCCATATACAATGGAAATAAAATCTAGTTAAACTTCTTATTGAAAATGGAATGTCCTTGAAAATAGCTTTTAGGACCCTACAAAGGATATTTTGGTTGGTTTTAGCCTAGTTTTGATGTCTACAACCTATGTGGTAATCCTTGAAGGAATTATAAGGTTTTATTATGATGATATATGTCCTATATACATGATATTTTTTTTCCTTCATCTCAAGTTAGACCTGAAAGCTCCATGAAAACCTTCTCCTTTTTTTATCTTTACCTAAAACTATCATTTTTCTATCTATGAATGGACCTCTTTAGCATTGAATGACCCTACAAAACATCTTAGGAACCATATAAACTCCATGAATATTCTTTATATGAAACAATTTTATTCCATTCAATGTCTCTTTTACACATTTAAAGAGGAATTAAAGCCACACAAATCTAAGAAGTGAGGGAAATTTAGACTTTTAACACATTTTGACTCTTTATACAAATTGGAGGGAGTTATGGAGAGATTTTCCAACATTAGATGACTTTAAGATACATTAATAAAGCTTAAATTTCCCTAAGAATAATTTAAATGATCTCAAATAAAACTTTGTGACCCTTTTTCACCCTCAAATTCACTTTTAAGATCTTTTTGGGATATTTATGACTTTATTATACCTTATAAACCCATTTTTAACTATTTTCCCATTGAATCTCACCATTTGGGGACATTTTAATTTGTTCATGATATAACACAATTAGACCTTTGATAATATATTACATTATTCTTAATCTAAATACTTCAAGTTATTAGGTAAGGACTAACAAGGTTGACAAATTTTGAACAAGGCTTTAAGACACATTCTATGCATACATAATCATGAAGTCATCTAAACATCATGAGATGCCTATAAAAAAAATTATTCAACTAAATGATGAAATAAATTCCCCTCTCCAAGTGTCCAAGTGCTCTATAGACCAAGGGTGGCTAAAATAACTAACAATTATCATAATTAAAAACCCAAAAATTCCTTTATAATCTCTCTCTTCAACTTAGGTGATCACTCAAGTAACATGAGTGATAGGCCAACATATAAGGCTAGTATTTTTTATTGAGATCATGTAAGTGGTGTATATATGTTGTGAAGCACTAGAAAAAACCAAACATCTTTGTACCATTATCAAGATAATAATTGTACAAATTTATTGATATGGCATTATGAATGGTAGGAATGATCTCTTTGGAAAATGTTAGTAGAGGTTCTCGAGGTTCACCAAAACATGTTAATTACAAGGATAACCATGCAATTTAGCTTAGAGCTTAACTAAATATATAGATAAATATAGAATTACATATTATAAATTGAGTTTGTATATATCTCATATGGAATAATACACTTTCACAATAATCACATCTACTTATATGATAAATAGAGTTGTAATAATAGATATACCAAGGGAAAGTATTCTCATATATAGATCTATATAACTAAAAATCTTAAACATATAAAAATAACATTAAAACCCACATAGAATCTCTATTATAGAATAATTATAATAAAACATTTAACTAATTCTAAGATCAGAGTACCACATTTTATTAAAATATTTATGAGAATTCTGAATCCATAAGGATGACCATTTACCTATTCTATTACAATTTGAAGGAATATATAATCATAATGTTGTTTCATTTTAACATATAACTCTATTCTTATCATTCATGTATGCTAGCTCATATTTTATTTCTTCATGACTCTATGCACTTAAGACAAGACCAAAAAGACTAACCATGAAACAACTCAGAATAACTATACAATAAAAATAAATTGTGGTTCTATCCACATGGAAGATACATTTGAACAAGAAGTTTGGTGCTCACATTTACTTTCTAACACTTTCCTAGAGTCAAACTATTATCTTGTCTTGAGACAAATTCATAGAGGTAGTAGGTCTAGGTCATAAAATATAGGTTGGATGTGTATGATTTGTAGATCACTTAGGGTGTCTTTTACTAGGTTTTACTCATTGTGCATTATTTATCTACCCTCATAAGTTTTCAATTAAATAACATACCATCCTACCACTCATATAGGTTTTCAATAAGCTATCATAACTAGGTGACCACCCTTTTGTGTTTTCATCCATCTTAGTCTTGTGACTTGCACCAATCTATCCTAAAACCAAAATTAGAGTGGAAAAATTACAAAATTTGAAACCTATGCAATACCTAGCTGACAGGCAATGGCATTCATTGAGTTTTTGGAGATGAAAAAGTGTGCAACAAAGGAAATGATGCACTCTTTTTCTATTAAATAACCTATTTTAGATGTCTTGGAGGGATGGATTGTGGTAGATTCATCAAAGGTATAATCATACTGTTGAAAGTAGCCAAGTCTACCATAAAACATTGTCAATCAAGAAAAAATTCCTAAATGATGCATAAAAGAACACACATTAGAGCTTGAGAGTGATATAACTATGAGATATCATCGTCTTCTATAATAGGTAAGGTATCCTTTGTATTGGAAATATTATAAGCCATATCCTACTGAAATCAATCAGCTTGTTAGCATGTCACTATGTTTGGGCTATGATGAATGTGATTCTTAGTGGTTGATTCTACCATGCCTAAAGTTGACACATAATTATGTCCCTTGTAATTCTAGACTCTTATAATGCCTCATCTATTTCCTTAGACATGGTTTCCTAATTATCCATGGTTATTTTGGCTTTGCTCATCATGTCAAATTTAGGTTGGGCACATCCCTAGATTGTGTCGATCTATTGCTTACATTCAAGCATCTTGTTGGCCACTTGAGTTTTTTGAACTGAGGTAACATGAAAATTTTATTTATATTCTACAAGTAGATCAAATAAAACCTTAGTCTCTATTTTGATGGATTGGATATGTGCCTATATGTTTTTAACCTTCTATATGGCCTACCAATCTTGTGTAAGATATATAATGAGTAGTGGTAACTATTGTTGGTTAGAAAGAACCTAGTTACCAAAGACTTACACACAAAACCCTAGATAGGCAACTTTAATGATCAATTTTTTATTGTAAATATATTATCTCAACTCTACATTTTTCTCCTACAGTTTTTCCACCTCATTCTCCAATGAGATAGATTTATATGTGATTGATTCTTGAGATGAAGTTACTCCTTTAACTTACTTAGCAAGTGGTAAATGGGAAACATCTGAATATGCCTCAATGATAGGTGGGGCAAGTGATAATGTTATATTTGACATGGTCATAGGTGCCTATTACAAGGGAATAATGTGTATCAATAATGTGGTGTGTTAGGAGGATGAAGTGATGATATCCCAAAGCCAAATGTTTTGCTTTGGTTATGCCTGATAAGATTCATGTTATTTGACAGTGCTCATATTGTATTATTCTTTTTTCTACACTACCTCTTATATGGATTTCTTCTTCTGTAGAGCTTCTTCTTGTTGTTATTATCTCTTAGCCTCATCCCATTTTTATTTCTCAATGGATTCTTGTACCTAAAATATTTTATGTTTCTATGCCTCTTCATTTGTGTTTCTCTTTTTCTCCACTACTACTTACGGCTTATCCTTTTCTGTGTCTATGTGCCTCGTTTTCTTTACTTTTGTTATTTTCCTCTTCTTTTCTTATTTTGCATACCTCTTCTTATCTTATTCTTATTTTTTAGTTTCATCCTTCTTGTATTGTGCCTCAATTTATTTATCCTCTTTCTTTTGTTTGTCTACCTCCTCTCTCTTCTTCACTTCCTATGCCTTTATTTTATTGGTTGTATCCTCAGCCTTAGTACTTTTTTGTTATATCACTTAATTTTTCTTATAATATTCTATGGAATCATTATCTTATTTTTGAGTCTTAACCTTCTCAACCTAGCACTTCACATTCTCTATCTATTGTTTTTATAGATTTGCTTCCATTTATATCTTACCCTCAGCCTTGGCATGACATTTTCCTCTTGTCAAGCTTGTCTTTAAGCTACCCTCTCTGCTTCTTCACATGCAGTTTGTTATTACCCCTACATTTGAGAATCAAAATCTACCCCCTAGATTTCAGTGATGGGCTCATCAAAATGTGATAGTGATGAAGGAATCATAACCTCCTATATTTTTTGCTTCATAACATAGTCCTTCTTCTAAGCAAAGCTAATTAGTACATGCTTATACCATTACAACTTTTATTTATATTGTGGTTATGTGTGTGAGGTTGGAATGGATTTTGAAGCTGCCACATATTCATCTTATTTCTATATAAGGGTTGATAGTTCATCTTATTCTTCCACAATTGGCTTGTAACATTATAGTTTTTATTTTCTATGTGTAAGTTATTTAGTAATACTTTCTGGTATAGGATCAAAGTCATATGGGTGTGAGGTACTACCAAATCCACTCCATATAAAATATCCACTTGAATTATTTGAACCTTGTCCTCATTTTTTATTATATCCACCATATTATAAGGAGGAAAAATAGGTATTTGCATACACAGATGTGGTGGTACCTTATTTTGCATCTAGATAGTGCATACCACTTTTTAAAAGAAGAATTCCTTCTCTTTTTCACTCTCATATAAGTCTTTATCCATGTCATCCATCCTAATTATATATACCTCTTGTTAATCCATATGAAGTTCAAGCCATTGACATTGGGATACAATATAAGGAACATGAGGATCATCCAACCAGGTCCTCTAACTCCTTATATCCCACCTAGGTGGAGAAGGAGATTTACAATCTATCAAGACCTTACATTTTCTATATTCCAATAACATCGATGTTGTTATTGGTGGTTACAATGCTAAGGAAGTTTAGGCTAGAATTCCCAATATTATTATTTTTAAATGTGTTGATCTTCTTTCATCTAATGTATTTTGATTTTTAACTTCTTTTTACATTGTTTTCATGTCAACAAAGAAAGGTAAAAGTACACCAAGTACCTTGACAAGCTCATGAATTATAATAATTATACCTTGTGGTAGTTTGGTAACTACCACGTGTTGGCCAAGGTATTTCATCACATAAGGAGGGATGTGAGGGTTGCTAACAATGACCTCCACCAATTCATTGCATTATTTATTAAACTTTCATATATGTACAAATTAGGTACTCTTCTCTCTTCTAGATGGGGTTTGTGAATGCTATATCAATCCAATAGTCCATCTGGGTACACTACACCCGTAGGATATTTCCACTAGGTAAATACCAATAGTAAGACCAAGAACTAATATTAAAATCTTTGTTTTACTGAGGCCAATACCTTTTTAATATTATTGGTGAGTTCCAAAACTAAGAACTTAGGCCAATTAAACTCTTCATTATGGTAAATCATATAATGGGAAATATCAATAACACCTTTTGTTACCTCCTTTATGTCCTTGGACATATACCAGAAGCATTTGGTGATGCATTCTACAAGAATATGAACTGGCTCATCTATGATATCCTCCAAGGGGATCCCTTAGTTGCTTCTAGTAAATGCATCCCTGATTTCAGGTAGGATTGGTGGTGCTTTTGACTTGTATGGAAAAAATGATCTTCCCCTTGTCATTATTATCATAGCTTTTTCCATTATGACTTCATTCACATATATGGTGACTGTTTCTCTTAATTTTTCTCATTTATTAATTTTGGAAGAAGATAAGAAACTAGTAATAAGGGTGTAGTATAAATCCCTAGTTGGTGATGTGCACATAATCTAGATGAATGTTATGTTAGAAATATTATCATTGATGTCAAAGGTATAGCATTGGTGATAAAGGCCACATAAAATTTATTGTCTAAAGGTGTTTTTAATTTTCATATTTTAGCTAGAATGTGTTGATATTTATTTAATATTAATGAATACATTTTTAGTTACATAAAAGTCAAAATAAGGCCCATGGAGAAGTCAAAGAGTCATGGGGTAAAGATAAAAGAGGAATGAGATGCATTTTCCCATGAAGAGTCATCTTGAGGAATTCCAAGAGTCACCAAGTGAAGATAAATTAGTGTATGGCATATTTTTCCATGAAGAGTCACCTTAAGGAATTTGAAAGTTCTCCAAGATAAAGACAAAAGAGGAAAGGATGCATTTACTTATGAAGGGTCACCATGTGACTTTTCAAATACAAGGATTTAAAGGGTCATACAAGTTTGGTACCATTTTCCATGAGGCATAAAGAGTTACAAAGGGTGAATGCTAAAGGTCATTTAAAAAGTTATAAATAAAAGCTTGGAAAGCCATTTGTAATATGCAAGAGAGTGCATGGTTTGTAATTATTTTATATAATAAAAGAGGAAATAATAGAAAGAGATATTGTAGAGTTATATCATTTGTTGAGAAAGCAACATTGATAGTTGTGTTTTATACATAAGAGGGGTTGGTGCTCTTTTGTATTAGTGTTTATAAATATTTTCAAGGGGTTGGTGCTCGTATGGGTTGGTGCTCACAAATATTTATTGTGTTGGTGCTTAGAAAAGGGATTGGTGCTCCTACAAGTTGGTGCTTGCAAACTTTGTAATTTTAGTTGGTGATCATTCTTATACTTGAGATTGTTATCCATGGTTTTTCCCACATTAGGTTTCCACATAAAAATATGCTCTCTCTCTCTCTCTCTCTCTCTCTCTCTCTCTCTCTCTCTCTCTCTCTCTCTCT
Source organism: Torreya grandis (assembly GCA_037957365.1). Taxonomy (NCBI): domain Eukaryota; kingdom Viridiplantae; phylum Streptophyta; class Pinopsida; order Cupressales; family Taxaceae; genus Torreya; species Torreya grandis. The sequence continues at coordinate 1,526,346 of JARHVA010002063.1, read as the reverse complement.
CTCTCTCTCTCTCTCTCTCTCTCTCTCTCTCTCTCTCTCTCTCTCTCTCCTATGTGGTGCATGTTATTATTTCAAATGTACTGTATATCTTGAATCTATGGTTGAATGGAATTTTATTAAGTAAAATTTTATAAAATATATGATATACTAATTCACCCCCCCTCTTATCATATCCCATGCTTAATAATTGGTATCAAAGCAGGTTCTTTGAGAAAGAGTTTTACAGCTTAAAGGTAGATTAGGGAAAACATGATGGCTAGATCACATGAAGTGTTTTCTACAAATAAGGCACCTTTGTTTGATGAGAAAAAATATGATTTTTGGAGCATAAGGATGAGGAATTATTTGATGTCTCTTGGATTCAACATTTGGCAAGCAGTTGTGGAGGAATACAAAGAGCCACATACACTTATGACTACTATAGTAGAAAAGAAGGCAAGTGAAGATAATGTTAAAGCTTTAAATTCTATTTTATGTGGTTTATGTGAATCAAAATTTGTTAAATTTATGTAATGTAAATCTTCCCATGAGACTTGGGTAAAGCTTAAAAATATTTATAAAGGTGATGGAAAGGTTCAACAAGCTAAGCTCTAGACTTTTAGAAGACAATTTGAGAGGTTTAAAATTGAAGAGGAAGAAAATATATAGGGTTATCTTTTATAGGTTGATGAAATTGTTAATCATATTCGAGGTCTTGGAGAAAAGTTATAAGAATCAATGGTGGTACAAAAGGTTTTGATATCTCTACCAATAACATATGATGCAAAGGTTTTGGCAATCAAAGAGATGAAAGATCTAGCCAAGATAAAGATGGATGAACTACATGATATTTTTATGGCATATGAGATGCCAACAAACAAGAGAAACCCTCAAAGAGGGAAGCTACTATTAAGACATCAAATAAAGACAAGGCTAAGATTCAAGAATCAATTGATAGCTCTAGTGATGATGAAGAAGACAATGGAGCTCTATTCATTTGCAAGCTAAAAAAGGGCATAGGTAAATATCAAGGAAATTTACCTTTTAAATGTTTTAATTGTGAAAATATTGGACATTTTACAACCAAGTACATAGATAAGAGTAATGGTGACAAAGAAGAAGGAAGGTCTACATAGAATAATAATTTAAAAGGAAAATGCAAGAAAGGATTTGAGAAGAATATTTTATACTCAAAAGATCCTAGCTCAGCCAAAGATAGTGGAGTCAGTGACTTAGATGAAGAAGAGATTGTATTCATGACCATACATGAATATGCCTCCATAATCAAAAGTACAAATGATCAAGAAGAAGAACAAGATGAAGTTGAAGTGAATCTAGAAGGAGAACTCTTTTGTGCCTTAAAACAATTACAAGATCTTGAGAAGAAGAATCATAGATTGAAGTGCCAAATTTATAAAAATGAAGAGTCAAAAGAAATAATTGAAGATCTACAAGCCCACATTGAAGAAGACAAAAATAATGAAGAAGATCTAATAGCTTAGTTACAAAAAGTAATTGAAGAATGTGAAAGGTATGTTGTTGAAATTACCTATTTAAAAGTAGATATTGAAAAAATAAATAAATTAGTTAATGATAGAGAAACCAATGATTAAAAATTTGATAATAGCACTAATATGTTGAATAAGATATTAGAAAGTCAAAGATCAATGTCAGATAAGATCAGTATCAGATTTGAAAAAGAAAAAGGGGAGGCCACTACTTTCATATAAAATATTAACACAAAAAAAGGAATGAGCTATGTTGAAGCTCTTACAAAATAGGAAATGAAAAAAGAAGTTAAGAATATAGAGGACATCTCAAACAAAGAAGGCTAGAAGGAACAAAGCTACAAAAGGAAATTAGGTCAGAGATACACATATGTTTTATTTTTATGGTTACTATTTTTATTGTAATGGATATGGTCATAAGAAAATAGAATGTTAGATAAGGGCTAATAATTCAGAAACAAGGAGAAGGAAACTCATGCAGAGTTGAGAAAAAGTCAAAACTCTTTTTCTCCTCTATCAGGATTTAATGAAGAGGCCATAATATATTACAAGTGTAATAACTTTGGAAACATAGCCTGGTACTATAGAATCATGTTCAAGTCATTCAAGAAGGACCAAAGTTTCAAGGCTCTATTCATCAAGAATAAAGTTCAGATAGGTTCATGGCAGAAGAAACAACCTAAAAAGTCTATGTTGGTCTAGATAGCTTTGCATGAAAGAAATGAAGAAAAGCCATGGTTCATTAATAGTGGATGTTCAAGGCACATGAAAGGAGACAAGATTAATTTCATAACCCTAAAGAAGATCAATGGTGGCATAGTGAAATCTGGAGATAATACTACTGCCAAAATTTCTAAAAAAGGTACACTAAGTTTGGATAATGGTAGAACTAAGACTAAAAATGTTCTGTATGTAGAAGGTCTTAAGCATATTATTTTTAGAGTAAGTCAAATATGTGATAAAGGACACACTAAATTTTTATGTTGAATGTTATGAAATTAGGAAAAAATATTCAGATGTATTGATTGCAGATGCTCAGAGAATAGGCAAAAAGTTCTATGTGTTATCATATATCAAAGGTCAAAAATGTTGTTTGAGTCAAGTTGAGGAAAGTTGGATATGTAATAGAAGAATGTGACACATAAATTTTTATAATCTTATCAACATCATCAAGAAGCAAGTAGTTAGAGATCTTCCAAAGATTACAAATCCCTCCAACATGCTTTGTGAACCATGTCAACATGGGAAGTAGGTCAGAAGATGGTTCAAAACAAAAGAATACTCAACCACTCAAATGTTAGAGCTTGTTCACACCAATTTGTGTGGACCAAAGTACTCAAGGTGATAAATATTTCATGTTTCTTATTAATGATTTTACATGTATGATTTGGGTGATGTTTTGAAGGAAAAATCAGAAGCTTTCAGTCACTTCAAAGCATTCAAGGCTTTTGTTGAGAATGAAACTTATTTGAAGATTAAGTGCTTGAGATCAGATCAAGGAGGATAATTCATGTTAGATGAGTTTATTGAATATTTTGAAGACCATGGGATAAAGAGACATTATTCAGCAGCCAGAACTCAACAGTAAAATGGTGTAGTTGAGTGGAAAATAAAATAGTTCAGGAGATGGTGAGGATAAAGATAAATGAATCAAAGATACTAGATAAATATTGGAGAGAGGTAGTTGGTATAATAGTCCATATTCAGAATAGAGTGTTGTTGAGATTCAATAGTGACAAGACTCCCTATGAGCTATGGAAAGACAAACTATCTACAATTGATTACTTCATAGTTTTTGGCAGTAGATATTTATAAAGAGAACTAATGAAAAATTGGGTAAGTTTGAATCTAGAATAGATGAAGGTATATTTCTTGGATATTTTATAAAAATTATATCTTATAATGTTATAACAAGATAACCAAGAAGATTTTTGAAAGTGCAAGTGTTAAGATAAATGAAGATGTAGCACAAAGAGCCAGTGATGTAGTGGACACTCCTAAAATCATTGAAGAAGAAGATTTTGAAGAGTCAGATGAAGATGAGAAGGAGAAATAAAAGGACACCAAGACCTCATCCAAATATGTTTAGATAAATTATAACAAGAGTGACATCATTGGGAATATAAATGAAGGAGTTCACACTAAAAGAATGATGGTAAGTGAATCTGAGCAAGTAGAATTTTTTTTTGTTATCCAAAATTTAGCTTAGAATTTTTTCAAAAATTAGACGTGATGAGTATTAGGTTAAGGCAATGGATGAAGAATTAAATCAGATATAAAATAATGATACTTTGGAATTAGTGCCTAGACCAAAAGATCAAAATGTGATAGGAACAAAATGGGTTCACAAAAATAAGTTTAATGAAGATGGTGAAGTTAACAGAAATAAAGGAAGGTTAGTATGTAAAGGATATTCTAAAATTGAGGGTATAGATTTTTAAGAAACTTTTACACCAATTGCAAGGCTAAAGGCTATTAGAATATTTCTTCCATATGCAGTGTTTAAAATTTTCAAACTATTTCAGATGGATGTCAAACTACCTTCCTAAATGGGAATCTAGAAGAAGAGGTCTACATTGAGCAACTTGAGGGATTAATTCTCTCAAATGATAGTATCCATGTATGCATATTGAAGAAAGCAATGTATGGATTACAACAAGCTCCTAGAGCTTAGTATGCAAGACATGATAAGTACCTACAAGATCAAGGTTTCAAAAGAGGTTTTGCTGAAAGTAATCTCTACATCAAAATAGAAGGTGAGCATCAATTGATTGTTTTGGCATATGTTTATGACATAATTTTTGGAGGAAACATTGAAAACATGACAAAATAATTTTTTGATAATATGCAAAAAGAATTTGAGATGTCTATGCTTGGAGAATTGTCATTTTTCTTAGGATTGCAAATATTTCAATTAGATAAAGGAATTTTCATGTCTCAAAGTAAATATGCCAAGGAAATGTTTAAAAAAATTGGTTTTGAGGATTGTGCACTAGTTATCATACCAATGGGTATAGGAAATAAGGTGTGTAAAGATGAAGATTCACCTATTGCAAAATAATCTTTGTATACATCTATGATTGGTAGTCTTTTATATTTAATAGTATTAAGGCCAAACATCATGCATGCAATAGGAATTGTTGCGAGATATCAAGCAACCTTGAAGGAAAGTCATATTCAATTAGTGAAGATAATATTCAGATATGTCAAGGGGACATTAGATTATGAATTTTGGTATCCCATAGGTAGAGATTTCACTTTAGTTACTTATACAAACTTAGAATGCATAGGTTGTTTAGATGATAAAAAGAGTACAAGTGGAGGAGCTTTATTTCTCAATGATAGCTTAGTATCTTGGCTAAGTAAGAAGCAAAGTTTAGTATAATTTTATATAGCTAAAGTAGAATATATTGTAACAGTGTTGTGTTGTACTCAAGTGCTTTAGATGAAGTAGACTTTGGAAGATATTAAGGTAAAATATGATGAATCTATTTCTACTTTTTGTGATAACACAAGTGTTATTAATATTTCTAAGAATCTAGTGATGCATCAAAGAACAAAACATATTCCCATCAGATATCATTTCTTGGGATATTAGGTTGTAGATCAATAGGTTAAGATGGAATATATTAGTACTATAGAAAAAATTATAGATATTTTCACAAAGGCACTACCAAAAGACACATTTGAGTATCTATGGGAGAAGTTGGGAGTAATTTCTTTTAATTCCTACCATTGAGGATCAGCATTAGTTGAGGGGGAGCTAAGTGTTAACTCTAGGATAAGCCCTCTTCCATTGATGTCAAAGGGGGAAAAGAATAGAAATATGTATAGTAATAAGTATGGGAACAAGTGTAGAAATAGGTAAAAAAAAATAAGCATAGGGAATAAGTGCAGAAATAGGTATAGGGAATAGTTACAAGATTCTACAATAAGAGGGAGTTACTATATGTTTTTTAGGTGGCAATATGTGTAGGTTGGAAGGTGAAGTACAAGTTTTAGGATGTGGAAATTTTAGTTTGAGGTTGCCATCAATGACAAAGGGGGAGATTGTTGAAAATATTATCATTGATATCAAAGGTCTAGTATTGGTGATAAAGGCCCCATAGCATTTATTATCTAAAGGTGTTTTTAATATTCATATTTTGGCTAAAATGTGTTGATATTTATTTAATATTAATTAATATATTTTTTGTTGAATAAAATTCAAAAGAGGGCCCATGGACAAGTCAAAGAGTCATGGGGTAATGACAAAAGAGGAATAGTATGTATTTTCTCATGAAAAGTCATCTTGAGGAAGTCTAAAAGACACTAAGTGAAGATAAAAGAGGGTATGGCACATTTTACCATGAAGAGTCACCTTAATGAATTTTAAAGGTCACCAAGATAAAGACAAGAGGAAAGGATGAATTTGATTATGAAGGGTCACCATGTGACTTTTCACATACAAGGATTTAAAGAGTCATGTAATTTTGGTGTCATTTTCCATAATGAGTGAAGAGTCACAAAGAGTGAATGCCAAAGGTAATTTGGAAAGCTATAAATAAAGGTTTAGGAAGCCATTTGTAATATGCAAAAGAGTGCATGGTTTGTAATTATTTTATATAAGAAAAGAGGAGAGAATAGAAAGAGATATTATAGAGTTCTATTATTTGTTGAAAAAGTAGCATTAAGAGATAGTTGTGTTTTATACACAAGAAGGTTTGTATCTCTTGTGGGTTAGTGTTCACAAATATTTGCAAGGGGTCGATGCTCACAAATAGTTGATGTGTTGGTGCTTAGTAAAGGGGTTGGTATTTTTGCAAGTTAGTTCTTATGAATTTTTTAATTTGAGTTGATGCTCATTCTTATACTTGAGATTGTTTTTCATGGTTTTTCCCATATTAGGTTTCCATGTAAAAATCTAGTCTCTCTCTCTCTCTCTCTTATGTGGTGCATGTTATTATTTTAGATTTATTACATATCTTGAATGTATGGTTAATTGGAATTTTATTACATAAAAGTTTATAAGATATATGATATATGATATAATAATTCACCCCCCTCTCATTATATCTTGTGCTTAACATGTTGAGAACTCCTCTTTGTCTTGGAAGGAATAACTTATAGATAAGAAAGTAGAAAGCACTGACAAAGGGGTTATAAGCAAGATAGTTGGGTGGACTACCTAGCATGAGCTAGATCCAAGAATCATGAGCTTGTTAGGAGGTTGTCAATCCATTTTTTATAACAATTAAGTTGAAAATGATAAAATTAAGGTACTTTCATAAAGTAAACAAAATTCAATACAAGATGAAAGTAAAATGTTTTTTAAATAAAATGACTAAATATAGCAGAAGCAGGTCAATACTCATCTTAAAGGAGGTGAAGTTAGATTCAAAAAATAAAAAAAGGGTCTATGAATAGGTAGGAACATAAGAAATTTAAGTTTGGTTGGGGTTAAGGGAATGAAAATAAATTTCTATTATTTTTTTCCATAGTGACCATCGATGTTTGGGTGAATTGTTAGTGGTTCAGCTAACCATCAATGGTTAGGTAATAATCGATGGTTGGGTTAGCCACTGGTGGTTGTGCTAACCTTCAATGGTTGCCTTTGTATTTTTAAAGGTTTCTAAAAGATAAATTATAGAATAGGTGAATGGTGTAATAATGGTTCTTTTAAGGATCTAGAAGTTGGGAAATAAGGTATAGATAGGTTTGATTATGTTAGGGGGGTTAGAAATCCAATGAAACAAAGAATAAGTAAAATATACTTGTAGCTTGCTAGATGGATGATGGTTGAAGGATGGAGAAATTTCACTAGAGTAATATTACTTTGGCTTCAAAAGAAAATTTGGTAGAGGTTCAGGTCTTTTTTGTTTTTATTGAGTTTCTAAAGAAAGACTAGATGTTAGAAAGCTTGAATACCTGATTGCAAGAGTTCTTGTGACGATGGATTATGGATCTATTTCACCTCCTACTCCCCTTATTTTATAAGTAAAGAGAGATGGAAGATAGAAGGTTACCTAGAGGGTGAGGCTACTAATTTTTATGCTTGGTAGTTTGTTAGTACCACATAAGGCAAACATATTGAATTGTGCCTCATTATCTTACACATAGATGATGATATGTTAATAAAGTGAGGACCTGAGCATTGATGGTCAAGTTAACCATCGATGGTTAAGATAAATATTGATAATCAAGTGTCTTATAGAAATTTATGGGCAAATGTCTTAGATAAAAAAGGTTAAATAGAGTTAAAAATGTTTGGTTTAAATTTTAGGTTAGTAGGTTGGTCAGTGGGTGGAGAAGGGTTAGGTAGTCCCTAAAGAGTCCTGAGGCATTTTAACACCTAGTATGGTTTTTTATTGTCTATATTTTCCCCATTTTTGTTATGAAAATTTTAATTAATAAGATGTAAAATAAAAATAGATTACTTGGTAGGTATATTTTCCCCAAGTATGGGAAGAGGTGTTCCCCTTAAAACTGAGAGTCGATGAAGTGAAATTAAAATTGAGTTGGGGTTTGATAAGTGGTATATGGTGAGTCACAAGGTCAGTGATAAAAAGGTGGGGTTGGGTATTTTAGATGTAAAAATGTGCAAAAAATATGATTAAGTGTTATAATTAAGATCACACAAAGACTAAGATTACCAATGTGAAAAATAAGGTCAGTTCTAGAATGACAAGTGATAGGGTAACCAATCCATAGCTTGGTCATAGATGATCAGGTGAATCTATAAGTCTCATAAATAACATTCATGTTTTTTTAGGTATTCAAGGTTGGAATTTATCCTTTGAAAAACATAAATGGTTTAGGTGTGCATGAGGTGGTGCAAATTCAAATGGTCAACATGGAAAGGTTGGTCAGTGTGGTCAAAAAGACCAATACAAGTTCATCCTAGAATATGCAATTTTTCAACTCAAAAAATGGCTAACATAAAAGTGGATGAAATATAATGTTGGTTAGAGAAGGGTAATCTCCAAAATTTCAAGTTTTGGTTTGGTGGAGATTAGGTGATCTCCAAATTTTTGGCACCTAGGTTTGGTGCTTAAAAAAATTAAAAAGTAATAGCCTGACCATTAATGGTCAAGGTCTCTAAGGTCAATAATTCATAGTCACCCTAACCATCGATGGTTAGGGTGAAACCCTAAAAACACAAAATATAAAAAGTGAAAATGAAATTTCATTTTCACTTTTGATATTTTAACCTCTATGTTTTCATACATTCCAATGATTTATTGTTTGGCATTTAGTTGAGAGAGTTGATGTAGTGTTCAGCTAAGGTGGAGGTTGTTAATTGGTGAGAGGCATGTGTTGAGGTGATCTATGGGGACTAGTGATGTAGGGTGGACAAGGACCTGGCTAAGTAGTAGGATGTGGGATACAACTTTGACAGTGATCAAGGAATGAGGTAGGTGATGTTTTGAAAATATTAGTTAGTTAATTTGGTTATTGTTGAAGTTAAATTTGGGTAATTTGTGACTATTTTAGTAGCATTTTGGGAGGTTTGTTTAGGTTTTATTTAAAATTAGGAAATTTAGTGAGTGAAAGTTAAATTTAAATGAAAATTTGGGCTAGGGGTAGTTTATAGGTTAGATTTAGGTGATTTAGTTTTTGAATTTTATTATTTTTTTTTATAGTTTTTAGCTGGGTAGGTCAAGGGTTTTACCACCAGTGGTCACACATAGTGACTATAAATATTTTAACTTGACCATCGAAGGTCAAGCTTAACTATCTATGGTCGACCATTGAAGAACAAAGGTTGACTAGACCATCAACAGTCATAGTGACCATCGGTGATTGAGTTGTTTAGGGAAGGTGGGTGAACAAAAACTTAGGAAAAAGGTTTTTAAAGGTTTTAAATGTTTAATAATGTTTCAAATGGATAAAATTTCAAGTGTAGGTAAAGGTAGGGTGATTTCCAAGTAGGATGGAGATGTTAGAATGTGTATTGGGTAGAGTTAGGTATTAGTTTGGTAGGTTTAAGAAAGGTGGTTTTTTAAAAATGTTATGGTGTAGGGTAGATAGAATCATTAGGTGATGTTTGGATAGATTAAGGTGGATGTTAAAATGTTTTTAGTATTAAAAATAGGTTAACTTAGGTGTTTTTACATTAATAAATAGGTTAATGTAGGTAAGAGTGAATGAAAATGAGTAATGGCAATGGAAAACTAAGTGTGCATGCTAACTTGATTATTTTATATGCACGAAACTAGATCTAGATGAGGGATTAGGTTTTTAAGATATTTGTAGATATCTATGATAAGAGTGGTGATGAGTGGATAAACATGGAGGAGGTTGGCCTTGGATCCATGGTTCACTATTAGCACCTGCCATGATATGTGGTTATGATTGTGGCCCTCATCAAGAGATGTCACCCATCCACGAACACATTTCTATTACTAATAGGAGAGATTACTATCCTATTAGAGGATGTGTATAGGATTACATGGCTAACCATTTAGGGAGAGTTAATTTACCACATTGAGAGTGAGGAGAGATATTACCATATGGAGCTACTATATGGAAAGGATTGAGTCCATACTAGGTAACATTTTGGTAGCTTTAACTATAGGAATTTATACTAAATGGATCTAAAGGATTGATGTTTAATGACTATGACAATAATGGTATTGTCTTATTTTTCATTACTTGATTCAAGTAGTAGATGATTTCCCTATTTATTATTAGGAGTGTTGATAGAGATGCTACTAGGTAGGATAGTGTTCAAGTGGGTTCTTATTTTGTTGGTCTATATCTATAGGGATTATGAGCTCATAGGTGATATGGGATCAGTGTTGGGTTCATGCTCCATTATTTGGCATATGAGAATATTAAATTTATGAAACCTTTAGGACTACCATGGGAGGGATACACCCAAGTATACTTCATAGTGGGATTTTTTTGGTGGAGGGGATATTATGCATTAATAAGAGTAGGTGGTGTGAGGGACATTGACTAGTTCCAAGATGCATTAGAGGGTTTTGGTTTTGGGTGATGTGATTTAGATTCCATATATGGTTTGGCCTAGGTGGGACCTCTATAGCTATCATAATCTATCTTTGTAGAGCTAGAGGTGGGTTTATGGAGGAGAGAGGGAGAGACTAAGCTCATCCCATTTGATAGAGTTTAGAGGTATTATGGCCTTTTACAGGGGATTCTATCTCCTTTCCTAAGGTACAAGAGGGAGGATGTAAAGTTCTTACTTCTAGAGCCATAACCATAGGATGTAGTACAAGATCATGAAGAGCTACCAACTAGAGTAGTGATAAATGTTGTTGGTGTTATTCAAGGCTATGTGTCATGGTACTAAGCCCTATATGTAGTAGCTAATTTTGGGTGGGATGATGGGGTCAATATGCCATAGATGTGGATCCAACTGGGGCATAGGTGTAGGGTGGTGTTCAAGATGGATAGGTAGCAGTAGCACTGATAACTACATAGGCTTAGACTATAGGTTTATAGGGATAGGTGGACACATTATATGTCTATATTATCACTTTATAGGGTCAAGTTACCACCTTGATAGGGGAGAGAGATAAAGCTCAAACCTCTCTTAGTTTAGTGACCCAAGAGAGGGATACCCTGAGGTAGAGGGTAGGAATAGTGGCAGCACTAGCAAAATGGCCACCAAGCATAATTGCTATGACATGATACTTGGCCATAGTTGAGGAGTTGAGATATTATGAGGCCATAGTGTCTAGATCAATTGAGATGGGGAGATTACAAGTCCAGTTTAGTAGATGGACTAGATGTGGTGACTCCAAGGCCATGGGCCTCTATAGTGAGTGGACATACAAGCATCCTAGGAGGACTGACACTAGATGGTAATGTAGGTGTAGGATTAGGAGGGGTCATTGGTAGTGGTGCCCTAGTGGCATGATATTATATGTTGTATGTACTTGATTTTGATACTGACTTACATGTTGATGATTCGACATGTACATAAGAGAGAAAGAGTTTATACATTGTTATCTATATTATTTAATTTGATTGACATGATGTATATGATGATGTTCATGATAATATGTGTGTGTGTGTGTGTGTGTGTGTGTGTGTGTGTGTGTGTGTGTGTGTGTGTGTGTGTGTGTGTGTGTGTGTGTGTGTGTGTGTGTGTTCATAGTTCATGGTTTACATATTTTGATGTTTTATGCTTTATGCTTATGAGGTGTGTACATGTTTTGATGTCTAATATATGTGTAGACTGATTGATGCAAGAAGTCTACTAATGCTATATATGAAAGTTGATTACAACTTTCTTGGGTTAGCTTATTCTGATTTGATATAGGATATTTTATTCATTGCTTTTGTTTGTGAAGTTGATTGATGCAGAAAGCTTTAAGTGATTGCTTTTGACCCATTTAACTTATCCATCCTTCAAAGGAGTTGTCTAAGTTTGGGTTTATATGTTTTTTAAATGTGCTTCAAGGGATCAATCTATCTTTTAAGCAATTTAGTTTTGTTTAATTGTCCTTTAAGGGAACAATCTTCTATGCTAGAGATATGTGACCCAAGTGATAGTTTTGTAGCCCAATTTGTTTTGATATGAGGTTTTAGACATCAATAGGTCTAATTAATCTTATAGGTTTACCACAAAAAGGTAATAATAGGTAAAAGGGTTAGTTTTGAGAGATAAATGACCATGGGATTCAACCTAATTAGATATGAAAAGTATCCATGAAAACCATGCTATGGGTAGAGCCATGGTACCCGTATTTATGATTATGATATGACTATGATGGTTAATCACATGGTTATATATTTTAATCAATTATCCTCAAAGGGAGAGGTGTAGCTAGGTGAAGATGAAAATCTCTTAAATCAAGGGACAAGATTAAGTTAGACAAGAAAGTGAGTTCAATATTTGTTTAAAAAAAAGAAAGGATGTAGATGCAAATCATTGAGAGCCTCAAGTTATGGTTTGCCTTCAAGAGAGGAAAAATGGTAAGCTTATGATCCATACTTGTGGGTTATGATGTAGGGTCCAAGCCAATTGAAAGTAAACTTTCCTTTTTTGATTTCTCCATATTGGTTACATGTTGGTTTTCCTTTAGGATGAAGTCTCTGATATTGAATTATCATTATTTTAGGTGTTTGTTATAGGCGATCCTGATTTTCTCCTAGTAGACGTGAAGATAGTTAAGTACTACTAGGTAATGCTCATCAAGTAGTTCAAGTTATGTTATATGTTATTAATAATAGCTATTCTTAAAAATGATATCTTATAAAGATATACAAAGTGATGGAATCTATAATTTGAGAGGCAAGATTGCCTTTGCTCCAAAAACTAGAGAGAAAGGGGTAGCACTAGTAGAGGTTTTAATGCTAGTGCGATAAGCCCATAAAGTGAATGGAATATGTAAGTGATAATCCTAACCTAAAGTAGTGAATACTTTGGTCAATATTTTGTTAAGGGTTTTTTTACAAGGTTTTGCCTATCCATTTACTTATGGATAAAAAGGTGAGGAAAAGATTAACTTAATTATAAATAAGTCACAAAGACCTTAGACTTGCTTTTTCTTGAAAGATTTACCATTATAAATGATGATTTTATGGGGAATATTAAAATGATAGATGATATAGTGATTGATGAAGTTGATAGTCTTGTTATCTTTGGTTGAGATGAGAAGAATAGCTTCCACCTACTTGGTGAAATATTTGATGGTGATAATGATGGATTTTTGCCATTATGAATAATGAGGGTTGATTTACTTAATGAGATCGAGTCCCCATTATGAGAAGGGCCAATAGTCTTTAGATACTTGTAGGCCATGGGTAGGTGCATGATGTAAATTGGCATGTTATTGGCATTTAACACATTTATTTGCATAATCACAATAGTCCTAGTTGAGGGTAGGCTAATAGTATCCAAGGTAAAGGATACATTTAGTGATAGCTAAACCACTAAAGTGTCTCACATAGATTCCATCAAGTGTTTCCCTGATAGCATGGGAGGATTCATGACTATGTAGATAATAAAGGAGGTCATCAAATCCATACTTGTAAAGGATTCCCTCTAGTATGATGTAATGAGAGGTACTCTAAACAAAGGCTCTTTGAGAATTCCTAGAGAGATTAGGAGGAATGATGCCAAGGTTGAGGTAGTTGAAGGTTTGGTCATACCATATGGTAGATGGATATTTATCTACACTATAAATAGTAAGAAGGGTATAATGGATATAATAAGGTATGATAAAATGGTGGATGGTAACAAAGAGTTTAAAATAAATAGGTTGATATGGGATTTGGAAATCAAGGGAAGCCATTGTATCCATGAACTTATTTGAAGATCATGGAACAAAATGGATAAGTTAATGATCGAATGATGCTAAGAGTACATCTATAATTTGTTTATACTTTTACAAGACATAATTATTAAATTGGTAGGATCCATTAACCTGGTTGACCATAAGTTGAGAATTTCTAAAGACACTAATGGTCTTAATTCCCAAGGCTAAATAAATTTGGAGACCTATGACTAAGGCTTCATATTTAGCCACATTATTGGTGCATTTAAGTTAAGTTTTAAAGGAAAAAGGAAGAGGTTAACCATAAATGGGAATGATAATAATTCCATCACCCCCACTACACTAGAATTTAGAGCCATCAAAGAACATGGTCATTTGGTAGGTAGGATCCTCTTGAGAAAGAGTTATGATGGACTCATCAAGAAAAGCAAGAGGGAATGCTTGGTTATCTAGTAGAGGATCTTTATCCAAATTTTTTAAAATGACTTATCCTTTAAATAATTTTTCTTGGAGGAACTCAAGGTCAAACTCAACCAAGAAGCATGAGCCACTTAGCCACATGTTGGTTTTGGTATGGTTTAGAGTGCATTTACTTGAGTGGGTCAATGTTAGTGATGACATAGGTTTTGTGATTAAGAAGGTAATGATCGAGTTTCGAAGCCAAAAATACTAAGGTGAGGTAAAGTTTTTCAACATGGGTATATTTAGTTTCATAATGTATAAGCATTTGACTTATATAGTAGACAACTTGATCTTTGTTTTATTCATCATAGTGAGCAAGCATTACCCCTAAATAATGGTTAGTGGTATATCTATAAAGGTAGAAGGTTTGGTCCTATTTAGGTTGGGTAAGAACAAGTGGAGAAAGAAGGTATTATTGTAGTTCATCAAAGTCTTGTTGTTAGTCCTTGGTCCACTTAAAAGATGTATCTTTCTTAAGGAGATGGTGAAAAGTTTGACATATATATGATAATTTAGATATGAAGTGGTGGATGGATTACATCTTCCCTTGTAGGCTACAAAGTTACTTAAGGTGGGTTAGATGAGGCATCTCCAAAATTACTCTAACTTTGATAGGTTCTACTTTGATTCCTCAAAGAGAGACAATAAAGCCAATAAGTTTTCTAGAATAGACCAAAAAAATACATTTCTTGGGGTTTATTCTAACGTGGAAATAGAGTAGGAATTCAAAGATGATGGTGAGAATAGCTAGGTGATCATTATGATGTTTATATTTTATAAGGAGATCATCCACATAGTCATATATTATTTTATGGATTAGATCATAGAATATGTAGGTCATGTCATGCTAATAAGTTGTTTCAACATTCTTTAGACCAAATGGCATGACTGTATAGTAGAAGGTTCCCCATGGGTTTATGAAATAATTTTTATGTTGATCTTTGGCATCAATCAAGATTTGATTATATCTCATGAAACCATCCATGAGAGATAACATCTCATGGCCAGCTATAAGATCAACAGGTTTATTGATGTTAGGCAAAGAGAAGTCATCCTTTGGGTGAGTGAGGTTGAGATCATGAAATTTGATGCAAAGGCAAAGTCCCCCTATGGGTTTGGTAATGGGAATTATGTTAGAAACCATTTGAGTATAATAAATGGGTTAAATGAATTTGATAGACAAGAGACATTGAAGCTCCTCTTTGACTACAAGGGTGATGCGAGGGTGTATCCTATTTTTTTTTTTCCAAATAGTCTTAGCATTAGTATATGTGATAATGTTATGGAGGGATATGGAAGGGTCAATCCTAGGCATATCCTAATAAGACTAAGTAAAGGCTATGCTTTGATCATGAAGGAGAGAAGGGTAATCTTGTTGTTCTATGGAATCTAAGGATTGAATGATCTTGATAGTGTGAGGGTTATCTTGAGTACCCAAATTAACATTGATGGTTGATTCATTCAACATGGTTTGGTTATCAAGATGAAGGGATTTATGGATAGAAGAATCCCCTACACTAAGGTAGGTGAGAATGGAATCATCATCCTAATGTTGGATGGTGTTGATAGTAAGAGAATCATTTTTCTACCATTTTAAGATGGATGAGAGGAAGGGTTTTAATTTTTTCATCCTTTTGATAAGTCAAGGGGCCCAAAATAATTGTATTGATAAAAAAAAGTTAGATGGAATGATATCAAAATCCTCTAAATTTGAAGGAGATGGGGTTGGCGAGGATGGGATATCCTCATCGATGGTGGCTATGGGTTTAGGTGAGGTGGGTTTTTTTGGTGATACTAACCCAAGGCCAAATATCTCATGAGGTTTTGGGGTTTTGATTGTAGGTAACTTGTGAGGTCCATGATATCCTAGGACAAATCCCTTTTAGGCACACCTTTGAAGGTATAGTTTGGAAAATGTTAGTTTATCAAGATAGGAGAATTTAGGGGTAAATGGCTAGATGGTAGAGGTAGTAGTGCAAGCAAGAAGTATATGATCAAGTCCCCCATAGATTAAATTAGTTTGATGGTTGGGAGGCCTAAAAGGGATTATGGTTCCAATGTTAAGGTCATAACTAGGATGATGTTTGATGTTCCCATACTCTTGAGGAGTAGGTAAACAATCCAAGGCTAGAAGATGATACTCCCCCAATGAGAGACACTAGAACATGGATTCCAAGGAGTTCTCTATGAGGATCTGGGAAGAAGGGATAGATGAGCTAGTTAAAGCTTCATCGATGGTAGAGGTGGAGGTGTTATTGGTTTTGGTTAGTGATGTGGTGTTTTTTTGGTTAGTGGTAAGGTGGATAAAGGAAGAAAAAGAATGTTCTTAGGTCAATATGTCATGTTTCATGATGTAAAAGGACTAGGATCAGCTCTTATGGTAATAACTTGACCTTTATATTCAAATTTGACACATCAATGTAAGGTAGATGGGACACAATGCATGGCATAGATCAAATGGATTATAAGTAAAATATTATATTGTAACTCTCCCTCTACATAGTAAAAGATTTATGAAATAGTGTGAGGTCCCAAGTAGATATGGAGGATGACTATCCCCAAGGTAGTGGCCATAGTGTCATTAAAAAAGTGGAGGATTGCTATAGTTTTTGATATGATATTCTTAGGTAATTGAAGTTGGTCATAGGCATGAGAGGATATAATGTTGATTATATCTCCTCTATCAATCATTACCATTTTTATGTAGGTATGATTGATGTATACAATAATGAAGAGGGGAGGATCAAGATCTTTATAATGAATAAAAGGTATTTCTAAAATCCTAGAAACTGATGAAGGTAGAAAGTTGAAGGGCTCTGATAAAGGATGTAAGAGGTTAAAGATATTTTGGTTAAACCTCTATAGATTACAAAGACTCTATAAATTCTTGGTAGTGATGGGGTGAGGTGTTTATTAGTTCATAAAGGCTCATCTTCACTAGTATTTGGTGAAGTTGTTTTAACACCACTCACTGAATGGATTCATAAGAGTTAAAAGGAAACGCACCCAAAATGGATATTTTAGGTTTTGGATAAGGTGAAGGTATAGGTGAGGATGCTTATTTTTGGTTGGAATATTAAGGGATATAAGGATAGGTATATGGTATGGACACTTTTTTACTTCCATTATCCTTTTGTTGGGCCTGAGATCAGGTAACCATATGGATAGTGTGGATTAAGGGAGATGTTGGGCTAGGTGATTACTTTAGTTATTCCTCAATTTTAATTGAGAGTGGAAGAGTAGGTAAATGTTGGATGGTTAGAGTTGGTGGTTGGGTTAGTAATGGGCTCAAGGGAAGTTCATCTAATAATAGATAATCCTCATCCCATAAGCTATGGAAAAGTGTTTGGAGAGCTTTACAATTCTCCATATCATGTCTAGGAGTCTTATGGTATGAGTAAGTCAAATTGTCATTGAACCATGATGGTTTAATATGTGAAGGGTCAAAGGTTTTGATGTGTGGTAGGGTTAAGGAAGAGGTTTACAATAACCTTTGTATAATGGTTGAATAGGATTCTATTAAAGGTGTTGAGGGTGTTGGGTTTTTGGTTTTAGGAGTGGGAGCCTTCTTATGAGTAGGCTTCATCATAGAAATTGGAGGTCATGAAATGGTTTTGGTAGGTGGTTTGATTGGGATTTTTTGGTTATGGTTAGTTTAGAGGTGAAATATTTAGAGGTGGAAGGTAAAGGTTTGGTTATAGGTGGGAAGGTAGAGGTATCTAGGCTAGTTAAAAATGATGGGGATTTTGGTGGTTTGGTAGTAGGTGTGGGTAGAGTAAAAGGAGAAGGTTTACTAGATGAGGAATAGGTAATAGGAATAGTATAGGGATGGGGTCCTAAAATGGAAGGTATGTGGGAAAGAGGTGGTATAGGTATAGTTTGAGGTGGGATCTTAGGTGGTTCCACCTTACTAGTTGGTTTGGTTGGGGTTTTCTTTATTGGACTAGAAGGGGTTAAGTCCAACTTCAAATATGGGTGAGATAGGATAGGTGTAGGGAGTATTCCTAAACTTTTTATGGGTTTGGTTAAAGAAATGTATGGTGATTTAGTAATTTTATATATATGTGGGTTGGATGGTTCTCCTATGTTTTTAGATAAATAAATGTTTCAGGATGGTGTTAAGGTAAAGATAGGTTTGATGGTAGTTGTAAGTGAGGCTAAAGGTTTAGGTTTGTTTTGGTAAGGGAGGATAAGATTATGCCAAAAAGTGGCTCTATTTAGGTTGGGTTGAGAAGTGAACTCTAGACTTTGGACTAATCTAGAAAAAGGCTTGTAAATGGGTTTGATCCTTTGGTCATTGGTTTCAAAAGTTAAGCCCATGGGTGGAGGTGAGGGAATGGTTTCTTCATCTATGTTATTGATGGAAGGTGATAAGGTTTGGGAGGATTCTTCCTCCATGAAATATGTAGATAAGGTGATCTCTTCCTTTGGGATGGTTCCTAAATATAGAATGGGTGGTTATAAGATAGGTGAGAAAGGGGTGATGGTGTCAAGTGAAGGGGTGGAGATGGTTGCTTCCTTTATTTGGATGTCCAAAGGAATGGTAGTAATTAAACTATTTAAATAGATGGAGTGGGTGTATATGTGTTTTAAGCAATGGTTTCCTCCTTTGGTATGTCTATCAAAGGATATGTAGATAGGTCCATGGTCTCAACAAGTATAGAAAGAGGGGTGGTTGCTTCCTCTATTTAGATGTTCAAAGGAATACAAGGATAATCCATCACTCTTAGGAATAGAATGAATGAAGAGGTAGATGAATTGATGGTATCCTAAATGGTAGGTTCATTAATAATGACATTAATTGTGTGGACCTCACGAGCGTGAGATGATTTTGGTTTATTATCATCATAGTTGGTGGAAGGGGAATGGTTGGGAAAAGGTTTACAAAAGATGTCAAGAGAATTATTTGGAGGTGCATTGGGAATATCAAATATGAGTTCTCCATTATCAATCATATTTTGGGTAATATTATTAAAGGTATTGCACCTACTAACATCATGTCCAATGAAGTGGTGGAAAGCACAAAGATCATTCTCATTGTACCAACCAAGTATAGGCTGAGAGGCATCAAATTGTTGGGGAGGTTTTATTGGGGGAAGTTGTATGATGTTTTATTTAAGTAGTTTATCCAAAACTAAATCATAATAATCCCCTATCAGAGTATATTATTTTGAAGAAACTCAATTTTGGTTTTGGTTTGGTTGTTTGGAAGAGTTAGAAGAATTGGTTGGGTTGGGTTGGTTGACATTTGGTGGTCAAATTGTTTAAAGACAACTGATTTGGTGGATGCCTTTGTTTTAGTGTTGGGATGGTTGGATTGATTGGTGGTCTTGGTGGAGGAAGGTTCATTATATTTAAAGTAAAATTTGTGTTTCATAGTTTCATTTTTCCCTCATCAATGGCTCAAATTTCTAATTTGTGTGCCATGGTGAAAGACTCATCAAAAGTCATAAAGTTTGAACTTAAAGAGTAGAGGAAATATTTTTGTCACACCCCTAAGATAAAATCTCAATAAATTTGGGTTGTGGTAAGGATAAATAAATTTGGTTGATGAGACCTCTCCATTTAGCTACAAAATCAACAATTGATTCATCATCAAATTGCCTAATGGAGTAGAGGTCAGTAATAGAGACATTTTTAGATATATTGATTGAGAAATGACCTAAAAATACTAGGCAAGTTGATTTAAGGAAAATATTGAGTGCTTGGTAAGAGAACTATACCAATCTAGGGCTGGACCAAATAAAGACATGGAGAAGGTATGAAGAAGAAGAACGTCATCATATGTAATCAAATAGCAAGAATGGAAAAATGATCTCAAGTGTTGTTAGTGATCCTACTTACTTTGGAACTTGGAAAACTTGGATAATTACCATTGAGGAGGATAGGATCAGATCGAAATGGATGGATGGATAGGTTGTAGATTTGATCATAATATAAAGGGTTATGAGCCCTAGAAATAGTTGATTCAAGATTAGACATTTTATCAATCAACATCTTAACCAAATATATTTGAGGTTGGGAAGCTCCATAATTGGATGGTAAGTTTGGTTGAGGTTGGGTGGTAGCAATGTATGGATAGGATGTGGAGGGTTGAGAAGATACCACATATTGGTATGTGGTCATAGGAGGTTGGGATGGTGCCATATAAGGGTTGATGGGTACAAAAGGTTGGGTAGAAGGTGCTATATATCCTTATGGATTAGGAACATATTGTTAAGATGTCATATGTATTTTATTTTGGATGGATGTGGGTTGATTTGGAGGTATGAATGGGTTGGTAGATGGTTGGGGTTGAGTAGTAACTCTTGTGTTAATAGGTGGAAGTGTAGGGTATATGAAAAGTACCAAATTTTGAAGAGGGGTAGAAATTGGTTGGTTGGTGGTGATCAAAGGAATGGTTAAAATATAGGTAGAATATACCCCCATGTTGGATGGGGTATAGGTAATAAGAGGTATAGTTTCCCCTCCAGTGGAGGTGTTGGTTGGTATAGGGGTGTTTGGTTATTGGTTGGAATGTTGGATTGGGTTTTAGTTGTAGTAGTGGATGTGATATTGGTAGAAGAGGATGGTCGGGTGATCAAAGTTGGGTGGAGGTAACACCAACCATAAGAGGGGGAGACATACCATAAGGTGGATCTGAAGGAGGAACCAAAATAATATGGGTGTGGTGAGATAATTTTAGAGGGCCATGGGATTATTATCGAGGAAGGTAGTGAAATATTCATCACCCTCAACAACTATCTAAGGCATGGTAGGAGGGGGAGAAAGATGAGGAGAAATATCAACATCTGAAGTATACTCCATGGAAGAAGAGGAAGAGGAATATGGTGGTTCTTGGTTGGTTTGATTCCTCAATTTCTATCTAGTAAAGACCATAAGAGGAATACAAAAATAAATGATGAAAACTAACACCTCAAATAAAAAGAAAGAAAGAATAAAATAATCTCAAGACAATCCAAACATACACTAGAAGTGCGTTTAAAACTTAGGATTATTTTTAGATCGCTTTTGGCTTATGCCTTAGAAAATGTGAAGAAAAAATTTGGCTTATAAATCAAGTACTAAATAGAAAATATAAGGTTGGTTTTAGGTTATGTTTAGTTTCTCAAAAAGAAGAAATCAGTATTGAACTTCAGTACATGGCCTAATATTGGGCCCTACCCCCTCACTTCACACAATGTAGTGATAAGGGTGTCAGGTGCTTAGCCAAGATATATTAAATTTTAGAGTTTATACTCAACCAAAGAGCTAAGTTGGTTCTCCCCTTAGTAATGACCTCCAAGTAGGATTATCAAGAAAGGGTAAGTTTACTTCTAGGTGATGAATTCCTAGTTGGGCCTTGTCTCAAGTTTGTTTTGATGTGTTGATTGATTATGTGGTTTGGTAAAAGTGTGTGATAACAAGAGTGAAAACTACAATTGATTTTTTTTACCTTTAAGTTAACTAGATAAACTAAAAGCAAGCAAGCAAATAATTTATGCAAGGTGTTTAATTTAAGCCCAAAATAAATTTCATATTTCATTGGATGAGCAAAGAATAAAGGAAGAAAGAAGGGCAACCTAGATTATTCTAGGGTCCCACCAGGCGTGAAAAATGTTTCTCTTAATTTTTTCTCATTTTTTAATTTTGGATGCAGATAAGAAACTAGCAATAAGGGTGTGGTAGAAATACCTAGTTGGTGATACACACATAATCTAGATGAATGTTTAGAACTCCTCTTTAGCTTGGAAGGAATAACCTGTATATAATAAAGCACTAAGAAAGGGGTTGCTAGCAAAATAGTTGGGTAGACTGCCTAGTGTGAGCTATATTCAAGAAGCATGAGCTTGTTAAGAGGCTGTCAATCCATTTTTTATAATAATTAAGTTGAAAATGATAAAAATAATGTACTTACATAAAGTAAATGAAATGCAATACAATAAATTATAGTGCTTGTTAAATAAAATGACTAAATATAGAAAAAATAGGTCAATACTTATCCTAAATGAGGTGAGGTCAAGTTAAAAAAATCAAAAAAGGGTTTATGAATAGGTAAGAACATAGAAATTTAGGTTTGGTTGGGGTTAAGGGGCTAAAAATAACTTCTTATTATTTTCTACCATAGTGACCATCGGTGGTTGAGTGAACCATCAGTGATGCAGTTGACCATCTATGGTTAGATAATCATTGATAGTTGGGGTGACCATCAATATTTATGCTAACCATCAGTGGTTGACTATGGATTTCTAAAGGTTACTAAAATAAAAGTTATATAATAGGTGAATGGCCTGATAATGGTTCAGTTAAGGACCTAAAAATTGGGAAATAAGTTACAAATAGGTTTGATCAGGTCAGGGGGGTTAGAAATATAATTGAACAAGAACAAGTAGAATATACCTATAGCTTGCTAGATGGCTGATGCTTGAAGGCTGGAGAAATTTCACTAGAATAACATTAATTTGGTCTTAAAATCAAATTCAAAATAGGTTCATGTCTCTTTTTATATTATTGAGTTTTTAAAGGAAGACTGGATGCTAGAAAGCTTGAATACCTATATGAAATAGTGCTTGTTATGAGGGATTATGGATATATTTCACCTCCTACTCCCCTACTTTTATATTCAAAGAGAGATGGAGGATAGAAGGCTCCCTAAAGGGTGAGGATATTGATTTTGATGCTTGGAATTTCATTATCACTACATAAGGTGAACATATTAAATTGTGCCTCATTATCTTACACATAGTTGGTGATGTGTTAAGAAGGTGAGGCCCTGAACCATTGATGGTCAAGCTAACTATCAATGGTTAAGTTGATTGTCAGTGGTCAAGTCTCTTATATAAATTGATAGCCGAGTGTCTTAGAGAAAAAAGGTCAAGGAGAGTTAAAAAGATTTGGTTTGAAGGTTAAGTTATTAGGTTGGTTAGTGGATGGAGAAGGATTATGTGGTCCCTAAATAGTCCTAAGGAATTTTGACACCTAGTATAATTTTCTAGTGTCTACTGTGACATCTGAGGAAAGATAAATCTTTCCCTTACTATATTTACCTAGTTATAGCTCCATTCTGTTAACCAATTGGTTGAATGTAGGTAATCATATGAAGTGCTTTACATCTATATTTTGGATTATATGTAACTAAACTACGACTAAGGGTTGTCTACCTTGAGCTCCTTCATGAATAAATAGGCATGTTTTGGTAGCCTTGATGAAATCATACAAATCTAGGTCTATGAACCTTATTTGGCATAGATTTTCCCCAATCCCTATATCTTATTTGTGTGCCATTGTATATTCCTTTTCTTAATTGATAATGATCAAACTCATCCATTGGCACTATGATGATGATCTTAGATATCTAATTTCTATGAAATGCTTGGAAACTCAAATATAGTAAGGACTTAAAATCGACTAAGTGTAAAATAATGACCTAATCAACAAGGTCCTATATTTATATATCTTCACATGCCCTTCCCAATTTTAGCTTTGAATATGTTTTTTTGTCCTTTGATCTTGGATTAGATATCATTAAATTAGCTATATCACCTTTTGTTGAGTTGGTGTACTTTCTATTGAGCTAGTATTCCTTTTTTGGTAATTTGAGTAAATGATGTGGCATATCGCCTTACCATTCTCCTAACATACTTGATTATTCCCTTCTTGATGTTGACATCTTACCTTACTTTGACATTTAATTGACCATAACTAGCTATTATATGCTATTTGTCTAGGATCATGTCTCTCATACCTTTCTTAGACTTAATTGTTGATGTAGTCAGTCCTTCTTTGGCATGCTATATTTCTTACTCCATTCATTCTCTATTGATGTCAATTTATTTGGTATGATATCTTGTTAAACTTGTGAAAAGGTACTCAAACACACTTATAATATATGCACACATTATAAATGAAACAAACAAAACCCACACAACATAATTCAAATCAAATCATAGGTTAAAGTGGTGTGATTCAACACCTATTTAGCCATGCATACAAAACTCACTAGCAATAGGGTTTTAGCCTACTACCCTTCACCCTTCTAGGTAAAATGGTACCCTATAAATTCTTTATTACTATCATTCTTGGTTTAGATAACTCATGGATGATTTATGGTCCTTTCCATCTGATGTTGAACTTGCCTAAAAAGGTTCTAAATTGAATATCATAAAGTAGGACCGATTGATCCACATGAAACTCTTTATTTAACATATTCTTATCATGTCAAGATTTTTGGTTGTAATTATGCACCTCATATGTCCAATATGTTTTGTGTCTATCTTCATCCATTTAATTTATCTCTAGTAACCAATTTATCAATGATTCTTGATCACCTATGTGTATAATGACTATGATTTGTAAACTTGGTACTACATACTCCATGGGAATGACTGATTTCAAACCATAAACTACCTAAAATAGAGTGAACCCTATCACATGCTTATAATGTGTGTAGTATGGCCATAATGTTATCAAATGTTGATCTTCCTAGTCATCCCTTTGCACATCACATATTTTAATAAGTATCTTACCCAAAACATTATTTATAGATTCAACTTGGTTGTTAGCCTAGGGATGATATGTTGTAATTTTATGGTGTAAAATCGAAAATTAATCAGTGATAATATTTATAGTCCTATTCAATAAATGTGTTCTTCCATCACTTACCAATTTGATATGACAACCAAAATTAGTAATGATAATTTCATATATGAACTTTATTGCATCCTTAGCACCATAATTGGGCATCACAATAGCTTCCACCCACTTCAAAAATTAGTCCATCATAGTAATAATATATCTAACATGGTTTCATTTACTAGGTGGATTAACAGACCCCATAAAATTAATTCCCCATTACTCAAAGCACTTGTGTGTTGGCATTGGTTATAGCAGCATTTCATTTCTCTAGCTTGGATTGTCCATTCACTGGTATATGTCACACTATTTTTCCACTCTATAGGCATTGTGAAATAAATAGGTCCACCAAAGCCCTCTCTATAAGATCTTATTCATATTTGTGTCTCATGTGAAGTGATCCCATGTGATCCCTGGATGTGCCTCTTCTATAAACTACAACCTTTCATGTTCCAGCACAATTCTACGTATCACTTCATCTTTACCCATATGATAAAGAAATCCATTGATCATTATGGAAAAGCTCTAGTAATGAGTTTTTTATAACCACATAGTGTTTTAAAAATATTCCTTGTTCAATAAATTTTTAGATATCTTTTAATTACTTCAAGATTGAAGACACATAAAATAAATATGCATCTAGAGAATTATCTAGGATCTCCTCTAGTTCCTCACCATTTTTCAACCTATTCAAATTATTCAGACCATGTTTTCTTGGCCTAGTTTAACATCTATCTAGAATTGAAATTCTTAGAAGAGCATCAACCAACGTGAAATACTTCCTCATAGTATGGTATTATTAACACAATATCATAGCACTTGATGATCAGTGAATAACTCAAAAGGTAGTGCTAGAATTTTGAAGTGAGAACAGCATAGCTAAAACTTATCACTCAATTGTATAATTTTTTTATGTAACAAATGATTTCTTAATTGAAAAATTAATAGGGGGATCCAACCCACCCTCTCCTAGTTACACTAATACTACTCCCAATGGGATTCTTGATGCATCTACATGGACATGAAATGGTTTACTCCAATCTGGGAAAATCAATATCATCATAGTCACTAGTTTCTTCTTTAATTCTATGAATGCTACTTGGAATTCTTCTATCCATAAAAACTATGTTTGTTTATACAATAACTTCTCTAAAGGGGGTGGTATAGCTGCATACCCCTTAATAAACATCTAGTAGTATCTTATGTGTCCCAAAAAATATTCCATCTTTGTTGAAATTATAGGTGGAGGCATTCCCACAATCACTATGATCTTATCTTGATCCACTAAGATACTTTTACTACAAACTACATGTCCTAGCAAGACCCCAAATGGTGTAAAAAATAAACATTTATTTAAATTGAGTGAAATTTTTAGTGCTCTATATCTCTCCAATATAAGTTTGAGTTTAGACAAATGATTTTTGAATACTGAAAATATTTCTCAATCATCTAAATAGACTTCCAAAAAGTCATGGATAAAATCTTTAAATGAGATGACTACAACTCTAGAGAAAATAGTAGGTACATTTTCCAAACCAAATGGCATTACCTTATATGAAAACAAGCCCCATTTGGTTATGAAATTGGTTTTGTCCCTATCTTACTCTATAATTGGGATTTGGTGATATCCACTAAATCCATATATAAAGGAATACACCTCATGCCTTGAGACTACTTCTAAAACTTTGTCTATGAATGGAATAGGAACTGGGTCATTGATACAAACATCATTCAAGATGAAATAATCTCCATAAATTTATAATTAACCCATATTATTAGGTTATACTAACATAGGGCTAACCTATTCATATTTCTCTTCTAAAAAGATAATACCAACTTCTTGCATATGATCCAACTCAGGTTTCACTTTAAGTTTCATATAGGATTTAGTTGATAGTTTTTTTTTTATTATACATGTTCACTCCTTTATTTAAATGTGAATTTATCATAATTATGGATCCCCACCCTTAAATTTTATGAATTTTATAGGGAATACATCCTAGTAATCACTTAAATTTTCATAACTTTTGATATGTTTTCTTACAACCAATAATCTCCAATATGAGATAACTTGGGAATGACCTATGTTCCAATGTTCCCCACATATTCCTTTAGTTGTTCCTAATAGATGTCATGTTCCCTTTCATAAATTGAATCACATAACATGCATTGTGATTGTCTCTCTATAATATTGATATGTCACGGTGTTTCTTCTTTTATGTTCTCTGTGACTAGATCTAGAAGTGGATTGAGCTCTTGTTCAAGTTCAAATAGATTATCTAAAGCCATATCATCCTCATTATCTAAATTGGATGCCTCATCATCCTAATATTATATCTTATGTCAAGGCTAAACTAGGATTTTTTCCTTCCCCATTTATACTTTATGAATTCATAAGGCCTCATTCAAGTCATAGGCTATATTTTGTTGTAAAGATGACTCACCCATATTGTCTAAATTTTCAACCCACCCATGATATAAATATTTTTAACTATTTAAATTCCTTGTGCATCAAGGGGTTATCATCTTTAAAGATGAATGTTTGAATTAAGTCATGTTGGACTTGCACCAAGTGATTTGTCTCTTGCCTACACTCCTAATGCATGTACCAAGTAGTTGGGAAGACATCTAATGTGTATTTGAAACATGCACCCAATATTTTGAAGCCACAACTTTGGTAGTCCATAATTAAATGCATCATAAATATTAATTTATAGATAGTCTCCTTATTTTAACATTATAAATTATTTTATAACAACCTTAGGTAATTAAAATCATGTTATAAGTATTTTTCAAGATTCATCCCAACATAGTTTCTCATCATGATGAAATGAACACCAATTCAAAACAATCATATTCGGTGTATAATTGAGAAAACTCACCCTCTTATCAACATCTAGTACATGATGTTGAAATCATAGAATAAAGTGGCTGACATCTTTAGTGGAAAAATAGTGAGGTATTTGACACTCCATTGTAATGACCATTTGTATAGGATGTATCTTGTGATATCCCTTGACCCAATTGATAATGTGTGTGTCAAAATTACCACTCACTAAAGAAACTATATCCCATGGTAGGATTCCTTATGAAGTCAGTTTTATATAATCCTTATCCATATGACTAGTCTGGTAGACAAAATATATGTCACATCGAGTTGGTGACCTTATATACATACATCACACATCCTCCATTTCTAGCTTGGGATCCCTATGTTATTTAACATGGGTTTTCAAATTAATTTTTCCTTGAACATAGAGTGTATGGGTGGGATGGATCTACAATAAATAAAGCTACATTTAGCATCTCACAGAGCTTTTTGTTTTTATTCAGAGTTCACTTTCATCTAGCTAGTTTCTTCACAAATATATGGTGAATCGGGCTCTTTAGGGATGCAATATGGCATTTTACCACATTAATTCAAGGGAATTATAATTATTTTATCTCCTTTATGGGTTTCTAGTTTATTTAACACTATGTTGATGGTTATCTTCCATCATATTCCCATTTATTGCCTATCAATATAGGGTAGTGAGTCTCATTCATCTTCATGTCAATTATTTTAAAGTGACCCTATAGATTCAACTCTATGACTTTGATCTCCACATCTTCTAGGTAACCAATAGGTTTAACCTATACATAATATTCAAAATTGAGATTTACAAGGTTATATCTCAATGTACGTCATATAATACCTACCCATGTCAATCTTAGAATCATATTAATAGTACTACCAAAATTAAACACCACATTAGATATTTCATACCCTACCAGTTCAATATCCATCCTATAATCAATATCCTAGGGTTTCTTAGTCTTAACATGCCATATCATTCTATTCATCATTTTTTGACTTTTCTATTCAAATTCCAACAAATTATGGAGTAAGTTAGTCATATTTTTTGAGATGTCTTCATTTTATAGCAAGTTGAGTAACTTCATTAAATCTATTAGGGCAGTGATAACACCATCTTGTCACACAATGCACACTATTTACCCATATATATATATATATATATATATAATCTTTAGTAGTCTTTTACTATTGGATTATTTTCAAAATTAGAGCATATTCTCACATTAATCCATTTTGATGATTGGTTTAGGATACTTGTCTTGGTGAGCCTTTCTTATCCCATTATCTTATGACATCTTTAGAGGTGGTAATCCTTATTATGCATGTTTTTGATGTGTGATTAATATATGAATTCCTTTTCCATAGGATGTGAATTAATCATATTCACATTCCTTATTTCCTTCTTCATTTATTGTTTCTCCAAAACCAAACAATCTTTAATGTCATGTTGATTTAAAACCCTATAATAGGCATAGTAGGATTGATGTTAAGGATTTTAGGGATAATTCCTTTATGAATGATTAAATTCTCTACATAATTAACACTAAATTGGAGGTTTTTGTAAGTTATTTCCTCTACCTCCTTGTACATTTCCTTGATATCCTCTTCTATTTGTTTGGAATCCCCAACCATTTGACTATTATGGCCCAAAGCTTCCTATGGCATGTTATGCATTACATATTTATTATTACTTTAGGATATCATACCAATAATATTGATATTTAGGAAGAGATGATGCATAATGTGCCTACTATGTCTTGGTAATCATAGGTGTCTAATTATGGGATGGAGTTGTCCATGGCTAAGATGGTAGTGTCCAGCCTACCATACCTAAAGGTTGATGTTGGGTTACCTTTGAAACCTATGGCACACCTGATCATGATGTGCTTGCCATGATAAATTATGAATAATAATTTGTGTGAGTCCCTACAACTATTTTATATGCAATTATTTCAAACACATTCTTTGTAATGTCCTCCTTTAGCTCCTTAGGTGATCTATAATTTTTGTTCATCATGACTAGGTGACTTTTATAAGTTACAATACATAGTCTATAGATTATTGACATAATATTGTAAAATATTAAAGTGATATGTATCATGCCTTACCACTCTAAATATTTTTTAGAACACTATTTTGATTCTCAGTCACTCATTCATGTGATGCCCTTCCTATTGACAAGTTTGACCTTACATGTCAAATTGTCACCCCTATCATTCAAAACCTTGTTTTTCATGTTTTTTTCCCTATTAATTGGTATGTTGGTCTTGAAATGTCATTTAAATAGTCATATAAATCTTGATTATCATTTTAAAGGTAATTTTGATGAAATTGATGTTTTGATCATCATGGTCATATGCTTGTCTAGCCACCTATGTGACCAGTTTCAAGTTGTATCAAGATATGAAAAGAGTCCAAAACATCCTAAGAAGCTTTATGGCTTGTATTAGAGTCATATCATGCTCTTTAATTGATCTAACTGGTTAGTGACATTTTTGACTAACTTCATGACCTAGTTTATTGCATTTTAGGTCATTTTATGGCTTTTGGAGTAGGTTTTGAATGCGAATGATATTATAATACTAGAATAATAAAATTTTGTAGTTTTTAAGGCATGAAAATTATAATGGATCCATTTTTTATTAGTTTCATCAAACTTCTTAAGTTATTTCAATATTTGTAGTGTTAAAAGGCTTATTTTGAGGCTATTTGTATAGTTCTTAGGGCTGAAATTGAGATTCAAGCATATTTAGGACCTTATTTTATCCATGAAAAGGTCAAAAAAGTGATTTGGAAGATGTTTTAGGTCTTAAAATGAATAAAATTGATTTATCTCTCATATCAACCTCCTTGGTAGCTCTGAAAGAGCCATCAATTTTTGCTTAACACAGATAGGAGAGAGAGTCAAACCCAAAGATCCTAGGGAATTATAGAGACCATAAAGACCTTAAAATTAGTGTATTAGTTTTCATATTAATTCCCCCATATTTATGAACAATAGCTAAGAGCATAAGGGGGTCACTATGAGCTATTCATCCAAATAGGGTCCAAGTTTGCCACTATTTCTTCACTTTAGAGCTCGATGGAGAAAAATGGTTTTATGGGGATGTTTTTAGGGTAAAATAAGACCTTTTTCATGTTTAAATAATCATCTTCACTTCACTATCAAAAGAAAATTATGAGCTCTACATGAATAGTGATAATGAATGTTTTCTTATTAGTTTAAGATATCTTCAAACATAATGAAAAGAGAGAACTCAATCTTCAAAACCCTTATATACATTCATACCATAAGAGACCAAATAAAATCCTATTTTAGGGTTAGTTCATTCTTAAGAGTAAAGAGAAATGACAAGGGTGTCTAAAGATAAATTGGGACCCCAATAAAGATTAAAGGCCATTGGAAAGGTTATGATCTGTAAGTGAGGTCCTAAACTCATAAAACATAGTTGATAATCCCTAAAGAGCATACATAAGTAACTAAAACCTATAGCCAAGTACAACCAATGTAAGAACACAATCAACTATGTTATAAATCATAAGGAGTTTGTAAGGATAAAAGGAGGGGGTTTTGTTTGTAGATGCTCTCATGAAAATGATAGAGTTTCTTAGTCTATGTCATAGACCTATATTTTACCTAATTATTCTACATACACATTAAAAAAACACCAAAAATCACCACCTATATCCTACCAATTAGGCCTAATTAAGTTTGAAAGACAATGTGGATACCAAGAGTACAAAGGTCTAATTAGTAGGTTAAATGGGTGATTAGGCAGAGGAATATAATTTTATGGAGTTGTGTATGAGATAAAAGAGTTGTAAAATAAATAAAATGATATATTATATAATCTTATAGTCAAGAAATGCTAAGTGAGTTGCACCTATAGTCAAGTCACAAAGCTATAATCAGTCTATGTTAGGCAATGAGATATCATGTTTGATAGATTTTTGAGAGGTTTAATGTATTTTAAAGAGATATTAATAGTTTTTTAACTCATATAAAATACATATTCAAGGTTTATTTTACCTAAATTTCTCTTTTTATCCACCTTAGACATTGAAACCTTAGAAGACAATCAATACCCTAAATAATTACCTACAGGCTACGTGAGGTGAAGTTGGTCTTAAGCCTGAGTAGGACCTTATAACATGGTGAAGGAAAAATAAGTTATATATAAATAAAATAATAAGGTAAAAAATTAATAATTAAACCAAATTAAAATTTAATATTATTAAACCAAACTGAACTCAAACTCTATACACAGTCAATCAAAGCCACACTAGTAGACCCAACTAGTCTTGAGAAAAATTGATGTTTGAGACCTATATAGGCATAATAATAATTTTGAATTTGGTATATGAGGTTATAATGAGTTTTAAAATTAATAAATTTTCATTTAAAATTCATACAAATAGTGTTTGTTATCTTATCTCAGACCTGGCCCATTCCTTTGGCAAGGGCTAGTCTTGAGACCAAGGGGCCTATTTGAAGTTTAAGCATAAAGTAACCTTTTAAAAGTTAATTAAGGGTCCCTGATGTATTTAAAATTAATATAAATTTTTTTAATACACTATTATGAGGCACCAAATATTATTTTTTAATCTAATTACCCTTGAGGGCTAGCAAAACAGATACAAGCCTAAACCCAAAGACCCTTCACCAGTATACAAAATGAATATAGTGGGGTAATGAGCATTACCAAGGTATTTAAAATAATGGAGAGGATTATTTTTTAGTTTTATTAACCTATCATATTATTTATAATTATTTTTGAGACCCAAAACTTATATTAGACCTCTCTCAAGTCCAAAGAAAGTTAAGCATGCCACCTAAGGAACAACTTTATATACTTGTACCATCTCTCACACTTTACATGGAGAGATAAGTCATTTTAGATAGGTGAGGAGGTTATTAAATAAGGTTTTACAAGTGGAAGGAGGTAATTTTGTGGTTTTTTATTTATTAACAATCGTTAAGACCCTAAATAGGTCTTAAAGCCTTCTAAAACCCTAATTATGACCAGTCAAGGAAATGGACCTCAAATGCACATATAATTCCATATTTTGATCATAAAACCTATTTTATGTTATTTATTACTACAATGAGGCTTTCTAAATTTACTTGTTCTATACTTATAGTTGCATGGATTGTCATAAATACCATATTTTTCATGTTTTTGGGAATTTTATAAGTGTTATAAGAAGGGGAGAACTTCCAAATAATTGGATGATGTCATTTTGGATGTTTCATAGATATTAAAGTCAAAAAACATGAATGGGATATTTTGGAGGTGATATAACTAGATTCATTTTCTAAGGCAATCCTAAACAGGCTCAAATTAAGAATAGGTGGTAAGGTGATTTCTTAGTTTGCATACTTCCACAGGGCCTTAAGACCCATAAATTAAATTTAAGGTTGTTGATAGCCTATGGAAAATGAATCACATATTTTTTGGTGATTTTACATGTGTGGGAGCTTTTTGGAGTAGGATTTCTATTTTCTAGGCCTAAGAGGGATAATTAGACCTAATTTGGGAGAGAGAACGAGTTGGAAAGTACACTTACACTCAAAATTTGATCATGAAATTTTATGTGAAGATGTAAGAGATTAATTTTCATCTAAAAAAATTCTCATTTTTCCATATTCATCTCTAGATGCTTTCATACAAGGAAATTTACCTATTAGGAGGGCTACAAGGATTTGAGAGGAAATTCAAGGTTTTAGTGCAAAACCAAGTCTTTTTGAGTGTTAAATGGCTAAAAATGTATTTTTATAGGTCTGGTATGGTATTAAGAGGCCGTATATGGAGGAAAGCTACATTCTTGAAGATAAACTCCACTTTTCCCTTCTACACCATATTGAAGAATGGATAATTCAAGGGGTCGAGGCACTAAATCATTGCATAAGGCTTATAATAATTCTTTTCAAGGCTAATAAATATTATATATGCTACATATAATTCAATTAAAATTCAAAGATCAATAGAATTAGTTGGAAATTTTTGAAAAGATCTTAAGTCTCTAAAAAAGCCTCCTCTCCTTCCAACACCTAGCTTGTTGAGGGAGTCAAACAAGAACTAAATAGATTCTAATAGACCATGTATGGTGGAAATACCTCATGAATGTATTATAATAATGTTTTAGTGATGAATAAAGGAAGGCATAAAGTCCTATTTTTAAGGGTAAGGACTAATTCTTCATTAAAAACATTGGAGCTAGCATATAGGGGGTCAAGCAAAGATATAATCACTCTCTAAGTGGTCAATCTTGACCAATCATGAAGAAGACATTTTCAAACCTCCCAAACTCATGCTAATCTCTTTTTTTTTTCACCCTAAGGACATGAAAGTTGGAAAAGGCTTGAGAAAGTACTACATATCATTTTGAGGAGTGTGAAGACCAAGTTTGAGACCCCTATTTTAGGGTTGCTTTGTCTCTTATCATTTGTTTTTCTAATTGAACTCATTTTATATAATGTTTTAATCAAAAGGCTACCAAATTTTGTACTCATATTTTGAGATAAATAAAAATATTTTGTTCTTCTATTTTTAAGTTTTTGGTGAAGTGTATGTGTTTACCATTGATATAGCATTGTGAAGCATTTGTTTTCCTATGTTATTGTCTAGTTTTTTTACCTTCATTCAATATATTTGAACTTCTTTAGGTCATTTTAAGTGTCAAGATTAACTTTAGTCTAAATAATAGATGTGAATTTAGTTCTTTTACATTCCTTCTTTGCAAATATTGAGTTTATCAAGTCCTTCTTGTGAAACATTTTTGTAAAGGTCATTCCTGAGGTGAAGATAATCTGTGCAAGATTATACCTTTCACAAAATTGTCTATTTAAATCATAAGTGGTCATAAAATATTGGTGCATCATCTTCATTCCCATTTTTCATTTAAATTCCATTACAAGTAGTATTCATTTCACCCTTTTCATAATCAGAATCAATAGTTAATAGGTATAAGAATATGTTTTAATGAGATCACCAAGGGAACTAGACCTCTCTATATATTCTCTCCCTAGTAAAGTCACCCATACTTAGGAGAGATTCCATGTTTCAATAGGAGTGAGAAATGACACAATTTCTCTCAAAGTCACACTCCTGATTGACAATAGTTTTTTCCATGCCTGGTGGGATGTATTTTTCTTAGTGTAGCTAACGTTTGGAGCCAAGGAAAAGTATTTTTAGTAGTAGAGGACACTCATCATCATCTAAACTAGAATATTTATTGAAGTTGTAGAGTTCTTAGCAATAGATAGTATCACTTTCATGCAAAAGGTTACCACAAGATCATCCACTAAAGGTATTCCTTTTGAATTTATTGAGTTGCCTTATACTTCTTATAAAATAACAAGGTTTAATAGGAAAAACCCTTATCCTATGATGTAATTTCTATCTCTTGGTCATCCTATTTTTATATATAGTGAAATTCCCACTATCTATATGGCCATAAAAAACCAAGTGTTCATCCCATTTAATAAAAGTAGGCCACTGAATATTGCCTAGTTTCATGATATACTAGTAACAGTGCTTAAGATCATACCATTCTTCTTAAGAGAAGATCACACTACACCTATTGAACACATCAAGAATTTTTCCAAACTCTAATTATTTCATAATGTTATTTAGAATAACATGACTATTAGATTTCTTGTTCCTTCCTTCAAAGGAAAATCACTACAGAAGTATAGAAACATCCAACTAAACTCCATTGCTTCTTATTATGACTTAGTTGTAGCCTTAATCAAGTAATTAAAGGAAAATATGATTACATGTACTTAGTTGTATAACTGACCACCATAAAGAGGACTCCTCAAGAGTTCATGACTAACTTTAACCTCAGACTCCAAAAAACATGGACTAGGATACTTCTATTTATTAGACCATCCCCAAAATATGCCTTCTTATATTATCTTAGAGCCCTCAATTTAGACATTAGTGGCATGATCCAATCAATAGGTGGTGATAATTTTTTAGATGCATATGAAGTAGAAATAAGAGTTTATCATAGTTTGATACAAGCTCAAAAATTGGCACCTAGGCATCTTATACCTTTTTTTTCCTGAAACACAACCCATACCAACCCCTCAAGCTCCTCCTATGACTCATATTATATCCCCTTAGGCATAATTTAAATCCCTCCCAATAAATTAATTGACATTGGAGAGATCAAAGGAATGTCGTAATCCTTCGGGAATGATATTATCCAATTAAAGAGGTAGTAATACCATGAAAATAGGTCTTACCAAGAACCTAATCAACCTACCTATCAACCTTTTAGAGATAATAGGCCACCCTGTCAAGGCTTCAAATAATAGATACCATCTTATCAAGCTCAAGGAGATATCACTCAAGCCAAACCATATGTATATGTTGATCCAAATGCTCCATCATCATCTAAGGTTACTATTTATATGCCTATTTATAATAACATGATGCTAGATTCAAGTTGGCAATGCTTAAATCAGAATGACATATAGAATTAAGCATTGGCCAACCAATCCATAGTGATGGCTTAAATGACTCAATAAGAGGATTCTCTTCTATATGTTCAACATTATTAAGGTATGGCACAATATGATAAAGTGATTAATTTATAAGGTTAATTGTATTCTAATTTTGTTAATTGACAACTTGATGGTCATATGGCCTTGAATCAAGTTGGTGATTCTAGTGTTTCAAGCAGTGTGGTTACAATTATAACTAAGAGAAAAAGAGAGATATTAAAGATACCAAAGAGTTTTTCCATGTTAAAATTAAATATCCTAATGTTCTTAAGAATTATAAAAATCATTTTTTTCCTCTACACCATATAAAAATTAGAATGTATAGGTTATCAAGTCTCATTAAGCATCACAAGTTTAGGATAAGCTAGTTATTCAAAACATGAAACCAAAGGTAAGTGCAGTTCCTTATAATATTTTTGATCATATGAATAGTTCAAATTTTATTATGATCATGTGATGTTCCTTATAAATCTTAAGAGAAAAGGACATGCTCATACAATAACTTGTAGCTCTCAAGTTGTCATCAAAATGAGCTAAGAAAGAAAGCATAGTATTGGCAAATTTAGATAAGCCAATAAGACAACAGGTCCATAAAGTAAAAAAATAGGTAAAAGTGGGTAAGGATGAGGTAAAACAAATGAAAACACTTCCATTTTGTATCT
Organism: Torreya grandis; assembly: GCA_037957365.1. Taxonomy (NCBI): domain Eukaryota; kingdom Viridiplantae; phylum Streptophyta; class Pinopsida; order Cupressales; family Taxaceae; genus Torreya; species Torreya grandis. The sequence goes on along the minus strand of JARHVA010002063.1, from coordinate 1,489,522 downwards.
CTTTGATATTTGGTGATATGTTAGTTCATAACTTTATGGTGGACAATTGAGGTAGTAGCACTATTATGCCTAAACAAATTATGGATAAGCTTGGTTTAGTGTATTAAAAAAAACACAAAAGGGGTATTTCATATGGATATTTCACTAAAAAATATAGTATTCATGATTAATAACTTTAATTTTACATTAAATTCTTGCCCAAATGTCACTATTTATCAAGATGTAGTGGTGGTGGACTTCCCTCCTTACTTTGCCATGTGTTTGTCTAAGGATTTCACCTTGAATATTTATTGCTACTTATCAAATGATTGGACATATTTAATTTTCATAAATATGTATGGTAAAAAATTTAAATATATATTCTAATTCCATTTCACTTTTCCACTTGGAGCCTTACATGTTAAGTGTTGTAAACACTAACTATGTCATCTTGAATGAGGTGATAGAAACTAGTAAAGTGGAAACTAATTTGCCTCTTAAGGTACTCCCAAATTTATTTATTGATGAATGGGATTAAAATTTACGTGATAATTATCCATAAATGTTTATTTAGGATTAGGTACTTGGTGTCTATTTCCTTCATGAAAATGATGCACTAATTTCAGCCATGGGGAAGGATGATGAATCTAGTGATGATCTATGAGAACTATACTTTGATGGATCATGGAATAAACATGATACTAGGGTTGGAATGATGTTTATATCTCCAAAAAATAAAAATTATTTTTCTTGCATTAATTTTTTGTTTGGTTACTCAAACAATATTGTAGAATATGAGGCACTAGTCCATAGTTTGCAGTGGGCTAAGAAGATGGGAATCAACATCTTACAAGTTTTTAGTGATAGTGAACTTATAGTTCACCAAGTAATAGGACTTAATGTGTGTAAAAAATCCTTTATTAAATATTATAAGAATATATTTTGGTACTTGAGTATTTTCAAGCTTTTGACATTCAAACGGTGCCATGAGAAAATAATAAACATGCGAATAGGTTGGCTACCATAGCTGCTCAATTCAACATTCCAACTGATATTAAAAGTGAGAAAAATTAGTCACACATCAAGTTTATTTTGAGGCCTTAAATTTTAGATAATAATGAAAATTATTAGGTATTTAAGGATGATAATTATATTTTTATATTCTTGTAAGAGGAGGCTAAATTCTCTTCTAGGAATCAGTCAGTTATTTTAGTAGTATGGGGATCATATTGTTCAACTAAAATCTAATAATCTACCCAAATGATTAATTACACTTGAAAACATCTTTATGGAGATGAGGAGAGAGAATTACTCTTTGTTAACCAAAGAATAACACTATAACAACATGGAGATTGCAACTAGAAAAAGTTTGAAATTAGGTAAAGTATGCACTCCTTCACAAAAAGAATCATTAACTAAGATATGTAGGAGTTTTATTTATGTATTTTCATGGAAATATAGTGATCTAAAAGGATTTAACCCAAGTCTAGATCAACAAACCATTGAGTTAAAACCTAAAATCAAGACAATTAGATAAATACAAAACTTGAGCCTTTTATGAGGATTGATATTTATAAACTCATAGAATCATCCATCATCTTTTTAATTAAGCACTCAACTTGAGTGGCAAACCTTGTTCCAGTACACAAGAAGAATGGTGAGATTAGACTTTGTGTAGACTTATAGGATTTAAATAATGATAATCTTAAGGATCACTATCTATTTCCATCCATGTAATAGATATTGTAGTTGGTTTTAGGTTCAAAGAGGTTTTCTTTTATGGATGGGTATAGTGGCTACAATCAGATTTTGGATAAAGAAGAAGACTAGTTCAAGACAGCCTTCACTACCAAGTGGGGGAGATTTGCATAGAGAAAGATGCCATTCAGTTTATCCAATTTTGGATAAAAATTTTAGAGGGTTATGGATATTACATCTAAAGGTTTTATTAATAGGTTTGTGCTTGTATATTTAGATGACATAACTATTTTTTCAAAGAGTGTAAGTGAGCACATGATCTATCTCAAAGATGTGTTTGAAAGGTGTAGGAAATTTTGGGTGTCCCTTAACCCCAAAAAGTGTGTCATATAAATACATGAAGGTAAGAATATTTTACATATGGTTTAAAAACATGGCTTAAGTATAGATCTTGAAATTATAAACTCAATTCTTTCTCTCTCCTTGCCTAAACACAAGAAGGCATTACAAAGATTCTTAAGAAAAATCAATTTCATAAGGAGGTATATTTATGATTTTTTCATTTTATAAAATAAATTTACAACCATTATTAATAAGAATAAAATTTATCCTACACTCATAAATTTGTATTTCTCAAAATATTTTATCTTGTACACTTATGCTAATGTGGACACCATTTTAGGTATTCTTATGCAACAAAATCATGAGGATTTGGAGCATCCAATAGACCTATTCACTCAAGGCTTAGAGTAATATTAACAAGGTATTTTTTTTAAATCATGTTCTTTAAATAATCATGTCTCTTAAGAATTTTAGATACTTTCTATCTAACAACAAGATACATTTAATGGTGTCCCATCCAAGTATCAAGGAGTTCTTTTTGAACAAGGATATAAATAAGAAGAGGGATCATTAGATAAAAATATTAATGGAGTATGATGTCTAAATAAAGGTCACAAATCCTATTATAGGTCAAATACTCTTTGAACATCTAATCCAGGACTTGTAAGAGGCTCAGGAGGCAGTTTTAATGTTGAATGATGAAGAAGTTGTAGCTGATCATACCTCATTTTATAGCTAGTTTCATGACTTGGTAAGGTATCTTAAAGATGATTTTTATCCTCCTGATTTAATTGATTCAAGAATAAGATATTTTATATTTAAATATATTCCATTTCTTCTTGTTGATTGTGTGCTTTTTAAGAAAGACATCAATGGTATGTTATTAAGGTATATAGAACCTAACTAAATAGAAAGGTTGTTGGAAGAGTTCCATGATGGACATGGTGAAGGAAATTTATAAAAAAACAAACACCTTAATATTATGATATGTGGGTACTATTGGCCAAGTATATACAATGATTCTCATCCATGGGTTAAGAAATGCAAGCAATGTGTTATGTTTGTAGAAAAAGTGAGACATGCAGCCTTACCTCTCTAACTAATTTTGGTGGATTAACCTTTTTTCTAATAGGGATTGGACTTAATTGGCCTTATTAACCCTCCTTAAATCTTAGGTCATATGTGTATCCTTACTACCATAGATTACTTCATCAGATTGATAGAGTCAGTAGCATTGAAAGAATCAAATGAATCTAGTGTACTAGATTTTTATGAAGGTTTGCTTACATGATTTGGGGTTTCTTCCACCATAATTTAAGATAATTTCATGGATTTTTTTGGAGATAATATCATTCAATGGGTTTTTCAACATGGTTTTAAGCTCAACACTTGATTAAAATACTATCCACAAGGCAATGGCCTTGCTGAGTCCACCAATAAGAACCTGTTAAAGATCATAAGGACTATTAAAGATAATCAAAGGTCATGGCATTTAAATTTTAATTAATCTATGGGATAATATAATTACATATAATATTTTAGGAAAAAATGACCATACAAGTTGGTTTATGGTAAGAAAGCAAGGTTACCCATTTTTATTGAGTTTCCTGATTTAGAACTAATTCACCAACTAGAGTTATTTGAGAATGAATCGATGGAGATCAGGTATACTAAGCTTATGGATCTAGAAGAGATTATAAATTAATACATATTAGTCATGGAAATTCACCAAGCATAAGTGAAGAGAGTCTTTGAAAAAGGAGCTTCTTCAAAAAATTTAAAATAAGGAGATTTGGTTCTCAAGTGGGATGAGGACATAGATAAAATAGGAAAGCATACCAATTTTTACTCCCTTTAGAGTGGCTCATACACAATCTTTAGCTACAAATCCCATAATGCCTTCCAACTTGAAAATATGGATGGTGAGGATCTTCCAATCCTAGTTAATGGGATACATCTGAAACACTACTATTAAGATCTAAGCTCCTTATACAAAGTTTTTTCTTCCTTAAAATATTGTCCTACCACATTAGTTTGATTGTGTTTCATTTCAACTAAGTGTTTTGCTTGTACATTTGTCTTGTTAGTTAGTTTCTCTTATTTTGTGTGTTTCTTTCCTTATTTTGGAGGATAAAGTTATCTTGTTTAAAGTCAAAGGATTATTGTAGTGATGGATCAGAGTTTTTATTGTTAATTTCAAAATGTAAGAGTGGTCTTATGAGCCTAAAATTGATGTCAATGGTCTTGTTCTCAAGTATAACAAACATACTTCCAAGTTGGGTCACCAAAATGTTGATAAGTTTGACCTCACAAGTCAAATTATCACCCTTAACATTTGAAAATTTTATTTTTATGTTTTTTCCCCTATTAATTGGTATATTGGTCTTTTATTTTTTTTAAAGAGTCATCTGAAGCCTTGATTAGCAGAGTTTAAGGTAGTTTTGTTGAAATTGAGGTTTTGATCATCATGGTCATTTGCTAGTCTAGCCACCTTTGTGACCAATTTAAAGTTGTGTCAAGAAATGAAAAGAGTTTATAACATCCTAATAATCCTTTCATATTATTTCATAGTCATATCATTCTTTATAATTGATCTAACTGGTTGGTGACATTTTTGACTAACTTCATGACCTAGTTTATTACATTTTGGGTCATTTTATGGATTCTGGAGTAAGTTTTAAATGTGAATGATAGTATAATGTCATAATAAGAACATTTTGTACTTTTTCATGCATGAAAATTATAATGGGTCCAATTTTTATTAGTTTAATCATACTTATCAAGTGAATTTGGCATTTTTAGTTCTAAAAATAACTATTTTGAGGCTATCCATATATGTTGGGTAGTGAGATATCTTGTTTGATAGATGTTTGGGGGGTTTAGTGTATTTTAAAGAGATATTAATAATTTTTTAACTCATATATCATAATTATTAAAGGTATATTATACCTAATGTTCTCTTTTTATCCACCTTAGACCTTAAAACCTTAGAAGATAGTCAACACCCTAAATAGCTACCTACAAGCTACATGAAGAGAAGTTGGTCTTAAGCCTAAGAAGGACCTCATAACATGGTGAAGGGACACTAATTTATATATAAATCATATCATAATTTAATAAATTTATTTTTAAACTAAATTAAACTTGAAGAGGATTAAACCAAAATGATCTCAAACTCCATACACAGTCAGTTAAAGCCACACTAGTAGACCCAACCAGTCTTGAGTAAAATTGACATTTGAAGACTCCATAGGCATAATAATATTTTTAAATTTGGTATATGTGGTTATAATGAGTTTAAAAATGATTCCATGTACATTTAAAATTCATAAAAATAGGGGATATACCCACTATTTTGTCTTAGACCTAGCCCACTCTTTTGGCAAGGGGTAGTCTTGAGACCAAGGGGCATGTTTGAGGTTTAAGCACAAAGTAAGATTTTTAAAATTCATGAAGGGTAATTTATGAAATAAAAATTGATATAAAATGTTTACTTAAACTCTTTGGAGTCACCAAATCTCAGGTTTCAATCCAAGTACCCTTGAGGGATAGTAAGAAGGCTACAATCCTAAACCCTAAGACCATTGACTAGTATATAAAATGCCTACATTAGGGTAATTATCACTACCAAGGCATGTATAATAATTTATAGGATTTTTTTTTTAGTTTTATGAATTTATACTAGTAGTGATAATGAGTTTTTAGACCTAAAACTTAGATTAGACCTCTCTCAAGTCTAAAGAGAACTACGCATGCCACCTGAGGAGCAAATTTATATACTCATACCATCTCTCACACTTTTCATGGGGATATAAGCCATTTTATATAGTTGAAGAGGTAAATAAATAAGTTTTTACAAGTGGAAGGATGTCAGTTGGTGGTCTTTTCTTTATGAATAATTGTTAAGACCCCAAATAGGTTTTAAACCCTTTTAAAACCCTAATTATGACTGGTCAAGGAAGATGGACCTCAAATGCACATCTAATGCCAAATTTTTATCCTAAAAACTCTTTTATTATGCTTATGACTCTAAGGGTGTTCTCCACATCTACCTGGTTAAAACTTGCAATTGTATGGATTATCATAAATACCCTATTTTTCATGTTTTTGGTGTTTTTTAGGTATTCTAAGAAGGGAAGAACTTCCTAATAATTTTATTATGTTAATTGTTATTTTTCATAGTTATTCACATCAAAAAAAATTCATGGGAGATTTTGGAGGTGATCAAACTAGGCTTGTTTTCTAAGGTAGTCCCAAATAGGCTCAAAATAAGACTGGGTAGCAAGGTGATTTCATGGTTTGCAAACTTCCACAAGGTCTCAGGACCCCAAAATTGACATGGAGTTTTGTGATATCCTAAGGAAATTTATTCACATGTATTTTTGTGATTTAACATTTTTTCAATATTTATATCATAAGATTTATACTTTTTAGGACTAGGAGGGATAATTAGACCTAATTTGGGAGAGAGAATGAGATGGAAAGTATACTTAAACTCATAATATAGTCATGAAATATTTTTTAAATATATAATATCTTAATGGGTATCCAAAACTATGATCAATTTTCCATATCCATCTCCATATTATTTCAAATAAGGATCTTTACTTGTTAGGAGGGTTATAAGGATTTGAGAGGAAATTCAAGGTTATAGTGCATAACCAAGTATTTTTTAGTTTTTTATGGCTTAAAATATCTTGTTCCATATTTGGTATGTTGTTGAGAGTCCATACATATAGGAAAGTTTCATTCTTGAATACAAACTCCACTTTTCCCTTTTATGCCATATTGAAGAATAGATAATTCAAGGGGTCAAAGCAATAAATCATTACATAAGGCTTATAATATTAATTTTAAAGATAATAAATATTATTTATGACACATAGAAGATAATAATAAGTCAAGAATAATCTGGAAGGATTTTGGAAATTTTTAGAAGGTCTTAAGTCTCTAAAAAAGCCTTCTCTCCTTCCAACACCTAGCTTATTAAAGGAGTTATACAAACACAAAAGAGATTATAAAAACCCATGTATGGTGGAAATAACTCATGTATGTATTATAATAATTTTTTAATGAATAATAAATGAAGACCTGAAGTCTTATTTTCAAGAGGGAGGACTAATTCTTTAACAAAGAAATTAGAGCTAGTATATAGGGGGTCAAACAAAGATATAGGTACTTTGCAAGCGGTCAATATCGACCAATCATGAAGAAGAAATTTTCAAACCTCCTAAAATCATGATAATCTCTCTTCTATACCACCCTAAGAATATGTAATTTGGAAAAAAATTGGGAAAGTACTATGTAGCATTTTGAGGAGTGTGAAGACCAAGTTTGTGACCCCTATTTTGGGGTTGCTTTGTCTCCTATTATTTATATTTCTATTTTTACTTATTTTCCATAATGTTGTAATCACTCTTTGATTTTTTTTTATCTTAAAGGCTACCAATTTTTTTACTCACCTATTGAGATAAATAAGAAGCTTTTATTCCTCTGTTTTTAGTTTTTTTGTGAAGTGTATGTGTTTTCCATTGATAAAGCATTGTGAAGAATTTGTTTTCCTATGTTATTATCTAGTTTTTGTACCTTCATGTAACATATTTGAACTTATACAAGTCATTCTAAGTGTCAAAATCAGCTTTAGTCCAAGTATTGGATGTGAATTTAGTTCTTTTACATTCTTTCTTTGTAAATATTGATTTTATCAAGTCCTTGTGAAACACTATTGAAGAGGTCATTCCTGAGGTGAATAGAATGTGTGTAAGATTATATTTTTCACAAGAGTGTCTATTTCAATCATAAATGTCATACAATATTGGTGAATCACCTTCATTCCCATTTTTCCTTTAATTTACATTACAAACAATATTCCTTTCACCCTTTTCATGGTCATAATTAGTAGTTAATAGGTATAAAAACAACTTTTAGTGAGAGAACCAAGGGAACTATCCCTATCTATATATTCTCTCCCTCATAAATTCATTTACACTTAGGAGAGATTCTACGTTTTAGTAAGAGTTAGAAATAACACACTTTCTCTCAAGGGCACACTCCTGATTGATAACACTTCTTCCCCACACTTTATGTACCATAGGCCTAGCATAGATTCTCCCCTCTTGATATTGATCCATAATTATTATTAATGTTTGTAGAGTGTTTTTATTCTTTGAATATTTTGTCGATGCATCACCATAATCTTTAATATGTTAAACCCTAATTGTAATTTCCCTTACATCTATCTTATTATTAAACCAAGTATGTGTGATGGTGAGCCATATTATTATTTGAAACCATGCCACAAACCATGATTATTTATATTTATCTTCTAGAACAAATTCTACCTTATTTATCACATCAAATAATCTAAGATAATAGTCATTGACAATTTCTTTTGCTCCCTATGAGATTTATTTCAAATCTTGTATGGTTTGACTAAAACACTTTGTGATCTTAAGTTTTATGATAAGCATGTATTTTACCTATTGTATATATAATTGATTAAATTTTTTGTAGTATATTAATTATAATGAATGACCACACAAATATCGAATAATCTCACACTTCTTTATTTCATCATTATTAATTATTTTGGCCTACCACTTCATGTCGCAGGTGAGTAAGTATTTTTTATGGTATGTAGACCCATCATAGGGTGTTATATTGTTAAAGGATGCCAAGTAAGTGACCATACTAATATTTATCATAGGTATTTCCATTAGTTATTGAACATCCATTATCTATGTATTTAGTGTGATAGAGGGAAGTACTTGAGATTTTGATGTTTGATGTGCCACTACCCATTTTTGTGATGATGCAGTCTTAGATGAATCCTTTTTCTCTTCTTCTTCTTCCAAAATTTTTATTTGTGTGAGGAATTATCTTACTTTCTCCAAAATCATGGGATTTCTCTTTGTCAATTTTAATGCTTGTTTATTCTTCTTCTATTTTTTATAAAAAAATTCTTGCAACTTCATGTCATACTAACTTTTGTGCGTCAATAACCTTTTGGTGAATTTATTGTGTGAATGGTCCTTACCAATCCTTGTCTTCCAAAGTTATATTTTATTTATTACAATTTTTTTTTAAAAAGTCTTAGGGGATGTGTACTCCCATGGTGATTGATCTATACCTTCAACAACATATTTCTCAAAACTCAAACCTATGTTATGTCTATGACTATATGAAAATCTAATTTATTCTCCGTGAAATACCCTTCTATACATATATGAACTCTTAATTATATAATATAATTCTTCATTGTTTTCCTCTTCTTTGTCTCTCATTTTTTTCTCATTTTTTTCTCCTTTTCTCTCCATACTATGCTTAGGACCCTTACTCTTTATCTCATCACCTAGATCTTCTTCCAATTTCTCTATCTTGATAGTGCCTTATATGATACTATAACTCCTTTTATTCACAATTTCTTGGGTTTCACCATGTTTATTCCACTATTTATGATTTTTTAGTTCTCTTTCTAGCTCTAGAGTCTTATTCTTATTTTTCTCCTCTTGGTTCTCCATTTTGGACTCATGTTCAATATCTATATTTTATAATCTTACCATTCACCCTTTTATCACACACATCCCCATGGCACTCAAAGTGACTACTCTGTGCTAGATGAAATTAGCACCAAGGCCTTTTCTATAGGTAACATCTTGATCAACAAAGGGAGTTTATAAAAAAAAATGTAACTCTAATTCCCCTAATAAACAAATCCTTTACCACTTCAAAATATATATACCTTTGTACTATGAACTTGGTTATGTATCCATCAAAGGTAGTAGTCATCTAGTGATCAATCATATGAGTCTAATTATTGTACATATTCTACATCCACCCTATATTCTCTTCATTCCATGTGATCACACTTATATCTATAAATTGAGAATAGTGATATTCAGTTGAGATTATCAAGAAACTAATAGTTCATGTAATTCACACCAAAATATCTCATAAGTCTCACCATATATATGTTCTCATATAATATTATCTATGGTGCATCTTATCCTTTGTGTTTCCTCCTCTAAAAGTTTATGAATATTCTACTCTAACCATATTTATACTTACCATTGCATCATATATTTACCCCATAATGGGTCCACACTCATTGTACCATTGTTAGCATAGGTTATTGGGGTTCACTAGAACATGTTAATTATAGGTATAGCTATTTGAATTATCTTAGAGCTTACCATAATGCATATATAAATATATAATTACAAATTATAAATTGAGTTCATGCATATTTCACATGGAAGAATACACTTTCACAACAATCACATCTGCTTATATTAAAAATAGAGATGTAATAACATAAATACCAAGGGAAAACATTCTTATACACATATCTATGTAAATCAAAATATTAAACATATAGAAATAACAATAAAACCCATATAGAATATCTATTATATAATAAGTTTAATAAAACATTTAACCAGGTCAAGGATCAAATCATAGTGCTATATTATAATCTTTCTAAGAATTATTAATCCATAAAGTTGATCATCTATCTATTTTTTAATCTAATCAATAACCCATTCTATTACAATTTAAAGGAATATAAAAATAGAATGTTATATCATTCTAACATTTGAATCCATTCTTAGTGCACACATATGCTAGCTCATGTTTTTTTTCTTCATAACTCTATACACTTAAGACAAGACCAAAATAGACTAACCATGAAACAACTCTGAATAACTATACAACAGAAGGAAACCATGGTTCTATCCACATAGTATATACATTCATCCAAGCAGTTTGGTGCTCACATTTACCTACTAACAAAAAAATATAATATCTATTCTAAATGGAAAAATGAAGAGTTTCACATGATCACCCAAGGAGATAAGGCTTGACTCCAAATAAGTGGGTGTGGAATAATCTATATAATCAATTGTATGAGATATTTTTTGTGAATTTACTTGATCATTTTCATGCATGGTTAGTTGTGTATATAATGAGCAATAGTGGTTTTTTTTTAAAAGATACCAATGGATAAAATAATGGATTGAGTAGCTTAAAAATATACAAAGTTTGGAGACACATTATATATTTTTTGTGGAGAGGTACACTCTTAAGTTAAAAAGAATAGTTATTAGTTTCAACATATTCCCACTTGGAATAATTAGAATGTTATTTTTCACATAATCATCAAGGATATTACATCACAGATATGCCTCTATTGATCAAGAATCTAATTGTAGTTTGGGGTATTGAGACTCTTTAGATGGAGATATAAAACCCTTTTGTACATGGGCCTAGTGGAAAGCTATAAGGAAGGGGGAGGAAAGTTGAATTTTAATCTGATGATATTGTAATGTTAATAAATTATATATGATGGAAAACTAAAATCATTAGGATTTTATATGGTGCATATATAAGAATCCAAGAATATGTTTTGGGTCACTATGGACCCTATGAAGAGGGGGAGCTAAGTCAAGAGGATGCTGCAAGGACCCACATGGAATGGGAAGGGTGTGAGACTAATTCCCATGAAAATGAGACGTGTTACATAGAAGAGGAAGAGGTGTTTGAAAAATAACATGAAATTAAATATTTGGTAGGATAGCCACATAAATGGGTTGTTTTGGATCTTCTAGACCTAAAAAATAATTCAAGAGATGTGATTATTTTCAAATACATGTGCACAATCTAATAGAATATGATAATATTTTAGTGTAATTTTTGACACATCAAGGATAAGACCATTTAGGAGACTAAAAATTTATCAATTGATTTTTTAAGTAGTATTTTCATATAATTCAATAGAGCTAAGGTAACATAAGTATATTTAGAGCATCTAGTCTTGTAATGTTGGTCATATTCATTATAGGGTGAGGGGATAATCCTACCATGTAAGTTAATACTACAACAAACCTCACATTTTGAATGCTGGTATAAATAAAAAATACTACATATATGATTTCAAGCTCTAGAAGTGATAATCCTAATAGTTAATAAGTAAATGTAAGGTTTTGGAAAGCACCAACCAACCTAGATAAAATTAGTGCACAAGTTAAACTAATAGTAGTACCAAAACAACACATATTCTATGAGATTTAAATGTATCTACTAGATTATAAAAGGGTAGAGTATGTTTATAAACATGTGCATAAATTTTATATTAAATGGTGATAAAAGGGTATCAATGTGCCTAAGCAAAAGACAATTTAGTTTTCAACCATTTTTATTGATTGCATGGATATTTAGTATAAGAAATATGATCCACGCTAATTTTTTGTGGATTATGATCAATTGAGGGAGGATAGTTTAAGGATTTTTTATAGACATTATGTTACATCCCAATTCCTTGCCAGACAAACTCGTTAGATTATCTATGGATATCTAAAATTTACAAATTTAGATTTAACTATTTATAACTAAGCTATGAGATATATGTTGTTATGGGATAGAAGGGTATTGCTTAGGTTACATGATCATTCTGGTATGAATTAGCTGTAAGTGTTTACCTTATGATCATGTTAATTTATCATTTTAGATATATTTTATGATATATATATATATGGTCTAATTACCTACTTTTTTGGGAGGTGGAAGCAGGAGAACATATCCCTTGATGTGTGATGAAGGGAGAACATCATTATTGAGGGTGATGTAGATAGAGGCATCAAAGGTCTATAGATAAATTGACTGGTACCCTACACACACACCACAATTAGCTAGCACATGTTAGATGCCTAATGAGTGGTTAGCATAATACATTTTGATGCCGGTTAGATTAAATAGTAATTTTAACCATGGTTTGCTTAATATAGTTAAATATTTTTGAAGAGTTATCTTGCAAGACTTGTGTGCTAGTCATGTTTATGCTTAGGTAGTTTTACTTTATGTGATTTCATTTATGATCACTAATGATATATCAAAAATCTAATTTACATAATTAGAGTAAATTTTAATTTATTGGGTAGAGGAATTAGTCATTAAATTGCTATGTTGGTAAACATTATTATGGTCTAATTACCTAATTTTTTTGGAGGTGGATGCAGGAGAACCTATCCCTTGATGTGTGATGAAGGGAGAACATCATTATTGAGGGTGATGTAGATAGAGGCATCAAAGGTCTATAGATAAATTGACTGGTACCCTACACACACACCATAATTATCTAGCACATGTTAGATGCTTAATGAGTGGTTAGCATAATACATTTTGATGCTGGTTAGATTAAATAGTAATTTTAACCATGGTTTGCTTAATATAGTTAAATAGTTTTGAAGAGTTATCTTGCAGGACTTGTGTGCTAGTCATGTTTATGCTTAGGTAGTTCTACTTTATGTGATTTCATTTATGATCACTAATGATATATCAAAAATGTAAATTACATAATTAGAGTAAATTTTTTTTTATTGGATAGAGGAATTAGTCATTAAATTGCTATGTTAGTAAACATGTTGATAATTATTGATTTTTATGAATTTATAAATAAAAGTTTTGATAACAAAAGTAAAATAAAATAATGATTAAATATTTAAAAGAATATATTTTAGAGAAACTAATAAAAAATATAAAAAAATAATATAAAATGGTAAATACAAAAAAAATAATAAAGGATAAAAATAAAGTTAAAGATTAAAACAAAAAAACCAAAAACAGTCAAAAACAAAAAGGAAAAAGAAATAGTTTTAAATAAATATTTTAAAGCAATCTACACCACTATTATTAAATAGGTATTTCAAAAGATTCAAGGGAATGAAAGGAAAGGCAAAAAGTGGAGTGATAGGAGGAGCTTTTCTAGATCATGTCATTATGATACTTCAACAGGTAGGTGGTGTTAAGATTTTCTATGAAAATACAATTATTATAATTTGATTTATTTTATGGAATTTTAAAAACATGTGTAATTAATATGGATATAATGATCATTATACATTTAGGAATAATAATTAATGATCATTATTATATACATATTTATGCATGAAATTTTGTTATAATCTGATTCTATATTCAAACTACATAGAAAGATTGATTTGTATTCATGTAAAAACATTTTTTACAAAACCTAGAGATTTAGGTAAAGTATTCAGTGATAACCCTATATCTATTAATAGAACTAGATAATTGATAATAGATAAAATAATAAAATGATATGTATGAGTTGGAATACTCAAGAAATTACATCTATAATAACCTTCAGATATTGTATATATCTATACATCCTTATGGATTTTATAGTAGCATGTGATATATATATATATATATATATATATATATATATATATATATATATATATATATATATATATATATATATATATCACATGCTACTATAAACTCCATAAGGATGTATAGATATATACAATATTTGAAGGTTCTTACAGATGTAATTTCTTGAGTATTCCATAAAATATACATAAAATTGATATCTTATGTGATATAACATATTAGACAGTGGTGATAATATAGTTATTTATTTGGTTGATTTGTATAAATATTATTCAAAATATATATCTATAGTATTATTTTAATATTGTATACATACGCAAGCATACTATATAGAATGAGTTGTATACTAATAACTAGTGAACTATTTAGAAGTGATTTGTTGATAATATAGCATACATAGTTACTATGGATAGAAGAAAATTTATTTGGGTCTAATAGTGTGTAGAAAACCATATTTTATATTTACATCAAGTACTAAGGTAGTGATTTAATTATATTTTCAAATATTGCAAGCCCTTAAGGGATTAAGGTGATAATATCAAGATTGACTATATATATCACAATATATAGTTAAATCACTGCCATATATACCACTATATATATATATATATATATATATATATATATATATATATATATACATATACATATACATACATACATATATAAATATACATACATACATACATATATATATATATATATATGTATGTATGTATATATATGTGTATATATATATATATGTATATATATATACATACATTATATATATATATATATATACATATATATATATATACATATACATATACATATACATATACATATATATATATATATATATACATATACATATACATATATATATATACATACATACATACATACATACATATATATATATATATATATATATATATACATATACATACATACATACATACATATATATATATATATATATATACATATACATACATACATACATACATATATATATATATATATGTATATATATATATATAGTGGTATATATGGCAGTGATTTAACTATATATTGTGATATATATAGTCAATCTTGATATTATCACCTTAATCAAGATATTACACTAATATTTATATTTATATACACGCTAGTTGTCATAGTTAGTGAGCTTTTATATATGCTAGTTATTGTAGCTTATTTATTAAACTTTCCCCACAACCAAACATTATGTTTGAGCAAACTTAAGATCTGCCTACAATTTAGGAAAAACACCAAAGTCTAACCCCATAAATGAATATAGTACAATGGTATGGGGATGTAAAAGGAAATCATCGTTGGATCACCACAAAATTTGGTATGCTTAGTTATCAACTAAACTGACTAGAAGTGCACCACGCTTTTCATTATGTGTTAAAATTTGTAATGCATAAAATTTAGTGGAGGTGAATATCTATATTTATATTCCATGCATTGGTTTATAAAATGGTGGCATCTTCAATAGGTGGTACTTACTTCTAATAGTTATAAAAATAAATAATTTTGAACTATTTTATGCTTCATGAAAATAGGTATATAAATAATAGTTTACTATTATATTCTCTTATCATTATCTAATAGTGCAGGTGCAATGTGTAGATATAAAAATTATATCAAAACTAACTATTACTATCCTTATCTGTGTCTACATAATGGGTTTGGCATCACTCCAATGTTTTAAGAAGAGGATTTTATGAGTAACAATTCATGTAGCTTGGATGCTAGGGAATATCCTTAGTTATTTTATTCATGGAGTGTATACCAATTATGTTTCAGATGGAATATAAATATTTTAAATAATATATTTAGGGTAAATTTTAAAAATAAGAAAAAAATTTAAAATATATATAATATAGATATTTATATTGGGGAGATTATAGTTGATCTAGAGTAGTAAGCCATATTTGTATACAAAAATAAATAGTTAAGGTTTATGGTACATATGAGTTTATGTATGGAAGCATTTAACCATAATATAAGTGGAATAATCTAGAACTTAGTCAATTTTTATAATAATATGTGATGTGATTTAATGATCTTGGTAAATTTATATAGTCATACGTGCTATACGAGATTAGTAAGTCGAGAACCCTTACTAAGCCTAGTGAGATACGTGAAGATCATAAAATATAACAAGTATTCAATACAATAGGTATGGGGTATTTATTAAATATATGTATTTATGAACTAAAACATGGGATGAGCATGTAACATTAAAACTAATTATAGTTTGCTTAATGCAGAAATATAGATATTATTGTACCTAATAATATATATACAATTATAGGGGTGTGTTTTATTACATTTATAGATGCCATAGATTAAGTAATCAATGTATTAGAATAATTACATATGATTAACTTATTAAATACATGTATAATGAGTATCTTATGTTTCTTGTGGGTTTAGACTTATTTTACTATAGCTACATATGGACTTAAGATTATAGTAAAACTACTTAATGGAAATGGCTATATTGAGTCATATGCCTAAGTTCATAACTAGAAGTATGATTTATTAAATAGGAAAGTAGGAAATAGAATGAGCTGTATTAGTGAATGTTATAATGGGTTTATAAATTCTCCATTTCTCTGCAAATGGTTGACTAGCTATTAATTATGTATTAGGTACTTGTATGTAGTGCATGATTATGTTAATATGATCAAGTGTTTAGACTTAGCATACAATAGAGCATCATGATGCGTACTTATATGTTATGTTACTTTGGTATTCTTGTATTCCATTTAAATTAAGGTATACTTGGGTGGTATAATACTTTACTATTTGCTTGTTATTATCTAAGTGGACTAGTTAAGTCTTAAAATTCATAAATTTGGTTTATGTGTTGTTATGTAGTTGGGAACCTATGATAGTATGGGATATCATAAGATACTACAGTATAAAACTATATTGTACTTGGATGTTACTTACTATAATTATTATACCTAACTCATATCTACATTTATTTGTATATTGTATGCATACTAGTTATTGTTGTGGATATCATGTGCATTCACAATTGGTAGGCTTGTATATACATACATGTAACTCTAAGAATTTAGTAAATACTATGTTGGAAAGTTATAGTGTTATGTGGAATGATAAATTGCTTTATTATATAATGTTACTCATTTAATACTTTTGTTTCCATGTGTTTGAGACTATTTCATATGATTGGTTGTGGAAAATTTGTTGTTAAGGACACTGGACTGTGGTAATATGGCTTATCATATGATGTGGATAACTAGAAACCAATTATACTTTTTGAATTGTATAGATAAATTTTATGTTTACCTGGGTGGTATATTTGTAATAATTATTTATAGTATGGGATAGAAAATAATTAAATATTCATGAATATGTTTAATGAACAAAATATATGTTGTTATTACTCCTATGTATAGCATGTCATGTGATGCATTTGCTATTAGGATGTAAATTGATGAATCTTGTGGTTGAATTTGTATTTGAACAATCTACATTGCTAATGTAGAGTAAGGAGTGAGATGGACTTCACTAGTTTATTGGTATTACAATGTTTGATGAAGGCAATCCAATCAAGTGGTGTTATGAAATTGATTGATATAGATCATTATCATTTATTATTTGTAAATATTTGGGCATAAGTATGTTTAGTGAGACACTATCATTTCATGAGTATGATTCACATGTTTGTGTGATATCTTGAAATAAAATGTATTTCTATGATACACTGCATATTTATTTTAGAATCATACATCACATGGGTACTTGCTAGTCTCTCTATATTCCTATATTCTCACTATCTACTCATATATGAAGGGAGGGTTATAAAATAATGGGATTAGTGTGGTGGATCATTGGTATGTGGTTGGTGTGGTAAATCACTCAAATGATGTTCTCCCTCCCCATAATAGTATTATTATTGAAATGACACTTGAGATGGCCATAGGTACTTGAATTTTAGGAACTATGCTCCGAAGTAGCCAAGTATCTTATTTTTACATTTTATTATATTGTACTCATTATTGTAAATTATCATAAAGATTTTTAATTATACTTTTATGCACATTGATAGGAGTGATTTTGTATTTGAATAATTTAAGTTCAAAATGTTATAATTACTTTATATATTAAGTTATGTTTCTCTCATGATCTTGGAGATTAGTATTATGTAATGTATTACTTATTATTGTTATTATTACCTTGGGTAATTCTTTTGGTCTATATATTCTTATGGTGTAATCTATATTTGGTATATGTATTTAATAATAAAAAATTGTTCACATATTTCTTTGTCTAACCCATAAGGGTTTTTACATGTGGTATCAGAGCTAGGGCTCAAACTCTAGGAGCTAATGAGTCCATTAGCATTTTCACTTCTTTTGTTCATTAGTGTGATCCTAGTGTCATGAAGTTTTGCACTAAAATTTCGACTTGTGGTGTCTTAGTATGGAACCATGTTACACCATGATTGGAGTTTTGTGGCATTCATAAAAAATGTGTGGGTCATTGAGTGTGTACCTTTTATAGCATTGGTATCCCTTTGAGTTTTTTAGGAGATTGGTTATTGAGTGTCCCATTAGTGAAGGTTGTGTTCAAGGTTTGGGTAGATTAGTATATATCATAGTTCATGAGTTATGAACAAAAGTTTTCTACTATAGTTTGATCACTTAAAACAAACACCTCAAGAGTGACTATACCTTTTCTTGATTATCAAGTCACATTTGCCATTTGTGTTTTATGAGTTTTTAATAAGATTTGTATGATTCTCATTTAAAATCTATGTGATTTAATTTTGTGTCTATATTTATAAATCCTAGGAGTGTAAAATCTTATAAGACCATTTTTATTTTAGTACCACCTAAGGTGGTGGAAAATCTTCTTAGTAGAGTGTATTTGTATTGCTTGATAATTCCTTTGTGTTAGGAGTTCACTTATGAAATTTTAACTCTTAAGATATTTGGTATAATCCCTCATATTTTTCATAGAGATGAATCGTTATTATCTTATTCTCTTTTGACATATATCTCTCCCAGTTAGGAAAGTAGACTGAGATACCATACTCTCAAGATTGGATAAGTAGGTATTGTTTAGAAACATTGAGTTGTGATGTTTTCCTTTACCTGATGAAGGTATGTATGAGTTTTTGAGATGATATTTCTATACTTTTTACTTATAACTCTTTGGAGTAATTAATTGATCTAACTTGTGATTTTAATACCATGTGAGGTGGAAAACCCTAATTTACATATTAAATTATATACTAAGAATTATAAGTTGATTATAGTTAGTATGATATTAATCACCCTTTCATATATTGATATTGTTTTCTTTGTTTATATCATATTGTTTTGAAGAGATATTTTTATACCTTTCACCAGATGTGAATAGGTTATAGGAGGTATGAAACATTTTGTCAATCTTGGGACTGAGATAAAGTTTTTACTTGTTATGTGGGAAAGTAAAGAGATAATATTTATTTATTCCTTTATAAGGCTAAAATGAATAGTGTGATTCTTAGCCTATGTATGTTATGTTAATTATAGCATTATTTTCTCTGAACTATAAAATATGAAACTAGTTATGTGTGGATGGTAATAACTTAATAAAATTATGGACTGATTGTATGATATCTTTTGTATGTATGAGGATACATCTAGAATTATTTAGCATATAAATTTTCTTTTAATGATATGATAACATAAAATTATGATAACAGAAAGAAAATGGAGGAAGTAACGTCCAACATTTGTGCAGCTGCTATCAATATAGGTAAATGAGCCAATGAGGAGACCAAAGCGCTAGAGGGTCCCAGCAAAAGGACAAGGCAAAGCTCCAGAAAGAAAGATACACAAAAAGGAGCTTTACTGGAGACTACCACTCAGGAAACTATTTTGAAAGGAAAAGAAGCCATGAACTTGATACTGGAACCAGATGAATAATCTGGTCCTTCTTGTTGGTTTAGAAACTGGTACTAATCTCTATTCCCCTTTTGTTATCTTTTGTATGTTGTGTTACCAGATTTCTGTTTCTGGGTTTTGACCGGATGTGTCTCTAATGGTTTCAGGTCCATTTAAAACCTATTTTTGCTACTTCTTTGTAGTGTTTTTTAGGCGTTGCCTGTGGGCTTAGATGTTCTTTATTTTGCTCTCTATTACAAGGTTTCAGGGCCCCTTCAAAACCTTGTTTTACCTCAATCTAAAACATAAAATTATGATTATTTGAAACATTGTGCACATTTTAAGATTGTTAGGTTGTGGAGACCTAAGGGAAGAGTGGTGAATTGGGAACATGATTTCTAAATGATAGGATGGTATCCTACTTAGCTTCACATTAACTCAAATTATTGATACTGATTTGGATCGACGGATGGACTTGTCGAATTTGGGATTTGATAATTGAAACCTATTAAACTTAGTCATATAAACATAGACATGTATATGATGGATGGAGATTCTATATGGATGAGTATTCCATGATTTTTGTACACTTATATTTACCATTCCTATTCATCATCATAGCTATTAGGAGATCTATGGAGTTGTGATAGTATTAACTTGTTATACTTATCTGAAGCTACGTAGAGTAGAGATAATATTAACATATACACATTATTCTTACCATATTCCCTAATTACTTTTCTTCAAGATGAGAAAAGCACTCTCTAGGATAGAGAGATGTGTTGAGGGCTGGAATATTTTTGTGAAACTCTCCTCAATCATTTACTTTGACTTGTATGATGATCTTATGTGTTTTGAGAAGTTAGTGAACTTTCACTAAGATATGTAGGATCCTTTAAGGTAATAGACGTGGTTAGTCATATAGTATATAGGTGTCTTGAAGATTCTAGACCTTAGGGTGGTTATGATATAATTATTTAGAGTAAGTAATACTCACAAACCTTATTTACATAAAAGTAAATGTTAGTGAGCAAGGTATTATGGGACTAGTACTCTAAAATAATGCAACATGAAAGAACTATGGTGAGTTTTATAGGTAATTTCCCATTTATTTTCTTAAGTAGATATTGTATATTATGTTATTTCTTGGTTGAATTGTTTTAATTTAGAAATTATCTTTGAATAAGAGTCATCAGGGATGATGACTAGATTTATAGGGGAAGATGTTACATCCTGATTCCTCACTAGACAAACTCATTAAATTATTCATGGATATCTAAAATTTATAAATTTAGATTTAACTATTTCTAACTAAGCTACAAGATATATGTTGTTATGGTATAGTATGGTATTACTTAGGTTACATGATCACTCTACTACAAATTAGTTGTAAGTAAATGTTTACCTTATGATCATGTTAATTTTTCATTTTTGCTATATTTTATGATAACATACATACATACATGTATGTATGTATGTATATAAACTATTATGGTCTAACCACCTGCTTTATTGGGAGGTGGATACAAGAGAACCTATCCCTTGATGTGTGATGGAAGGAGAGCATCATCAAAGAGGGTGATGTAGATGGACACATCAAAGGTCTATACAGAAACTGACTGGTACCCTACACACACCACAATTAGCTAACACATGTCAGATGCTTAATGAGTGATTAGAGTAATACATTTTGATGTCAGTTACATTAAATAGTCATTTTAACTATGGTTTACTTAGTATAGTTAAATAGTTTTAAAGAGTTATCTTAAGGGACTTATGTGATAGTCATCTTTATGCTTAGGTAGTTTTACTTTGTGTGATTTCATTTATGATAACTAAAGATATATCAAAAATGCAATTTACATAATTATAGTAAATTTTAATTAATGAGCTATAGGAATTAGTCATTAAATTATTATGTTAGTAAACATGCTGATAATTATTGATTTTTATGAATTTATAAATAGAAGTTTTGACAATAAAAGTATAATCACAAAAATTGAATAAAATACTAATTAAATATTTAAAATAATATATTTTAAGTAAAATTTATATATATATAATGATAAAGAAGAAAAAAAATAAAGGATAAAAATAAAATTAAAGATTAAAACAAAAAGAACCAAAATTATTAAAAATAGTCAAAAACAAAAATTAAAAAGGAAAAAGAATTAGTTTTAAAGAAATATTTTAAAGCAAGCTATACCACTATTATTAAATATGGATTTCAAAATATTTATGGGAATGGAAGGAAGAAAAAAGTAGAGCGATAGGAGGAGCTTTGCCAAATCATACCATTATAATACTTCACCAAGTAGGTGGTATTAAGATTTTCTATGAAAGTACAATTGTTATAATTTGATTTATTCTATAGAATTTAAAAAACAACATGTGTAATTAACACATATATAATGATCATTATACATTTAGTCATAATAATTAACAATCATTATTAGATACATATTTATGCATGAAATTTTTTTATAATCTGATTCTAATTTCAAAATACATAGATTGATCTGTATTCATGTAACAGTGATTTTTATGAAACCAAGTGATTTAGGTAAAGTATTTAGTGATAACCCTATATCTATTAATATAAATAGATAATTGATAAATCATACAATAATAACATGATATTTATGAGTTAGAATACTCAAGCAATTACATCTATAATAAACTTGAGATATTATATATATCTATACATCCTTATGGTGTTTATAGTAGCCTACGATATATATACATAAAATTCATATCTTATGTGATATGACATATTAGATGGTGTTGATAGTATAGAAATTTACTTAGTTGATTTTTATAAATCTTATTCAAATTTTTATTTTTAGTATTCTTTTTATATCTTATACATATACAATCATACTATATAGAACAAATTATATAATAACAACTAGTGAACTATTTAGAGAAGTGATTTGTTAACAGTATAGTATACATAGTTACTATGGGTCAAAGTAAATTTTTATTGGTCCAGTAGTGTGTAACAAACCATCTGTTATATTTATATCAAGTACCAAGGTATTGATTTAATTAAATTTTCAAATATTGCATGCCCTTAAGAGATTATTTCTACCAGTAATATATATATATATAGTGGTATATTTGGTAGTGATTTAACTATATATATATATATATATATATATATAGTCAATCTTGAGATTATCACCTTAATCAATATATTACACTAATGTTTATATTTACATACACACTCATTGTCATAATGAGATTATATATATATATATATATATATATATATATATATATATATTGGTTAGTGTAGCTTGTTTATTAAACTTGCCCCGCAACCAAACATTATGTTTGAGAAAACTTAAGATCTGCCCATAATTTAGGAAAACCACCAAGGTTTGATCCCCTAAATGAATAGAGTACAATGGTAGGGGATGTAAAAACAAATCATCTTTGGATTGCTACAAAATATGGTATGCTTAGTTACTAGTTGAACTGACTAGAAGTGCACCATGCTTTTCATTGTGTGTTAAAAATTGTAATGCATTGAATTTAGTGAAGGTGAATATTTATATTTATAGTGCATACATTGGTTTAGACAATATTGGCATATTTAATAGGTGGGAGTTACTTATAACAGTTATAAAAATAAATAATATTGAACTATTTTATGCTCCATGAAGATAGGTATATAAATAATAGTTTACTATTATATTCCCTTATCATTATCTAATAGCATAGTTGCAATGCGTAGATCTAAAAATTATATCAAAACTAACTATTACTATATTTATGTCTACCTAATGGTTTTGGTGTTGCTCCAATGTCTTAAGAAGAGTGTTTTATGAGTAACAATTCATGTAGCTTAGATGCTAAGGAATATCCTCAATTTTTTAGCCATGGAGTGTATACCAATTATGTTGTAGATGGCACATGAATTTTTTAAGATATTTAGGTTAAATATTAAAAAACTATTTATTTCCATTTACAAATTTGGCTTACTAATTTAGATCAATTGTAAACTCCCCAATATATATATATATATATATATATATATATATTACAATTGATCTAAATTAGTAAGCCAAATTTGTAAATGGAGATAAATAGTTAAGGTTCATGATACATATGAGTTTATGTATGGAAGCATTTAACTTTAATATAAGTGGACTAATCTAGAACTTAGTCAATTTTTATAATAATATGTGATGTGATTGGATGATCTCACTATATTTATATAGTCAAAGGTGTTAGTGAGATTAATAAGCCAAAAAACCTTACTTAGCCTAGTGAGATACATAAATATTAGAAAAGATAACAAGTATTCAATACAATAAGTATGAGGTATTTATTAAATATATGTATTTATGAACTGAAACATGGGATGAGCATGTAACATTAAAACCAGTTACTATTTTCTTAATGAAAAAATATAGATATTAATGTACCTAATAGTATATATAATTATAGGGGTGTATTTTGTTACAGTTATAGATGCCACAAATCGATTAATCATTATATTAGAAGAATTACATATGATTAACTTATTAAATACATGTCTAATGAGTATGTTATGTTTCTTGTGGGTTGAGACTTATTTTTCAATACCTACACATAGACTTAAGATTACAGTAAAATTACTTAATGGAAATGGCTATGTTGAGTCATATGCCTAAGTTCATAACTAGAAGTATGATTTTATTAAATAGTCAAGTAGAAAATAGAATGAGATGTATTAGTGAATGTTATAATAGGTTTATAAATTCTCCATTTTTTTACAAATGGTTGACTTGTTGTTAATTATATATTAGGTACTTGTATGTAGTGCATGATTATGTTAATATGATCAAGTGTTTAGACTTATCATATATTGGAGCATCATGATGCATACTTATATGTTATGTTGATTTGGTATGATTGTATGCCATTGAAATTAAGGTATACTTAAGTGGTATTATACTTTAATATTTTATTTTTATTATCTTTATGGACCAGTTAAGTCTTAAAATTCATAGGTTTGGTTTATGTGTTGTTATGTAGTTGGGAACCTATGATAGTATGGGATATCATACCATCTAAGTATAACATACTTTTATATTGTGGTATCCTATGATAGTATGGGATATCATAGGATACTAAAATATAAAAGTATGTTGTACTCAGATGGTACTTATTATAGTTATTATACCTAACTCATATCTACATTTGTTTGTATACTGTATACATACTAGTTATTATTTTGGATAGTGTGTGGATTCATAGTTGGTAGACTTGTGTATGTGTGCATGCAACTCTATGAATTTAGTAAATATACTATGTTGAAATGTTATAGTGTTATGTGGAATGATAAATTACTTTATTATATAAATTTAATTGTGTAATACTTGTGTTTTCATGTATTTAAGACTATTTCATATGGTTGGATGTAGAAAACTGATAGTTAAGAACACTGGACTATGGTAATATGGGTTGCCATAGGGTGTAGATAGCTGGAAACTAATTAAATTATTTGAATTTTATATCTAAATTTTATGTTTACCTAGGTGGTATATTTGTAATCATTATTTTTATTATGGGATAGAAAATAATTAAATATTCATGCATATATTTGATGGACTAAATGTATATTGTTATTACTCCTATGTATAGCATGTCATGTGATGCATTCGCTAGTAAGATGTAAATTGATCAATCTTGTGGTTGAATTTGTATTTGACAAATATGCATTGCTAATACATAGTAAGGAGTGAGATGGACTTCATTGGCTTACTGGCATTGCAATGTTAGATGAAGGCAATTCGATCAAGTGGTGTGTATGAAATTGATTGATCTAGATCATTATCATTTATTATTTTTAAATCTTTGGGCCAAAGTATGTTTAGTGAGACATTATCATTTCATGAGTATGATCCACATGATTATGTGATATCTTGCAATAAAACATGTTTCTATGATACATTGCATGTTTAGTTTAGAATCATACAACTCACAAGTACTTTCTAGTCTCTCTAGATTCCTATGCCATCACTATCTACTCATATGTGAACAGAGGACCATTTTAAGATGGGATTAGTGTGGCGGATCATTGGTTTGTGGTTGGTGTGGTAAGGTGATTGGATGATGCTCTCCCTCCCCACAATAGTACTACTATTGAAATGACACTTGAGATTGCCATAGGTACTTGAAGTTTAGGAATTGTACTCTAGAGTAGCCAAGTATCTTATTTGTAAATCATATTATATTGTACTTGTTATTGTAAATTATCATGAAGAGTTATAATTATACTTCAATGCACATTGATAGGAGTGATTGTGTATTTGAATAAGTTAAGTTCAAAATGTTATAATTACTTTCTATATTGATTTGTCTTTCTCTCATGATCTTGGAGATTAGTATTATGTAATCTATTATTTATTGTTTTTATTATTACCTTGTGCAATTATTTTGGTCTCTATATATTCTCATGGTGTAATCTATATTTGGTATATGTATTTAATAACAAAAAAATTATTCATGTATTTCTTTGTCTAACCCAGTAGGGTTATTATACATTAATTCAAATAATAGATTATTTATATGGTGAAAGAGATCAAACAACATGCCTCAGAGGGCATCTATGCCTATAATTTAAGGTCTATAACCTTTATTTCTAAGCTCTCTTATGAGATCCATCCTTTAAAACATGTAGTGGTTTTTTTCAGCCTATTAGTCCCTTTCTAATTTTCACTCTCTATGAATACATTCTTGGATTCAATAGAAGATTTGGAAGCTACATTGAGAATTGAGGTAATTGGGAACATATATATAAGAATAAATAATATTATGGAGGCACAATTCCTAAGCAAAGCTAGTCAACTCCATAAATTTAATTCCAATATTTCACTTGAGCCTATAAGTGGGTTATGGTGAACATACTATGATTTTAA